>JAQNCA010000009.1:6709691-6751797 GCA_029783725.1 Acanthurus tractus
TTACTGACATTTGTACCGAGTAAAATATTACCAAATTTTTTTTTGTAATGCCTTACATTATCGCGTTACAGCAAAAAGCAATACATTACAGTAATCACATTACTTTTGGAATGCATTACTCCCAACACTGCATACATATATATATATATATATATATATATACACACACACACTTAACTATATAATAATAATTGAATTAATGAGGAACAAACTGCATTTATAAATCAGTTTTCTAGTCTTTTGGCTACTCAGAGGACTTACCAACCAACGTCAGCATTCATCTACACAATTATACACTGACTCTATAAAGTGCCAACCATCAGACACTTACACACACACATTCACACACCAGAGGAACAACCTGCAGGGATATGTTGGTGTTCGGTATCTTGCCCAAGGACGTTCGACATGAAGACCGGAGAAAATGGGATTGAACCACCAACCTTTGAATAAGCAGATGACCTATTGTCCCTCCTGATCTACAGCTGCCCTCATAATAATAATAATTATAATAGTACTTGCAATCTGTAGGAATAATAGAACCATACAAGTATTCTGAGTAAGGTGGCAAGTTAGCAACATGACATAAATGAAACAAGGATGCAAAACAGATGGATAGATAGGGGAGCAGAGAGGAGCATGCTGTGTCATGAATGTCCTACGCCTGAGCAGCATAACTCGGGGCTGGTCCGAGGCAGGCCTGTCATAACTATAAGCTTTATCAATAAGGAAAATTTGAAGCCTACTCTAAAATGTTTGCCTCGCAGGCTAAAACTGCAAGATGGTTTCAAAAGAAAGAAACTTGATAGCTGAAGGCTCTGCAGACTTCTTTTCACGACTTTAGGAAGCACAGGTAAGTCTGCATCCTTGGATCACAGTTTTCTAGTAGGATAATGAAGTAACACAAGCTCTTTAAGATATGCTCTTTTGTGACAATAACACACTTTGTAGATGAGAATAATTCTGACTTTGAATTTTAGATTTTCTATTCTATATTTTACAGGTAGCCAGTGATTAAATGAGATAAGCTTGTATGAAATATATGATCTCTTCTCTAGTTCTTGCGAGTAAACATGCTTCAGTAATCTGAATCAACTGCAGAGACATAAAGGACTCACGAAGGCAGCCTGGTAAAGGGAGCTGCAGTAAGTCAGCATGGAAGCAAAAACTGGATGGACTAGTTTATCTGCATTGGCATTTGGCAATATTATGAAGGGAAAAAAATAGGGAAAAAAGGAGTTTAGAAGAAGACATCTACCATCTACAAGACGTGCTTGAAGTTTAGGTACCTGATTAATTTCATCTAGTTCTATTGATGTAAATTCTGCTCATACTGTTCAAGGTAGGTATAAATCGACTGAATCGAATGGTCCAAGCCACGAACCTTGTGGAACTCTTTGACCAACTTTGGTCATCATCATTGTCAACACATTTCAAATGAAAGTGCTGTGATGAATAGAACTTAAACCAGCTTAATGCTATCCCTTTATTACCAATTAAATGTTCCAGGCTCTGCAGTGGAATGTGGTGGCCAATAGTGTCAAATACAGCACTAAGATCTAAAAAAAGAAGTAAAGAGACAAGTCCTTTGTCTGACGCTAATAGAGGGTCATTAGTAACTTCAGCCAAAGCTATGTCTCTGTGCTATGGACTACTCTGAAGCCTGATTTTAAATCTTCAGGCAAGCTATTGTTACGCAGAAAAGCACACAACCGATTGTCAACTGCTTTCTTAAGGATCATAAAAAGAAAAAGGAGGTCAGCTTTAAGTCTAAACTTGGCTAAAAACCCAAGAAGGGGTTTAATTACTGCCACTTTAAAATACTGTGGTACATACCCTGCTAACAGAGATGGATCATCATATCGGATAGAGAAGGGCAAAGCCTCTTTAGGAAACCTTGCTGGAACAGCATATAACAGACAGGTGGATGTTTTAGATGAAAAACATAATTGAAATAAGTTGATAAAGGCCAATAGTAGAGAAGCAGTCTAAGTATAAATACGGTTTCACGGTTGCTTATAAGATTCCTGTACTTGAAGATAAACCACTGTGATTTGAGAAAATAAGGTGAGGCATTTTGTGTCTAATAATAATGATTTTATCATCAAAGAAGCTTGAAAAGTCACCACCACTGAGGGATATAGAAATACAAGGTTCAGAAGAGCTATAGTCTGTCAGCCTGGCTACGGTGCTCAAAAGAAACTTGTGGTTGTTCTCACTTTCCTCTATTAGTGCTGAGTAATAGGCTGCTCCAGCATTGCACAGAGCAATCCTATTTATTTTGAGACTATCTCGCCAGACTACATGAGATTTTTTTCCAAATTGGTGAAACACCTTTCAAGTTTTTGCGATGTCTGCTTTAAAAATGACTGGTTTTGGGGTTATACCATGGAGCTTGTTCCCTGTGTTTTATGATCTCCTTTTTTCAGAGGAGCAGTACAGTCAAGCATCATATGCATGGAACATGCAGCACTATCAGCAAGATAATTAATTTAGGAGGGACTAGAGCCCTTGGTTGTACATAAGACATAAATAAGAGCCAGCAGAATCACTTCCTTTAAATTTAGCCACAGCACTATCAGATCATCATGTGATGTAAGGCTTTTTTGCCCTTTGCTGTGAAGTAGCGTAGGAGTTGAAAAGTTATTAAATACCGGTTTGATATTAGAGGGTTTTATGGATGTACTTTTTTGAATACCATATGCCAGAAAAGGTCAGTGTTGTAGTTTAAACTGTTTGAGGTTTAATTTGACTCGGTGCTGTAGCTATAAATATCAATGTCCAAACAAATATTAAAATCTCCTAACTCTCCCACACGCTTTCATCAGTTTTACGTTGTTTTAAGTTTTAGTTTTGAAAATTCAGATATAAATTCAAACATAACAACTTTAAAGCCAATCAGATGTAATGGGTGGGTATGTAAGACAGAACGAGGCTAAGCTACAACTGTGTCTAGGTTGATGGTTAATTAATAAAATAGCATCAAAATGGTAGAGGGTTGTTGGTATTAATATGATAAAGAATAGTAGCTTGTACCACACAGTACCACATATAACACCTTCACTTTGTTGTAACTTTATACTGGTGGTTTTAATTTTCATTAGATTTTATGGAGAACTCCTCTTCTATTAATTTTGGCTTTAATTAATTAAGCTGGTCAGGAGGTTGACACCGTTTCAGGAGGCTTTGGGTGAGTAACTGCTCTAACGGGAGTGCAGGACTGCAATTCTTGGTCTCAACTCTAGGTTGTCATGGTGTTAGTGGACTAATAAACTCGCTTGATTCCCAGAAATTAGAACTGCTTCATCTAAAGTGGGTTAAATGTCGTATCTCGTAATCAGGCTAGATCTTTTCCAGAAAGTTTATCAGTTGTCTACAAAGCCTCGCTGTTTGCTTGACAACACACTGACAGGCGGCGGCTGAATGATGCCATGCGGATAAACATGTCATCACTGGTCAGATCTGGCAAGGCGCCCAGAGAAAACCACCCAGGGTTGAACATTGTCTTTGTGTACGTACACACCGACTCAACATTAATGTTAGTGACCTCCTAATACTGCAGAAAACAGCTTTTCTCCACAGCATCCCCGGAGAGACTTTCCCTGATCCTCATCTGTATTATTGCCAGCAAATCAAAGCCCTTCAGAGCCAATAGAGCTGTGTGACTGTCAAAACTCTCCCTTGTGCAACACATGATCCTCTCCAGCCATTGCTCTGCCATATGTTAAAGCAAAATGAAGGCAACACACTGCTGAGTTTGGCATGATTTGAGCCCCGGGGAAGAGGAGGCAGCGGAGATGGTGTCCTGTTGTCACAAACATATGGCTCCGTGGTTTCGTCTCCGTGGCTTCTATTGTTGTAGAGTTTCACTGTACAACACAAGAAGGATGCAGCAATGGTTTGTTTTGGGGGCCCCGGCAGCTTCTGTAGTGAAAGTGAAACTGATTAAAAAGACCTAATGATCCTTTCCAGCGTAATCCCTTTATCTCCACTGTGCTTGAAGTAAGTCTCATGTGATCACTATTGAGATGTGTGTGGTTTTAGACTTCAAACAGACGCTATGAATCAAAGGATTAGTAAATAACCACTGCCAGATAGCTCACCATTTTGTGTGATGCAGAAATAGGACATCCAAAGCTGTGATAGAGTGTACAGACACACTTGTTTCAGCTAAAACCGCCTCTGCTCTCCTTACTACATTAGGATGATTGTTAGCATGCTAGCACTCTACCCTCTTTGTATTCCTGTGTTTGCCCCATTCTGCAGAGAGGAGTGTTGCTGGGTAATGCAATCCTGGATGGCCACTCCTATTAATCACTTCCTCCCGAGGAAGAGGGTTCATTAGGAAGCGATTCTCTTAATGGAGACTAGAATGGCCCATAGTTTAAGTGGTGCAGAGTCAGGTCAGAGAAGCTAAATCTGTCTGCCCTGTGTCAGGTCTGAGCAGGAGTGGAGGGGCCACTCTCTTGGGTGCTGCTAAATGACGTTATCTACGGGTGCAGGGACCACTCACATAGATAAGCACGGAGGTGATCCGCTCTGAGAAAAAAAGAAGAAGAAGAAAAAAAAAGCACTCCGGCTCTGCAGGTAAAAAGAGGACCCTGTGATGCCACACTCTGCTGAGCTGTGAGGATTAGATCAGTTACAGGAAGAAAAATATTCAACACAAGAAATATGACAAATTAATCTCATCGGGTAATGCTGGTGTCTCTGTGACAAATGTCGACAGAATACCTGAGTGGGGCAAGTAATTATACCCAAATGAACTTGTCAGAGCTTGTGGGGAGACTATCACTTGAGTTACTATCTGCTTTACACGACTCGTCTGCGGTAAGATGACGGTTCCAAGCCCGGAGACAAACGAGTTCCTAGAGTGCTCATACGCTGACAAAATGATAATATGTTGCCTCTGCTGCAGCATGGCTTTCTGCTGCGCCACTTGCTCCTGACATGACTTTAAATAACATGCACTAAATTTCATGTGGAGGTGAGGAAGACACATCCTGGTGATGGAAAGTTGAGCAAAGTGCAGTTTCGTCTTTGATCCATCTCTTTTCAAAGCGAGCTGTGGTAATCAGAATGGCTGGAGTAGCTCCTCTGCTTGTTTAAGCTCACAGCTGCCAAGTAATCCTTGATGATCTTCATTCTTCATTCTTTGCACTTCATTCTCATCGAGGGTTACCGTTCATATGCATTTACAGTAATAAATTGCATACAGGAACTGCTAATGGGTAATTTGGCATCCTCTTAATGGTTCCAATTTGCCAAAATGTAAATAAATATAAGCCTACTTTGCAAGTCTCAAGGTGTAGCTCACAGCTAACTAACTGACTTAATGTTGTTACAGTTGTTTCTGTAAAATACCTTCCTGAGTGTTGATCTTGAAGATGATGTGAATGCCATCATTAATTGTGATCTCACATTTTTAGATTTTTCATGTATTGTAAGTTGATTTGTCATCATTTTAAAGCAGGTAATTGTAGATTTTGCAGGACTTTACCGATTCAATCCTCTACTCAACAAAACAAAATCACTTAGTACAAGTAAATGCTCTAATCTAAATGCTCTAAGTCCTGCAGAGAATTCAGTATTTAAATCAATTACCTAAGAAAAGCAGCATCACAAGACAATAAATGACTGTTTCAAGTAGGCGTGATGAGATTTTTCCCAGGCTGTTCCTATTGCGCAAGATGGAGCCCTGCACACTCATGTGCATGCAGCAGGTGCAAGAGACTGCTTTTGTGAGTAACTAATCCAAGTTACATCCCTTGGTTATTGTCAGCGCATAAATTACATGTGCTTTTGTGTAAGTTATTGCTTGCACCTGCTACATGTACATTCCATAGCCGTGTTTCTTCATGCAAACTTCCTGGAAATATTTAATGGCACCAATTGGAAAATGGCAAAAATGTACTTTAGACAATAGTAGGTTCAATAAATCTATTTTATTATATTATTTATATATTATTATGCTAAGTGTATTCTACTGTGATGTAATTGTGTAAATTTATTTCTGTCATTAGTTGATCAGTGAAGTTCGTTGAGCTATATTGTAGACAGCAATGTCTGACAACTATGTGTTGTCTTGTATTCTGTGTAGAGGGAAATACACTCCTAAATCGAGAGTAGATGTAGTGTATCACTTACAGTGGATGCTCCTTGATGTGTAAAAGCTTCAGTGTGTTTGGTTGTTTTTCTGAGCAGCTTGTTGTGTAGCTTACCTCTTTTAACACAAGTCTAGTATCTTGTGGTACATAAAAATATTGATATTATTCTTTAAATACACGTCATGAAACCCCACTCAAGTCTCAGAAATATAAAAACTGGATCTGCTGTAACTCCAGTGTACAAAACGTAATCCAATAGCCCTGAAATCGAAGCTTGTTAATAAATATTTGTCATACTTGTAAATGTTCTGCTTTGTGAGTAAAGTATCTCATTCTTTGTCTGCATTATGTCGTACACTCCTGCTAATGAGTCATTCAGCTGTGAGAAACACCCCCATCCCCTTGATCCCTCAGTGTTATTTGCTGTTTACCTTGTGCTCAGGTGTGAGATGAGACTGGATGGAGAAGTCTATTCAACCAAAATCTCTTCTCACTCAATAATAGCAAATATTAATGATGTTTTCTCAAAGGTGTTCACAGGGAGTTCAGAGGCGTGCGACAGACTAAGCAATGAGGGCTGGAACAAAAGCTCACTCAGGCTGTGAAGCACAGAAAAGCTTCCTGTGTACTTCCAAAAGTGCTGTAGGCGGGCTTTCTGCGTGTCCTCTACTCTGTCCATAACCTCATCAGGCTGAATAATTGTTGCAGTGCGAAGAGAAGATTACCTGGAGGTGAAAAATGTCCTTTCTCTTTATGTGCTTTTCTTTCACTCCTCAGCTCTTTTCTGAAAAAGACCGTTGCCACGTCCTTTTCCAACTAATGAGACAAGACCGAAACACAAACTTTCCTCTTTGATCGTCTCACACCCCACGGGCCTCTCTCTTTTTGAATGTCAGAGGTCATTTTTTACAAGCAGAAAAGTAACTATAATATAGGTACTGTAGGCAAGTAGGAATTGATTGATCCTAACTGGCTGCCGTCACGTAGGAGCTGATTCTCTTTCCATATTTTACTTCCATTTTATAGGAATGCACAAAGTGGCAATGTCAGTGTTATTGATGCTTCTTTGTCTCTTAAGTGACTTTGATTTATAAACTGTGATGAAATTCTGATGAGACTTTTCAAACTAGAGTGATACTGCCTTATTTGGCATTTTAGCTTTTGGCTTAAAGGCATATTTCTGAGGGCCAATAATAAAACATTAAAAAAACAAAGATCCCTCACCCTAGGCATTGCAATTTTCCTGTTTAACATACTGATTTCTCACTCATGAGCTCGGCTTTTTATTCAATTATAAGTTAATTTGTGTTCAGAGAGCACTTTTTGTCTTGAGGGTGCCACTAGGGGAGTGTCCAAAATAGAGAGAGGTACAGAGTCTTTGAGTGTTTCGTGAATGTAATGAAAATCTTTAGCCTGTTTAATTTCAATAGTCCTAGTGTTTGAGTGAAAATGTTTGTCCTGATGCTGATAAGAGAGAGACTTGAAAATTGTGAGTCAGCAAGCGCATTGTGAGTCATCCTCTGGGGACCATGAATGTAGAAGTGAACAGTAGCATTTAATATTTAGAATATTATAAGCAACTAGATGCCTCCTGTTGAAATGAAGCTATTATGAAATTTTTACAACAATACTAATTAGTATTTTTATTACCTCCACCAGAAATAAGTCTAAGGGGGGTTGTATGTTTGATGGTGTGTGTGTGTGTGTGTGTGAATCTGCATGCAACTATTCACACAACATCACCTAAGTGTTTCATGCAATTATGACTGTTTGCTAACAGTACTTTCATGGTTGCATAGATATACTTAAAACAGTGATTGATGCCTGTTTCTGTTCAGTTATTGCTAATACAACAAGCCTCCCTGGTTTCCCTGACTTCAATCTGAAAAGGGAAGACCACCTTTATCATGATTCCTCTTGAACACTTAGAGGTTAGAGGTTAGGATTTAGCTGGTGAGGACCAAAAAGAGAGCTAAAAGAAGGGTAACTATTGGACTTTATTTTTGTGGCCTTAAACAGGACTTCACATGAATACCATGTGATCCAGTGCTTTGTTTCTCCATGTAAGCTGAATGCGTGAGTAAGCAATTGTTTGCATTTCAAATCAACTTTGACCAACAGACAATATACTTTTACCAGCTGGCCATTCCACAAGTGGAAAGTGAAAGGCAACTGAATTTGTAAAATTAAAACTTTAAGCTTTAAAAACCCTTTATCTGATGGAGTTTGAATTCCGCTCTATAAACTCACAGTAGACAAATTTCTGTGGTGAAACTCAAATATCCTTAGTACAATTTATTGACGATTAAACTTTCTATCTTAATTTTTGACTCCACAACCTTGAAACCTTAAAAATGTGTGACACTGTGTAACATTTATAAAAAACAGAATCCAATGCTTTCAAATCCTTTTCAACCCAAAATCATTTGAACAAAGCACAAAAAAAATGTTCAAACTGACAAACAAACAAAACAATATGCTAAAGTTACTACATTTTAACATTTGCAGAATGATTGAAAAAGTCTGGACATGGGCAACAAAAGACTGGAAAAGCAGTGGAAGTTGAAAGGACACCAGTTTGAAACATTTCAGAGGTTAACATATTCATGCTTGCATTTGCTAACAACATGATTTGAGTTTGAGAGAGGCATCCTCAGTTGTTGACAAGCTAAGATGGGGGGAGGTCAAACACTTTGTAAAACACGACTGTGAAGAATCTTGCTACATGGGTTCAGAAATAATAACTAAAACTGTTGCTGGTAGAAAAAAAGTCTTGAAAATTATTGCCTTGTGGTTTTTATTTACATATTTTATATTTTACCCAGCATCTTAGCTTAATCCAGGTTGTTTTTTGGCAACTAATTTCATTACCTTTATACATATATTTATGTATATATATATGTATATTTTTATCTGTTTGAGAGATAGATGCAATCCATCACTTTGTCATGCCGAATAACATCCTCAATATAAATCCAGTTCTATCACTTTCTTTTACAACCCACTGTCAATACCAGGGCCACCTTTAATGGGATGTAGGAATTTAACCATCTATAATCCATATCTCATAAAAAGATTCTGATAAGTTAAAAGCAAGCATCTGTGATAGTATGTGGGTGTGTGAGAGACCACAGCATAAAAAAGATAGAATCTTTGTGGCTCTATCTCTGCCGAAAGGTGTGTGCAGGTTTTGGAGCAACATATGCTGCCATCCAGACCATGTCTTTTTCAAGAGGATCTTGTTTATTTCAACAAGACAAAGCAAAGCCGCAATCTTTACAGCCAGGCTTCATACAAGGGTTCAGGTAGACTGACATGAATGATACTCCTCTAAAACTGATCTGACATCTATTTAAATGTACACTTATACTCATTGATATCAATAGGCAGTTAAAAGCAGAAATACTTGAACTTCAGTTTCTTAGTTGTAGTTTATTAAGTTGAAACAATTGATCATCGATACAAGTACCCAAGTATTTTCTTTCAGTATTTTAAAGTCAGAGAGGAGGATGAGTCCCTGTAGAGACAGACAGTTCTCAGGTCTGTCCAACTGGGAAAACCCTGTCCTTCCGATTTTCTCACACACAGAGGATATTCTCACGGAGCACCTCTCCCTCCAAGCACTCCAGGGTGGTTAGTGGTGAGTCAGTGGGGAATCCACTGTAAACCAAAGGAAATATCTAAACAAAGGGAAGTCGGACTCTGTCACTGCAGTGCACCGCAGCAAGAAAGTTTTACAGTTTGACTCTCCTGTTGATGATTTACATGAAGAAATTAAGATCTACAAAGAGAGACGCAAAGAGTTCTTGAAATGACAAACTCACATCTTGGAACATTTTATTTCAAACATTTATGCATAAAAATGGAACATAGTTGGAGTTGTGATGATTCATTTACTCTTAAAATTCAAAGGAAAACCTCCACCCCGTTCAGGTGCAGAGCAGGACGCAGAAAAGACAGGAAGAGGACAGAACAGGAGGAATAAATAAGAGGGCTGCAGGCTTAGGTCAGTTCTGTTATGACAACTTGAGAACTTGCAGTTTTAAGACTCAGGTCTGGATTGATTTGGGTGATCAAGCAGCTGTTGTAGATGAGGAACCTTTGGTGTTCCTGCTTTACTAATGTGTGAAATAAATAATGGTGGCATTGATCACTGTCTGTCATCAGGGCAGCAGACAGATTGGTGATAAAGAGCCATCTAGCTGGCTGTCAAGTTCAACCTCTGCAAACAAGCACAGAAAGTTTGTTAAGGAGGAGAAGCAGAGCTGAAACTCAGGGGCTTATTCATACAAAATGAATTTAAAATATTATGTTGTTGTTCACTTTTGCTTTATGAATGTGTTTTCCTGTGTTCTGTCTTAAAAAATGAACACTTTCTTTTGCTTCTGAGGGATGGTTGTTTTGCTTTCACTCTGCTTGCAGTTTTTGTGCACTTTGAGTTCTGGAGAGACAAAACTGAAATTGATCTTCTTTTATGACTGAAGTCTTCATTCGAAACAAGCTATTATCCAAAATGAGTTTCCTATTAAAGCCCCACTAATGGCTAGTGTTTGATAATACCTCAATTCACCTGTTTATATGAAATGAATGGAATGAAAGGAGCTATTCAACACATAAACAGTATTTACTGTACACGTCTGTTTCTGTCTTCTTTTCCTTTGATACCTTTTGTCCACATGAGGATGAAACATCTGGAGTTATTAGTCTGTAGAGAGAAGCTGAACTCTAAATCCAGGTTAAAAACACAAGCTTACCATTGCTTAGCTAGCTAGCTAACAAGACATAATATATGCATTATTAATAAGACAGGCTTGGACTTAGAAAAAGGCATATTTCTCCACTTTTGGTGAGCACTGGCAACATCCAGCTCTTTGGCCAAGCCAGCACGTCTCAGTCGGTGTCTCTAATAAACTTCATTTCAAGCCCTGGTAAGACATTATAGAGCCAGACTAAAACGAGCAAATGACAGAACATCAATGTGACAACTGTGCTAATGCTATTGCTGGCTTTTAGTAATCCTGAACATTCATTACAGAGGAAAAACAGATCATTGTTACAACTGGTAATAGATTCAATAAATAATGCATTACTACCCTACAGAACAAATACTAATAATATTAGTACTTGCAAAAATGTTTTCAACTTTTTAGACACTAGTAGAATATTAATGTTTTCACATTGTTTAAAATAAATATTTGATGTACTTTATCCTACTTTTATCAATACGAAACCTCAGCTACTAATACTTAGTACATTATTTTGAGATGTAAAATTGTATTCTCCCTAGCAGAGGGACACTGTTTGCCCATCTAAAGGACATGAACGCAGGCATCATTTCATTTCTGCATGATGTCCCCTCCCTCAACTTTTCCTGGGATGAAAGACCACAAAATAGTACTAAAATCTTGAACATTTTCATAAATAAATGATAATAAGCTGCTCTTTTATCAGAGTCCCAGCTGTAAGAGGGAGGGAGGCAGTTTATGTCAAGTGTTTAAAAATCCATTTTTTCCCCCTAAGAACTACCAAAAGACTGATTCTGTGATGGTGAGTCCAGTCTGGTGAAACTGTGGAGGCAGTTTGGCCTTGTGAGATCTTTCTACAGAAGAAGTCGGACTGGCTAAGTTCACTCATTCACAACACCGGATAAGAACATGTATACACTTTTAAATTGGTAGCAACTATCATTGTGGTAGTATGTTGAACATACTCAAGGATAGAGGAACTCCGAGATACTCTATGGATGAACATACACACAGGGACAAGGAACTGAAGTCTTTGCTCTCAAGCCTTTTGACTTTTTCGACTTTAGACCGTGAACTTAAAATCCACTCCTCATAAACCAAAGAAGAAAAGGAGATTTCACTTCAAAACTAAACACAAAATGCCTCTTCTCAGTTGACAAAAAGCCCTCTGTATGTTTTTGAAAGGTGATGAAACACAGTGATAGACATGTCCCTGTCATATCTTTTTTAGAGTGTGTTGCAGACCTCAAAAGACTGGCAACTTTAGCCTGTTTTTAGAGTTGCTGAAGGGCCCCCATACGTCATCCCAGCTCTCCTAAAAATAATTATGATGGCAGGTTGTGTTGATTTAAAATCTAAATATTAGTGAATGTGTGAATTGTTTCTTGTTGCAAAGGCACTGACAGTGATGTTAAGAGTTGTCATCAATTCATTTTACTTGTCATTTTAGCTGCCTCTGCTCCCCTCTGTAGGTGTGTGTAAGTCGGTGTGTGTGTATGTGTGTGTGTGTGTAGACTGCAGAGGAGATAGCCCCATCCCCAAGGTTAAAACAAAGAAAGAGGGAAAGACAGAAAGTAGTGCAACCCCAAATAAAAGCACACACAGTCAAGATTCTCACGCTGAGCTGTGATGAAACAGGTGAACTGGGTGAAGGCTTAAATAACGACACTCTGTTTCTTTTGCCCCCATTAAGGCAAAGGTAGGAGAAAACGCTTACTGAAGGTCTCTGATCAGAGCTCCATGGTGTGAATACTGTCAATAAATGCTAACTGTGGACTGCCTATCCTATCATATCTGCCAGCCAGCTATCAAAATAACTGGTGCACCTTAGTATTTTAGCTAAAGTGATCCTTATTCTGATGACCTTGTGGTGTATTTACTGTACATTTGAAACGAAGGCTGAAGCTCCGTAACCTTATACCTTTCTTTCTGTTCAGCTCTATTGAGGAAACGGGATGAATTTGCAAGAGGCAGCGCAGATACAAGCTATGACATGAGGCTCTTTTCAAAGCTCATAAAGACCCTAAGGACATTTCTGAATGAACATGATAGAAGCAAATACTCATTTTCTTTTAAGCAATGCAGAAAGGTTCAGATATGAATGTGAACTCCAAATAATGTAACATGACTAAACTGCCCACAGGAAACTAATATTTAATTGGGATAATGTTATAAACTGGTAATATTGATGTTATCACTGCTATTGGAATCCCTTAATGTAACTATTATGTAACTTATAACAGATGTTGTGGATTGTTGTTACCAGTTTTGCTGCTTGACAAGTTATGCTAACTTGAAACTAGAAATGCTGATGATGCTTTTCTCATTGATTAATGATAAGACCTCTGGTTCAGAGATTAAAACAATATTTTGTACCTCTCTCATTATATTAGTATTGCAAAAACTTGATGTGTTCATTACTTCAGAGAATTTTGATTAATGTGATCAAGTCGGCTTGTGAGACCCCCTAATGGTCAGATCTTAGAATCGCCCCACTCTCATATTCATAATAAATTTTACAAAAAAAAAAAATAGTTAAGTTAATTTAGTTTATCAGATTAAACATTAATGGTCTTATTTCTGTTCAGTATTCAATTAAGTATAGGTCGAAAAGGATTCGTAAATCACCGCATGCTCTTGATGAAATTCAGAGGCCTTAATTTAATATGAAAACGTTTAATCAGGTTACCAAGGATGAGCCAGACAGCCTGAATGGAATCAATCAGATGTCTGTCATATCAAGTCACATTCAGTCAGACATGTGATCCAAGTATCTGCTCGGCCCAAAATAGAAGCCTTAGTGATCCGGACTTTTATTCCTGCAATCCTAACTCATTGAATTTGAAGAACTGAAATGGAAACTTAAAATAAAAAAAAAAAGATAAAACCTGTATTTTGACCTGTAAGCTACATTACATGACTGTACTTTGATTAAACTTTAAACATGCCCACCTGCCTCGGCTCCTGCTCTTCAACACGAGTCTGTGAACTGCACTCATTTTCAGACACTAAATAGATTTATCGTTCTATTTCTGCTAACTCTCTATTAAGTATGCTTTAGTTTTGGTGTAATGGTTCAGACTTTTCAGGCTTTTGATGGCTGTGGAGGACCCACTGGACTGTACTTTCTCCTTTGATGATGATTCCTTTGATTAACAGCAGGGCCATGGCTACGTACTGATACTGACCCACAGATACACAGAGTGGAGAGCTTCTTAGAGCCGCAAGCTGTGCTACAACACAGGTACCCCACAGAAACTTTTACACAGAGCCAGAATGTGCTTCTAGCCACTGTGGAAGCGCCAGCAGACTCTTTGTGTGTCTCGCACAGACATGGAGTCTGACAGCAGCTGCTCATGGCTGGTTAGCTCTCACTATTAGCTCTACAAGGCAGTTAAACACAGCTACACTCTTTACCTCCAGCCTCACACACAATGTAGCCACAGGCAGCTTTTTGTAAATTTTTTGAATATCCTGTGTGGTAAGGGTCGAGCAGAAATGAAAAACCCTGTGATTATTAATAAATAGCTTTATGACTTAAATATTTCAGTGGCAGAAATGATGATTTTATGGAACTACATCATGTATCTTACTTTTATTCTTTGATTTAAGCGTACTTATTCTCGTGTCATATGAGTCTGCTCCATACAGAGTCTGTCCTGTGTTTGAGACTTTCCTCTTCATCCAAATCAAGCAGCTGGGGACAGAAGGTGTTATGTGCTGATGGACTGTAGAGCCGTTTAAAGCAATTTGCAATTTTAAGAATCTTATCTTGACCCTTTGCATGACCAGAGTCATATTTGGTGAGAGGTAATTTTATTAAAATTGAATGAAAAGCTAGTCAGGCACTGGACAAATGAACTGAGAACTACACGCTTCCGTCATGCACATAATAATGCATTTCATCCATGTTTGGTCTTCATGTATTGTGTTTTTCACCGTAGCTCATGTTTTTTCCATGTGGACCTGTTTGCTGCTGTGTTGCTACATGTCTCTGTGTGTGTGCTCTGAGACAATAGAGATAAGTTTGAACAACAATCATCCTGCCACCAGGGAGGTTTACCTATCTCTGACAAGCTGCCCTTCCCCACATTCAGCTGGCAGAAAAAATAACCAGTCTTGCACTTGTTGTCATGGAAACCCTTAACATGTTTTACATTGCCCTTGATGCTCCTTGCCTCAGTCCACAACAAAGCAAACTCAAAAGAAGTTGGGAATCAATAAAACGAGCAGACAGCAGACAAGACGGGCTGCGTTGGGCGGCCGCGGCTGTGGTTGAAATTCACCTTCGGTTTCCATGTAGCTGTTTGAAAATGCATAGAATAATGGGAATTAAGGGCGTGCCAATCTGTCCAGCTTAGCGGAGTGCCTGAAAGAGCCGGGGCGGTGGAGAGGGAGTGATAGAAAAGTGACACGTTGACAATTTTCAAATGCAACTCTCTGCAGTCAATCAGCCCAGGGACAAACTTTGATGCGACTTCACTCCGGGATAACATGCAGGCCAATTTGGATGTCTCTCAAAGGAGGATTCATCCGCTCGTTGTTTTGCCAGCGCTAACACCTTTAAAGAGCTGCTCTAATGCATCTATCTCTCTCTCTTTCACTGTCTCTAACCTTGACATGAGAGGGCTCTACGTCTCCCCCCAAGAAGCTGATTGAATCCCAATGTGATAGAGTTAGCTTAAGCACAGACTTTGTATCCTGCCTGTGGTCTCTTGATTGGATCTCTGGAGGCTCTCACAGTTTCTCATCCCAAAAGCTCAATCACAATTCACTGATTGGTGATCTTAACCCCGGTGACCTCGTGGAGATGGACTGTACCAACGCAGAGTGTGGGCGGCCTCTCACTGTCCTGTCTTTTCTCTCACTTGCGTTAAAAAAAAAAAGAAAAGAAAGAAAGCCCTTCCACAAAGTAAAGTTTCAAGGAGCTGCAGAGAAGACTTTAGAAAGCTGTGCTTGGAGCTCTCAGGTAGCTTGAGGAAACATTTGTTCCATTCACAAACACCCACTTTCTCTGACGACAGCTCGCTGGGGGGGAAACACCGGGGGAGGCATTTTGATCGTCTGCCAGTGGATTGTTGATGCTCCGGGAGCTTTGTGACAATGCATCTATACAGGCTTGAATATGAAGGGTGCCCCTACAGCTTTTCTGCCATCAGAAGTGGAAAACACAAAAAGAATAAAAAAGAAGAGGGAAAAAAAAGAGTGTTGCTCTTCAACAGATCAATCAGCAACAATTATGCACAGTGTCTGACAAAATCAAGCAGAGGAACGAGTGGGAGAAAGATTAGTTTCTACTGAGATCTGTGTGATAATTAAAAACTGCAGTATAAAAATCAGAAAGGGCAAGCTTGGTTTTTATTTTTATGGATCACATGGACTACAGAGTACAGTAAGAGAGGCGGATATGAGCAATTCACAGCAGCACCTGTGCGGTTCCACAGAGAAAGACAGACATAAAAACAGATTTGGAGAGAGAGATAAACAACTTTGTGAAGTGAGAAGATGAAAACAGCCCTCAGGTGCTGTTTGACCAGGTCCAGTGGTACACTGTGTACAGAAAAGCTCCCATGTTTACTTCTTCGTGGAAGCTTTTGAGCTTTCGCCTCCACAAACTGTATCCCTGTTAGAGTGGAGGCCTTCTAAGGTCACGCTTTGAGTGAAAGAAAAACACACACAGGCATCATTACAAAATATGGGAGTGCAAACCGCTGTTACATCAGTGATTTCATAAATAATGGATGCATAAAGCTTAACTGATTTTCTTTACGTCATCTTTGTGGCAAATGTTGATGCACATTCTTGTTTTTATTGACTTACTGATCTTACAGTTGTTGAAGCGTAACGATGCAGAAATAAGTGTTTTTTATACGATAAGGTGTCCTCACAGTATTGGACATGATCATAAAATACAAATCCCAAATCCTTGTAACGGTATTGTTAGCTGTAATTTAGGTTCTAACTACACAAACCACACCTCATGGCTTCATAGAGGTGGTATTTCCTATGAGCCTCTGCCTTGAAAAAGCAGTCAAAGTTTGCACAAGTCCTAAATAAGCTAACATAACCTGAACTAGTGACAATATGTCGCTAATGCCTGGTATACAGTCACTGGCTTAAACTTTGTTGAAAAATGACATATGGTGTACAAGTAAGCCAACAAACTTTGCTATCACAGCTTTGCTAACTTTGCTATCTCCCTAAACTTCTACCGTGTTTGCGTGTGTGTTCTTTGTCTTGTACATTTTTTGCCCTGTCTCCCTTCGGCCCACACAGTAAAAATCTAATCTATCGGCAGTCAGAATCTCCTGTGATATAGTGTACAGTGTGTACTGCTCCGTGCAGTCAGCTAGCTGCAAGGCTACACAGCTAAATAGCAGCTATAGTGGCTGCAGTCACAGGTTACCTCACAAGACTGTACATCACTGAGAGTTGAGGCAAAGCAGCAGGGAGTGTATGAGGCAAAACCAGAGAGTATTTGCTTCAGAAAATGATGGTCCAGTTTCAGTTGCTAAAATGGACCACCTTTAAGTGTCAGGCAAGGTTTTGTACAATTTGTACTTACTCCTTCAACTTACAAAGCACAATAACTGGAAATGGAGGCATAGAGTGACTAACAAAGAGACACCATTCACCATTCACATTACTAATTTGAGTGCCATCAAAACAATTTTTATGCTCTTACTTTTATGCAAAATCATTACATAATGTTGCATCCAATCTGTTGATTTTTATTTCAGTTGTTTGGTCCAGAATTTACAAACAAGTCAAAAATGACTATAAATCAATGATGTTCAGCAAAAATACATAAATAAATAAATAACATAAAGCAGTTAACATTAATTTTTTGAACCATTTTAGGTCATTCGAAACAAATCTTGACAACCAGGTTGTGAAAAATCCTGTTTGATGACTAGGGTTTACATTCAGTTACTGACACTTTGTCATGTAGCTTGTTTTTTAGTCCTTCTGGAGAATCCCTCAGATGAGAAACTGCAGTGTGAATTTTTTTTTTTCAAATTTATTTGTTATTATCATTTATTATTTTCCACATCATTGGTTAATTTGGTAGATATCACAACTGTAAAGTAATAAATGTGGAATTGTGTGGTAAACTAAAAGTGGGCACAAAACAAAATATGTTTTTTACTTTAAATTCTTCAAAGCAGCCACTTTCTGCTTTGCTGACAGCTTTGCACGATGTTGGTGTTTTCCACCAGGTTCACTTGGCAGTCAACTGAAAGCTTTTCTAACAGTCTCAAAGGAGTTTCCATACTGAGCTCTTGTTGGCTGCTTCTACTTCACTTTGGGGTCCAACTCATCCAAAGACAACTCACCTGGGTATAAGTGTGATAATTGTGGAGAATAGCACTCTCCTTGGTTGAAAAGTCCCTCATGTAAGCTGCAGGTGTGTTTTGAGATTGCTTCAAAAAAATCCATCAATGGGCCAATAAAACACAAATTAGATGGCGTTGCATGCTGATGCACAATGCTGTAGAAGCAATGTTGGTGAAGCGTGCTTTGAATTTTATAAAACTCACCGTCAGTGTCACAATTTAAGCTCCTCCAGTCTCCACGTGACCTCCACTGACTCTCACAGAGACAAGGTGGTTGAAACCAAAAGTCTTACATTTTGACTCATCAGACCTAAGTGCAGACTTTCACTGGTCTGTTGTTGTTTCCTTGTGTTTCTTGGCCAAAACAAATATTTTCTTCATTTTCTTTATGTTTCTCTTAGTGGTGGTTTCGTTGCAGCACTTTGACCATAAAGGACTGCATCACACAGTCTCCTCACAACAGTTAATGCTGAGATGTGTCTGTTACTTAAACTCTGGGAAGCACTTATATGGCCTCTAATCTGAGATGGTAGATCTGAGGCTGTAAATGTAATGAATTTCACCTCTGCAGCTGAGGTAACTTCTGGCCTTCCCTTCCTGGGAAGTCCTCATGGGAACCAGTTTCAACACAACTATTGATGGCTTTTTGCAACTGCACTTACAGAAACATTTCAAGTTCTTGAAATTTTGCAGACCGATTGACCCTCGTGTCTGAAAGAAATGACAGAATGTTTGCAGTTTTTGTGTTTACTATATAATGATGCTACCTTTGCACAAAACAGGTGGTCTCAAACACATTAGGAAGGGAAGAAATTCTCTTTGTTGACTTTTGACAAGGCCCATTTTCAAAAGCATTCCAGGTGAAGCTGGCTGAGAGACTGCTAACACAGTGCAAAGCTGTCATAAAAAGCAAAAGGTTTTCATTTTGAGAAAAAACTGAAATATTAAAAATATTTTTCATTCAAACAGTCAGTCAATTAAAGAACTCTACTTGATATCTTCTAGTTTTGAGATAATCAGTATCAATCTGCGATGAGAGCCACTGAATGCGAAGAAGTGTGCAAACTTTTCGCTGGTACAAATGGAAGTAAATTAAGCTCCCATTGTGAATGTGATGTGCAAGAGCCTGATCTTTGACATATGTGGGTGAAAACAAGGCACAATACACAAAGCTACTACAACATGAAGAAAACATTTTTATGCAAATGCAGTTTGAGTGCTATATGCACAGTAGTTACACTGTAGGGCCCCTACAGTTGAAGTGCAATGTTAACGACTCAGTACACAACACTGCAGCAGTGTGCTTGCCAGTTGCATTCTTTTAGCTTTATTGATTGGTTTTGCAGAACATTAACATTAAGAGAATTCTGCAAAATCAAGCAATAAAAAAAACTGTTTACCACAGAAAACATTTGTATCACTTGGTAAAAACTGGGAATGGTGATAAAATATATTCAAAAAAAGATTTCCACACAGATTCTGTCATGAAGCACTGATGTGAGCAAATGTTTTAATTTAGTACCAAATCTGTTTTTCCTTATGCTCTTTGACCCATGCGTGTGCAATTAGTTGTGCTCCAACTGGGGAATAACCTTAACTGAGGAAACACTGTTCACATGTCTAAACTTTATTAGCATTGCCACTGTTTTTGATGTGCAAAAAATGCAAATACACACAAGAAAGGGATGGATAGAGGAGGGTATGACCAGGGAAAGAAGCTAAGTAAAGCAAAAGTAAATTACTTGTATAAAAATGGATCCATTTAAAAGGCAGAGCTCCTGGAGCCACAGCGCAGAAACACTAGCAGCCACTTCTCTGCAGCAGCTGCTCTTTTCTTTTTGTTCCATTTTTACACGGTTTATCAGGACTTTTTCAGGTGACTTTTATTTTTACACTGTAACAGATGCCAAGTGCAATACTTGAGGCCAAAAAAAATAAGCACCAAAAAAAAAAAAAGTTCCATAAATCCTACATTGGAAGGCACAGGGATATGTTTCTGTTGCTTCACTCCCCCTCATTGATTTAGATGAGGTGGACGGAAACAATAGTAATAGAAATAGAAACAACTGTCAGTATAACACAACACAATTCAACCGCACCACAAACTGCAGCCTCCAAAATGACCATGCAGTTGAATCAACACCTCTCTAACACAGTTTCTACAAAAAAGCTTTTATGGAGGGAAGTTTTATTGCAGGACTGTCGTATGAGACTGCAGGTGTACCTCATAAACTGGCAGCTGAGTGTATATTATTTGGAATACCAGGGAAAGGTATTGCAAGCTTTTTTTTTTTTTTCTCCACATCAAGGGAAGCAAAGATCTAACCCCTCTGCCCGACCCAGTCATTTCTGCACAGTCCGTACTTTTCCAATCAGTTGAATCCCATAGTATTCTAACATTTCATAAAAGTGGAAATATATGTTATATTGCCTGCGACATGTAGTGCATCTGTCATTAGCATGAAAATATAGGGAGTGATGACAGTTTTTAGGTTGGAGAGGTTAACTCCACGACCGTCGGCTTTGATAGCAGCCTCATTTAAATGCATCATGTCTTGAAAACCTCAGTACTGCAATTCTGTTTCATCTGACTTGATGCCGGTTGTGGAAAGCGAGAACAATGTGACGTCAGCCAACTTTTAGAGACACTCAGAGGAGGAGCTGAAAGAGTCATCTGACAGAATATTTCAGTGAGGAGACCATACATCACACCTCTGAATGAGGTAGAGAGGGGTGAAGTGTGTAATTACAGTCATTAATTTCTGAGTCACTGTAGCTGCAAATATATTATGATGACATTCTATCACTGCGAGTCAGTCACTCTTATTTATTGTGATCTTCAAAATTGTATTTCATGGTTTTTCAGCCGTAGGAGCTAATTTTCTCACAGAGGCCTCATCTCATCTTGAAACAATGCTATATTGCACAGCTATCTCTTCACACAATGTGTACACACGAAAACAGGTGTCAGAAGTGCTGGACGGAGATGCAAGGAGAATAATGCCTGGATGGGTTGTTTTGCATGTCTGCACGAGCCATTGATCACTTGAATGTGATTTTCAAGGCAAATCTCTCCCCGGGGATGATTAAATACAATTGCCTTTCCTTCCTCCAAATCTCAAGTATGTGTAGCTAAACACGGAACCAGGCAATGAAAACTGGCAGTATGAATGATGGTCATTACTCTCACTACCGAAGCTGCAAATGCCTCATTCCAAGAAGGAGCCGTATGGTGAGCATCCTTAATGAGTGTTTCAGGAGCAGGAATTCATATATTTACTCTTGGTGTGATGAAATTGCAGTGCTGGCGACGCATCAGACGGAGTGGTTGTTTACCTAACAATGCATTTTCCCTATAGGTACAATCAATCTAACCAGTTCTGTAACAGAGACAGAACACCTTTTCTGTCTCGGTTTGGAAATGCAGAACACCTTTCCAACATCAGGGATGGATGTTCTAAAACACCAGAGAGAAGGCAGGGGGATTAGACATGAATGTATTTTGCATATTGCATTGAGGTGATTTTTCAGCCTGCTATGCCTGCCTTTTTTTGTAAGACATTAAATTGATGTTGGAAAGGCAATAAAGCCGAGTTTTTTTGTCTTGGCACACAGACATCACATACAGTGATTCTGACAGACATATGAGAGATGGGAGAATGACTGGCTGCTGGCTGTGAAGATTTGAGCTGCGTTTTTTACCCTGCAATTTAGCAGGATGTTCAATTGTTCTCAACAAACACCATATCGCTCTTCAACATTTATCAAAGCAATTACCATCAGTACCAGGAAAAGCAGTACACGGTTTGTGAAAATTAGACGCGGTGTTTCTTAATGTTTTTTTTGTATTTTGTTGTTTTTAGAGAAGTTTAGACTTGAGAGAATTTATTTTCAGTCCACTAATTCAATGAATTTTTCATTACACGCTATTGATGAGTAGAATGTTATCATTACAATTGGAATAATTGTCAAAACTACAAAATAACTTGTGACAAACCAGAAGTTTCTCCTAAGTTTTCTTTCTTCACTTCCATAACGGAGGTAAAGGCAACCTGTTGATATTCAACAGTTCAAATTGAACTGCATGTAAACCAGACCTCTTTTAACATTATCAGTAAGGTAACTTATATTAAAAATGTATTTAAAGTATACTCAGACACTCAGGATGATGCACAGAACTCACCGTCAACAGTTATCTTGCATTGATTTTCTTAAAAAAATGGTTCCAGTATCAGTATAAGGTTCATATTAACATTGAAATTTAACACCGGCATCACAGCTACAGTGCATTGTGAACAATGTTTACATCCATAGGAAAAAGAAGTCAGTCAGCTATTTTGCAACTCATTGCAGACTTCTTCTGAGTTTCACTGGAGATGGATTCTTGGCAGCTAATGTATGAAACTGCAGCAGCAGGGTCAGTGATGGAAAAATGTCAGGCATGGATTTGTGGGTTTTATGATCTCAGATGATATGAAGCACTCGAGGTTCCACTGTTTAGGCTCTGTGTGACGAAAAAAAAAAAACTTTTATGAGAATCTGTCTGAGTGCTTGTGTCTCTTTGTACAACTCCATGATTCAGAACAGCAGTTTGTTTTGACTTTATGAAGAGCAATAACTCTGTCCTTCTTGTAAGAAGGCCGCGAAAAAAGACGGAAACATTTGTTGGCGCATGGATTTTTTAATACTCGAGAAATATAGATGCCAATTTGGTCGGTGAATTTTCTCTTTCTCAGAACAAATATTTTGTACTTGCAGTATGGTCCTGCTGTCTGTGTGTGCCTCTGCGCATGTTTGTGCATGTGTTAATTTGGATTTAAGTGCTTAATTGGATTTACGATGCACTGCTGAGCAAAACGCCGCCATCTCCATGACTGACGTCTACCGTCGGCACTGAGTTTGGAACCAGTTTCCTCTCAGAGCCCATCTGCACCTCTCATCCTCTCCAAAAGCCATTATAATCCCACCAATCCCACAGCCTCTCACCATGACTGCCTACTTTCTGGCAGCCCTGCCCTCCACATTAGGATTTGGAACTATGCTGGAGGCTCCTCTCCCCCCCATTACCATCTCTGAGAAAGCTGATTCTCTTCTGTCAGTGTGCCCTTTCCTCTTCACTGCTGGTAAATGCATTAAAAGGCCGGCAGGGACGAAAAAGCCGGCTTTGGGGAGGTGGGTGGTAATGCAGTCACAGGCCATGCTGGAGGAGACTGTTTTTATTGGCCCTGGGGGGCCTCTCTTAGCTCCTGTCCTCACTCATGTGCTATTACAGAACGACTTTCAAAGTAAAGAAAAATTGCTGATGGCTTCCTGTAAAATTTGATCTCACTACTAAGGCTGGTGGGCAGGGAAAGGAAAAATAAAAAATACTGAAGGGACGTTGGTGTGTTATTTATCTTATCTTCCATGCTTAATGAATTAAGCAAACCAAATTGAAGAAGCGGTGATCTGTAGGCTTTGGCTTCTATTTTTACCTTTGAAACATTTACCTGTTTTCACTACTGAGTCTGTTTGACAAATGGCAGATCCCTCATCTGCTTTTTTTTGCTTTTTTAATGCATCTTTCTCCAAAAATGTTGATAGTATATCACCAGAAAGTGTAAATACTGACATTGTGGGCCACATGTTAGCTTCAACAGCTTGACAGAACTTGACAGGGGGGTGGAGCTTACTGAAGGGTGAATTGCTGTCTTTTTTTTTAGCTTTAACTGGTCAAGCTCTGTTTGCCTTGCTTCTTCTGAGGGCACGCCACAGCATCAGTGGTAATCCCCTCCTGAACTCTGGAAGACCCACCTGGAGCCCTCACACAGCGGCAGCAAAAACAAGTTTGGTTGCTGCAGCATCACATGAAGGGTTTATATATATATATATATATATATATATATACCGCTCTGTGCCACCTCAGCTCTGGCATGATAATAAAAGTTAGGATTTTTATATATTTTTTAAACTACCACATACAAGCACATTCATTCATCTTTGCACGACAAAGGTTATAAGATAAAAACAGCGATATACACAATTATTTGTGTACTGTACACATACACAGTTATGAAATGATTCTGTCAATTTTTGTATTTTGTACCAGGAGGGATGTGAATAACAGCAACAAGATAATGAAGATATCCTCATATTGAAAGTTTGACATCTGAGAAACACTGTCCACCAACTTTCATTCATTTGAACACCGAGCATCACTGACGTAAAACACAGAGTCCACTTCCTCTCTTCTTCTTGGCTCTGTGGGCTCAGAACAGAGTCCACCTAATCCTGTCAGCTTAATCCTGTGGTGGAGACAGGTCTCTCTGCAAAGATATGCCCACAACAGTCTCTGATTTTCCACACCGTGGCCAGCAAGAGTACCATTTTGTCCATTTCATTTTTCTGCGAACAGACCAAGCTGGGCTAATGACTCTTATCCCGGCTGTCTTCTCTCTCCCCTCGGCGGTCCGCCTGGTCTGGCTGGTCGGTCAGAAGGTGCCGTTAGCAGTAATCATCTCAAAAATCCCCTGCTCCCACCCCAACCCCGCGCTTCCTTTTCCAATGTTCACTGTGTATTTCTCTCATAGGTCATACTTGTGTCAGCAATAAAGCCGAAAAAATAACAGAGTCAAACAAAAAACCCAACAAGTTTGAAGGAGCTGCATCTGCATGCACTGCTGTTGCCATGGTATTACTTTAGCAATTACTGGCTTTTCTTTTTTATTCAGCACTATAGGAAACAAGTTTTTTTTCCTCCAGAGGGGCAGCTCAGACAAAGAGGGCAAATGGGCCGTTGCTTGGGCAACATCAGCCTGGCCTTGTCCGTCCCTGCAGACAAGACTTAGTTTATAAAAGTTTACAGCTTGCTTTTATCCCATGTTGTCTTGAGTACAAAGACGGGGCTTTAAAAAATGATGTTATTTGTCAAAGGGCAGCTGATTATTCTAAGCTGCATTCAGCAGGCAGCCCTTGTATACACACGTCATGAAAAAAAGCCACTTCATTGAAATATTCTACCTGAAGACTTGTAACCATGACGTGGCAATAGTTTTCCTTAAATGCATTTTTTCCTCTATAGTAAATCTCTGCTTTAGACTTGGTCTTGTATAGTCTTTCACCAAACAGCACAATCTTTTTTCAGCTGAGCACTGCAGGATTAATGCGGCACTAGCAAACAAAAGGCGCTGAGCTGCAGCAGTGTTACCTCTTGGTAGCATTTTGGTTTAGCTAGTATTTAGCAGATTTTGTGAAATGTCCTGTGTGTGTGTGTGGACGTGTCACACCACATCTGTCTGTTTCTATGACGAGCCTTAAGGATCTGGACATAAGCTGCTCTTACAAGCTGATCAGTTAGCAGTTGTTTATCATGGCGACTCTTGTGTCTCTGCAACTGTTGCTCCTTGTCACAAATTTACCATCAGTCCAGCAAACAGAATTCCCACTACAGAAGGATGAATCCATGATTTTGTTTGAGTGGAAACTTGACAGGGTTGGTGGGAATAAGCGGTTGTAAAGATGGCATTCATATGTTCTTTGAAGTAAAGCTGTGTATGAGGAGGCTTTTTGAGAAATAGCAGAAGGGCAATGACACCAGATGTTTGATTAGTTTCTGATGACTCCTATCAGTCTGTTAATATCAGTGCCCCCCCTCTCTTCGCACCATCACATCATTAGAGCTGACCACTGGTCCTCATCACGCCTCTGTTCGAGATTTCCCCTCTGATGTCCAGAATGGAGAGACTTTAATGGAACTCATTTTGATGATTCCCCAGTGTTTCTCCAGCCCAATTATTCATTCTTCAACACTTTGAGCAGAAATGATCTGCACCCTGGTGGTATTTTAATGGATTTCATAACTATCAAATGCTATAAAGAGTCTATTAATAAGGATAAAGGTGACCAACCTTTTGCTGTAAAGAGGCCTTAACTTTAGAAAAGCTGCCTGAAAAAGCTCCAGAATTAGTTATCTATACACAAAAAACATACATATTTATATTTATACTATTTATATATGTGTGTGTTTTTTCCATTCATAGGACATTAAAAGGAACATAATGTTACAGCAGGAGAGGAAGACAACCAAAGACCAACAAAAAAAGGAAGCAAAAAAACATGATAATATGCAAATGATGCAATTTGTGAACAGAAAACAAAAATGACTAATTACAACATATATAGACTTGTTTGGTCTTTGACTGCATCAGTTCCATTGCCATGACATATGAAATTAATTTCAGATCATCCTTTGCTTAAATATCTCTTTGTCTGTAGAAGAAATAATGTTCCAGTCAACAGTAAAATACTCATTACCAAAAAGTCTCAGGAATTTCAGTATTATTCATTCAAAACTACATAGTTTGTCATATTGTGTGGATGAAATGTTGTTCATGTGACATAAACCCTTTGTAAACACTTAAGAGTGATGTTCACTTTAAAGTGAAGTCATTTTAAAGCAATGTTCAGAGATGGTGGTTAATTCCCCTTACAAACTCCCACGCAGGTTTATTCAGTGAGATTAATATATTTTATTTCTACTCTTGGTGAAACAGAAATGTGTCAAAAAGATTCCCACTCTGAACTGAAATAAGAGAACATCTTGGTTGTCCCAGTTGCAAAGAAACGGTGGAGTAGGAGAAGAGCAATTTAAAATTCAGCAAGTAAAGCAGATTTTTTTAGTAATTCGTTATTCTGAATGAATTCTGGTTTGACTGAAATCCCTCTGGATCGGAATCTTTCTCAACAGAGCTTACTAAAAATTGTGAAGTTGGCCCCAACCAATGTCTGCAGTCTCTATAATTAGTTGTGCCATTAGAGACAACGAAACACATACATTTTGTATTCAACAACTTGCATATATCAAGGCCTTTCAAACAGCCTCACAAACACTCGCTGTGAATCATCCTATTCAAGAATGCCTGGAAACTTCATTCAGATGCAGTTTTTTGTCTCTTCCTTTATGTTTGTAGCATGCAGTTTGCAATTATTCAGTAGAGGGGAAAATAATATATGAATATATGAATAATAATCTATGAATAGCCATCAGGGTCACATCAACACCAATACTGTTTTCACATGAATCACATTAGCAGGTAATTTTTGAAGTCCCTGCACAAGCACACAGGTGTTTTCACTTATCTTGGTTGATTAGACCTCTGCTCAAGGGTAAAGAGTCCTCGTTCATGGCAGGCATTTTCACTTGTCATAACTGCAGTAGTCAAGTGAAAGGAATTTTGTTAACAGTGTTAACAGGTGGTGCCATCAAGGTTTTCAGGAAATCATCCCGGTAAGTCAGTCCGCACAACACCAAGACCCTTGAACTCACTTTTCCGGCTATGAAAAGTCAAAAGGAAAAGGTTGCTTTAAAAAAAAATAAGTAAGAAGGTCTGTGTGAGTGTGTTGTGTCTTTTTCCATATTGTAGAGTGTCCAAGGCTGAGTCACCAACCTGGTGAAAGCAGGCGACTCCTCCTGACCCCATGGAGAGCCCGGACATCCCAGATTCATTATATGTCAAGTGGTTTTCTTTATAAGATTTTTGCAAATTTGTTTGGAATTGCAGTGAGGAAAATGTAGTCCGATCAACAAGCTAAAAAAAAGTGAATTGCAGGGCTGTCTAGCAAATATATCAAACCTATTTTATCAAAACAAGTGCAAGAACTAACAAAACCTATTTGTTTATTAACATCATGTTTGTCATTATAACCTCCTGCATAACCTCTGTGCTGATATTTGGTGTCTTAAAAGCTTTTACTCTCATGTAATTTTTACTTAAACTGGCCTTTATGTTTTTTCTTATGTCATACTGATACCTAAAACAACATGGCTGCACCAACTCAGCCCCTTGCAATGTTTAATGCAACATTTTCTGTCAAGACACCAGCAATGGCAGGTGTGGTACCTAACACTGTGGTCCGTGTTAAGTTGCGTCTATTGCCGAATCAATCATTTCAGTTTACAGTGTGCTTAAATGCTGTATTACTGAGGTTAGGTTTTGTAAAAACATGCTTCAAAGTAACTGGTTGGTTTTTGACTTATATGTAATGTCTATTTTACTGTGTGATATGTGTGTAGTGGTTAATTCAAAGTAACAGGGTAAATAAATAAAGCACAAAAGGCTTTGGGCAGGGGGTTGTTGTTTGCTCCAGTGGCTTCCAACTTTTTGGTTTTGACCATAAATGTTTCAATGTGTTTAAAAAAGCTGCTGGTCAAACAGAAGAAAATGGTTTCCTGTGGTTAAAACGACCTTGACCTTTGTGTGCTTATCAGTGTAGGATGCAAAAAAATCAGTAATTAAATATGTGTTTGAATCTGAAAGCCTTGGATCTTTCAAGCCCTTCGTTTTATTCTTTGTCAACAAGACAACTTCCAGTCCTGCGTCAGTTCCTGTGATGTAATTATGGCAATTTGAAGGTAATCAGTGTTTTTAAGTTAAACAATCAAACTAAAAAATAGAGTGTACCTGAATAAACCTCACTGTATTATAAATTTTGCTATTCAGTTTGTTTTCATCATATTCACAGTTATATTTGTGTTTACAAAGTAGGAGATATTAGGGTTAGGGTTGCATTGTTATACATGCATTATTGATTTTTATCTTTAAAATTTTGATATTTGACAAAATTTTAATAAGGTGAAAAAAAACTTTTTTTCTCACAAAATCCCCTTGCATGCATTGGTTATAAAGTAGGTGGATTACAATGGATTTAATGCCTCAGTTTCTTTTCTTAAAAAAAACCCCAAAGATTTTCCCAACAAGTCTTATGGTTGAGAAGCAATTTGTTCAATTAATTTAGGTGTTTTCATTTAGGCTATGTTTTTAAAAGCAAGATTGATTTAATTTTCACCCTGGAAAAAAAAATTGAATAAATTATTGTTAGTGCAAAAAAAGTTTTCATACAGAAAGACCTTACCTCATATTTTAGTTTTTTATATGAAGTGTTTTAATTAGTGAAAAATGTTGGTGTAATGTTTCATTTTTGTTCAGCCTTTGCCTCCACCACCTGGAACAGACTTGCCAACACCTTGGGCAAAATGCATTCATTACCCGCTCCGACTCGCTCTGCTCTCATTTATTTTCCAATCCAAGATGCTCATGATGAAGTTGTATCAATCACTGCGATGCATCAGCTCTGTACACGCAGGCCCCAGGGGTGATATAAAACATTGTACCAAGCAATATTCAGTGGGCTTATCCAGCAGGATGGGGTTAGGGAATAAAAAGCAACAGAACTGAGACACCATCCCCACAAAAAAAAAGAACAAAAAAGTATGAATATCAACATCATGGTCTCTACATTTCTTTTGAAGTGCCCTTTGAATGGAAGATATTTGTGTCAGGCTCCTAATGCGATCTCAGAAAGCCACACAGTGCTCGCCTTCATCTGTCCCTCTGATACACTGTCATGTCAGAACGGCGGCAAAAAAGAAAATAACTCGCACACCAATTAAAAACCTAAAGGGTCTCTTGCAGACTCCCCCTCCCCTGCAATTACTGCAGTGTGTGCTCAGACTGCATCATTGTCTACCTTTGGAGGGTGTTACATGTCCTCTTGAGCAAACTGCCTGTCTATTTGAGTGCAGGGGTTCTGCTTGTAGCAGATGTAATTTAATTAAAGCAGCTGGTTGAGGTTAAATGAAAAGTCTTTGTTTCAAAAAGTAATCAGATAGATAAGAAAACTTCATATTTTGGGTAAGTTTGAAGCAAAAATAATTCAAATGAAGTGCTGTCAAAACACATCGTATAGCAAAAATGTTTATAGCAGTTCAGAATGGCTCCACGGACCATAAAGTCAGTGTATCAGTTTGTTGACCATTATGTTCCTGACTGAGATACCTCAACAATAACCCTCCACATTTATCGTTTTTTTTCTTTACCTTCACTCTAATAGATTGGCAAAATATATTGGAAAGACAATAATGGTTCCCCTAGGGATAGACTTTAACTTTATAGCAGGGAGCATTTTCTCTTCCTGCATCATGTAGTTAAAGTTTGTGATATCGAATGTGTCAAAAAAACATTCATGTTCCCTTCTAAATGAATCATAGAGTGCTTTTTTCCTAGTCCCTCTTGCCGTTTGCTTAGTTGTTAAATTGTGAACACAAAGCACTCCAGGTTCACTTTGCTCTTTCTCACTGTATTGTAATGCTCTTGGCTTGCCATAGATATATCACAGACACTGGGACGCTCAGAGCTAGAAAAAAAAAAGCCCCAAACGCCTTGACTCCTGTGAGGGTGATGTTGTTGAAACAACTATTGCACTTCTGCAGATGTGGAGCAGAAAACACATCCAATGGCAAACTTTGCACAACACACAGAAACGCAAAGGTTTTATAAAATATTACATTTGAAAATTAGAGACTCAAGCAGAGAGCGGTGCTACACTTCTAGTGGGTCATCGAAGATGATTGAGTCATAACTTTTTTATGAGGCAATTCAATGTTTTCTAAGGCAATCCTGCATGCTATACCTTAAAGGAGTACATAGAATTAAAAAACAACAAAGTCCAGTAGAAACATGGACACAGATTAGCTAAACTAATCTCAATGCAGGCCTACATAAAGCATTTGACAGTGACATCTACTGAAACCTTTTCTGCACTGAGGAAACAAAAAAACTGCTGGAACAAAAAAAAATATTTTTTTGGAATGAATAGCAATCTCCTGCAAATTAACATATGAAGCAAATGGGAAAAATGATTTCCATCATGTTTATTTCATCATTTCCAGTCATTTGAGGTTAGATTGCTTTCGGCTCTCTTTTCATTATGTTTGTCTTGTTGTGCCCTTTTCCCCTGCAATTGTTTAATGGCAACCAGTTAGAAAAAATGGGTACCACCAACTGTTTTCCTTGATGAACCAACTCCTGATATTCACATAACAGTAGTGAACTTGAATTTTTTAGGATATTGATGATAAAACAGGTAAATCCAAAGATGTATTTATGTTTTTCTCCAGTTTAATGATCCCTGTAAAAAAAAAAAAAGGTAAGAAGAAGCAGAAGACAGTGAATTTCTGAAGCAACGCAGAGCGACTGCAGCCACATTCAGTCTCACTTTTAGCATGTCAAACATAAATGTGATGTTGCTGTGATAATATATATGTTCATAATGTTATTCTGAGCCCCACACTGATGGACTGGAATCTAATGCTAAGCCCTGAGAGTTGGCCACGGATGTCTGTTAGAGCCTTAAGGCAGAAACACTAAATAACTTATGACCCAAGATTTTTTTTCTTCTGTATAAATCCCATACCTATCGAGATGTATATGTCAAACGTATGACAGACTGTTACGTGAGGCTATGATCTGGCACTTGATTAATGTTTCAATGAATATCACTCATCTTCTTAGCAAAACACTCAGTGTCGTAGCTACGAAACGCATAAATGTTTGCCAACCTGAAGTCGCTCTCCAGGTGTAGGTGTTTTAGTTTGACTGAGTTATAACTGAGATAAATGTGTATGATTTAAAAAAAATCCGTTCTGTGACTTTTAACAAGCTACTAGGACATAAAAAAGACAAACCAGACTCTGAAACGATGCCTGTAAGTGCAAAGTCAATAAGCAGAGAGGAAAGTGTCATTTTGAATTATGTCCTCTCGGGTTCAGACAAGGAAACTTGATGGAAACTGCTTTCAGGCCACTTTAAAGCAGCAGTGCATCCTACAAGCAACAGTTCTGTATCAGGTCAAACTCTGCGATCTTATAATTCTATAAATATATAATGATATTTCATAAATCTTAGATGAGAACATAGACAACAAAATCATTTATTCGTATGGTTAAGACTCAAACTCCATATTGTATCACTCCACACAGTGGATGCTGATGCTTAGTTCAGCACTAAAACTCTGTGTTTTGCTGTTTAATGTGTAAGTCACCTTAACTAAAGCGCACACGCAGCAGCATGTTATTGTGAGTCACACCCTCAAAATTGTATTAAAAAAAAACCAAATCCGCTCTTTGTACAGAAAGACAATCTCAATAAAAAGAAAGAAAAGCAGTTCATTTTCAAGTTGGTATGCACTCTATTGACTAAACTCGTGTATCACATGCTAATCTCCAGCCCTGTGGGCTGAGTCTTCCCTGCCATGAATTTTTCTCTTTAGAAAAGTGAATCTGTCGATGCTGCTGCTCTGAGCTATCTCAGAATGAATAAAAAAAAGGGAATCTCTGCTGAAAACAGACAATTCCAAAAAAAAAAAAAAAGGTGGGAGAGAGAGTGCTTAAAGACAAGCCTCTGTGTTTCATTCGGGATGAGACCCTTCAATTTGATGCTACTCGGTTTCATGCAGCGTTGGGGGGTTGAGCTAATTCTGTGAAATACAGAAAAAAAAAAATCTGCATCTAAGAGGAAATCTGTTATGTCACAAGGCTCTCGCGTTTCCAAATGTATTCTACACAGAACAATCCAGATGCAACACACGTTCTGATTATACATGATGCACTGAAAGCCTTGCATGTGAATCTGTTGTGAAAACTTTACTCAGCTCCCATTTTTGTCAGCCTGCAGCAAATATGCACGCCATCGCAACTCTCCCCTCAAGGTTGAGGAATTCGGTTCTTAAATTTTTTACACATTCATTTGCAGCTGATGCGGTGGGCCTGTCAGTGTACTGACGGGGAAGCGCTGAATGAATTATATTTCAGAGCGAGATTTCTCTCCTTTCATCCCCTGCATGATGCCACGGCTCCTCCCATGCGCTGAGACAATTTGGAAGCACTTACAAGAGGGAACAAATGTTCTCTGTGATAAGGATCAAGGGATCTTTTCATGGGTCCAGCTGCAAGAGACAAAAACAGCCTCTGAGCAGTTCAGGGATAAATGAACTTGCGTTAAAAGACAAGGTGTGAGGTAAAAAAAAAAAAAGTGGGAGCAAGCGGGCCAAGATAAGAAGGTAGAAGTGTCATAGAAACTCCTATGGGAGAGGAGTGTTTCTCTGCAGAAGGCTGGAGCAGGCAGAATTCTCAGCATCAGACGGAGAACCATCAATAAAGTGTATGTAAATGCCTGGGCCTTTCTTCTCTTGTTCTACATGTGGTTTTTTTTTTCTCAGAGCAACTGCTGTTGCTGAATTTGCAGCAGCCGCCAAAGTCCAGCTGACACGGCGTGAAGCCCTCTCATATTTCTTCTGTCACTTGAATTGTATTTGGAGCGTGGCGGTGTTCGTTTGTTTTCTCTGATCTCGCTCATCCATAACAAGTGAAAGTTTCACGAGGGGCCTTCTCGGTCCAGGCGGGGGATGACACGCCACGCTGTGTCACGAGTGTCAAAAAACAAAATAAAATAAAAAGGGTTGCTCTGAGGGGAAGATTAAAAGAATAGCTAGCATGGTGTTCGGGATGCTGTGAGTGCATTTTGTAGCACAAAAAAGGAATGTCACTTTAAACATTGCGGCAGGCATTTCTTATTTGCAGCGCTTAATCCATTTACCCAACATAAATGTTTTTTGCATCTGTTTGCTTCTGTCCTTTCTTCATGAGCAACTTAAGTTACTTTTAATATAATAAGATCAAATGGCAAGAACAGGCAAGAAAAATAATCTCCATGACTTCCTCTTTTATCTAGAACTGTCAAGCATAACTAAATGGAGAAGAAAATGGAGAATGTATAATGGAGAATGGAGTAAATTTTTGGCTATTACAGGTCATGTGATATTTAGTAGCTATTAAGAAGCCATTTTTAGCCTTAAATTAAGGCTTGTTGATAAATCCTTGCTCTAAGTCCAGCTTGCCTGTAACCTAATGTCTGCCCCCACGTGTTGCATTAGATGTTAAAATATGACCTGATCTTTTCTGGGTGAGTGTGATCTTTCTTATCTCTAAGTGCATGTGTGTGAGCGTGTGTGCGTGGTTAACTAACCAGTTTACCAGTTGAAACCAACTCAGTTGGACTCAAATGAACTGTCTCCACTTTCCTCGGGAACCACTTCAGTGTGAAAAGGTGTGTATCCACGGGTTACAAGGTGGGTGAAACAAAACTCTTGTTGTACGAGTTGCTTCTGCTTTCAAAGGTATCTTGCCTTGGTACCTTTTAGGAGGTTTGAGTTGACCTAAACTCCTAAATCCCTCTCTCTGATGAAGCTCCTGGAGGCTGACTAATGACAGAACCACCTACCTGCTCAGTGTGACAGGCCACCTCTATGAGACATCATCTCGAGGCTGTTAGTTTACAGTGTGTTTTTCATTGACGAAAGCTGCCTGCAGTGGCTATTAAAGACACTGGTAAGAATGTTGAGACTAAACCAAAATGGTAGTGCCACAAAATGGCAATACACCAAAACAAAGAGCTAAAAGATGCCACAAAGAGCTGTAGAGATGAGGGGAACTTAAGTTTCAATGATAATCTTGTAGGGTTCATCAGTATAACACCTTTCACTGAACTCTCATTCCCAACACCCCACTTTCAGTGCTTGTTTCTACGCTGACCAATTATATGGTCCGTGTTTCTGAAATAGTACAGGGTAAAAAAAAAATCCCCTTTCTCAGGATCATTTTGCACTTGGGGCTCATTCACTGGCTGACCGGACACACAACATTAGATTTCAACCAACAACTCAAAAGAGATCTTACTTTACTGAATGATAAGGCCGCCACTTACCGAAATGAGCGACAGAGTGCATTGCATTTAAAAGTTCCAATTGATGGGTAATGGTCAGAGAGCCATCAAAGACAGCTGCTCCTTTATATTATGCTCTTTACTTTTCTTGCAAACCTTTTAAATGTATCAAAAGAAGCTAATGTAACACATGGTATGTCTCGCCTTTCCTTTTATGTCCGAACTATATAGACTTCTTGAACTGGACATGTTATAGAGACGGGCTCGGTGGTGTTTTAAAAAACAGCTTTTCTTCCCTCATCACCGCCTCAGCTTTTACCTCTTTTACGACTTGTCACATGACATCGCCATTTTTTACCATTTTCTGTCGGACATGTTTACGTTTTTGTCAGCACTGGGGAAAAGCATCCATTCTGAAGTCATGGTGAAAGAGCGGGATTCTGAATTCAAATGTGATGAAAAAAGACGACTGAATAAAGGTCGATGTTGTTCATTTTGTCAGATAGTCCTGCTCTGTTTTTCATTTACCCAAAATGAAAATATAAAATATGAACCATGAACCTTTTTGCATGATCACAAATAGTTGAACTGCACATGCAAGTAACAAGAGCTTTATAACTCATCTCCCCAACCTCAGGGCATGACCTCATCAATGAATCTTTGTAAATGATTATGAGAATCATTGTTAAATGCAGCTTTGAAACAAGATAAAACTGGACTCACCCAAAGCCAAAAGAGTTGACAGGCTTAAGCAGTAAATCCAGTGCGATGTCATACTTCAGTCTGCCAAACAAGAAAAATAATTCACTCCTGTGACTCCTCCAACATTTTTCTATTTACTGACTTTGCAAACAACTGGTTGACCCAGAGATACAATGATTTTTCAAAGTTACTTTGAATTGAGCACAGAGTAAACAGGACAGATGGAGAACATGGATACACGCTGTCCTATTTATATCTTAGGATCTTTTGCTTATTGATATGAACTACTTTCTCTCCCACCAAACAGCTTTATTCACAAAAGATTTAAGAGTTTACATCCTTAGTGATTTTCTGGGGAGGTAGAGGCAGAATTTACTGGATTAAAACATAATAAATCTTGCATATTCTGAAGCTCATTAGGGTGTAAAATTTCTGACAAACATTGTACAAGCCGGAGCGTCGTCTTCTATTCAGCATGGAAGCTCCAGGCTGTAAATCAAGTGTGACATTTTATATAAAGGCTTTAGTTCTCTACAGCATCTTTAAGAGAGAGCGGCATGTGCTCTTGTTCCTTCTCTGGAATGTGCAAGTCTGTCTCTTATTAGTTACTGTAACATAATGTATTTGATTTCATGCCTCTCTAAAAGTTCTGACACTTAAAACCTCAAGGAGCTCAAACACAGCTTTTTTTTTCTTACAAAAGGGGCTATAAAGAAAACTCACATCATGCTTTGCACTAAATGCTGACTGCCTTCATGTACAAATAAAAGCTCCCAAACACTCAGTACACTCATTTATCTTTAAACAGCAGCAGTGTTAAGACTTCTGCTTTCTTCAGCTGTTGCAATTTTAAGAGAGAAAAGCGCAGAATACGCTGTAGACTTCACGAACATAACAAGTAAAGCATCTACGCAGTATAGATAGTCGTGAGGATGACCTTTAGAGATACACAAATCATATTAAAACTTCAAAAGCTTGATCAGGCGTCATGAATCATTCATAAGCCCTCACCATGCCACACAGAAGACGCCAGAAGTTGTGCAGCAGTCATCCGAGTGTGCCAGACTTAAATCCAGTCATACTCCATAATACATATGCATAGTCCTCCAATAAAATGTGCTAATGGATGCAAACTGCCTACAGCTTTTCTGCCGGAGTCATAAAGCTTTAGGCATTACAGCATAAAATATTTTATTCAAGGTGAGATCTAATTTTCTGCGGTGTCTGCGCCCCATGCACCGAACTCCACCAGCTCACAAAATATTGACAGAGGCACGCAGAGCCACTTCACCTAATTGAATAGCAGTCGTGCAAGTTAGCCAACCCCATGTAGATTCTTTGCATTTACATCATTTTGAGAAATGAAGCAGCTGCAAGCGAGCGAGCCACTTTGACTGACCTTTAAGGGTTTTTTTTGATATCGATTGTGGGATAGATTTAAGGTAAATTAACATTCAGCTCACATCTTTCCTTTAACGACAAAGGAAATGTTCACGTTGATCCCGCTCAGGTATCAGGTCTGTATCACAGAGCACATTTTACCGACACTTTCTCTCTTCTGCCACCGTGAGAGGATTTGTTTGTGTTTCATGCTCTTTCTCACAACATTAATCAACAGTAACCTGAAATGATCCGAGGCTGGAGCGAAGCTGTCTCAGGGAGCATATTCACCTTTAAACTCAATTACTTTATCAAAACGCTTATTGAGGTTCGCTCTTAGCTGAAGCACCGATGACTAACAAACTAGGGGAATTGTAATTGTATAATAGAGTCGAGCAAGGTTACAGATGTGGATTCACTCCTCAAAAAACAAACTGTAAACAGAACCTGGAATATCTTGTGTGATACAATGGATTTGTAGAAAAGGAACTTAATGTGGAAAGTAAACAGTTCTGAACTGTGGTTTCTGCATGTAACAGCATTAACTTTAATTAAGAGCATTACAACACAAGGTTTGATCCAGAGTGCAGTGAACCCCTCACCTAAAAAAATATGCACCAAGAATGTGAGCTTCCAAAACCAGCTGGCCCTGATGAAATTAAGGGCGAGGTCAGCATCGTTCAGAGTTGTTTTGCTTTTAGTTTTTATCGGTTTTAGTAAATACATGAGATTTTCTCGAGTTAGCAAAAGAATTTCATTTTTGGTGGGATATGTTTTGTTTGTTTCTGTTTGGTAAAAGTGTTTTGCAATCCAATGTTTTTTTTTTACAATCAGCACTCTGAAATGTTGTGACATTTCCAGAGACAATAAGAGGATTGTGTTTTTCTTTGAAGAGGTGGGAAAATCTGACTTGTTCTAAAGATTTGATGCTCACAATTGGCATCAAAATCACTTATTCCAGTTTGACAAAACATTCACTCCATTTGCATTTTTAGTCTACTAAAATGTAAAATGAAACACATAAATCTCGCAATAATTTAACTATCCACTGAGAGGTATTCAGTATCCAGTATGCTTAGGTATTTTAAAGAAGTTGTTAAGAAGTCAAATAAAAAGTGTCACTGAAAAATAGACTCTGCAATGGGAAACCAATTGTTTACCGTAGAGGGAAAGGTCTTTTAGACTGAGCCAGGCTGCAAACTGAGTCACTTCGTCAGGTGAAAGAACTGACTGGGAGTTTTTAAGGTGCCAGCTGTTTGCTGGTGCTGGAATGAAGTGGTCCACTGTTGCCAATATAACAATATCATAAAAGTGTTTGTGAAATACTTCACCATCATCTTGCAAAGGAAGTTAACACATGCAAAATTTTCCCCTCATGCTCGTCTCCTTTGACAATGTAACCTCATTCCGCTAACAACACTTCAGAGTCAAACAGTCAACATGACTGAGTGCTGTGTACGGTTCCTTTTGAGGGGAAGCATTGTTCTCCTTGAAATACACTGGGTCTGTTTGACCTTCTCTCAGAAAATCCAGTCTCACACAGTGAAGATCTATCGCATGTTCTGTTTGCGGCAGAGACATCTGCTCTCAACACGTCACACTGCTCGGTTTACCAAACTTGTCTCTTCACTGTGGCTACGCATAAAAGACAGAGTACTCGTCTGCCACCAGATGTTGAGGCTGATGGCTAAGGCAGGAGATTAGACTTTAGAATTTAAATGTTTTTTTTTTACATATTAGGGCAATTATGATTCTTTTAATATGTTAGAGGGCTTTCAGTTTGGTAGATTGGGGCATGCATGTGTAGGAGGAGATTGGCGGGACAGCATGAAATGGATTTCTTCCAAGATTTAGGCCTTTCGTCCTCAATTAGTTGAAACACACCGTGTGTCAGCAAAAAGAAAGTTAACAGGATCAACTTGGAAAAACATGGACTTTGGGAGGAGCATGGAAAAAAAGCTTGATTTCATTCAGAGCGACTTTGTCACGGAGCTCATCCCAGCCACTTAAGAAAAATACTGGAGATTTCATCAGACACATCGTGTTTCAGAAGCAGCTCTACCCTGTGCTACACAACACGCACGGCTAGCAAAGCAGATCGAGGCAGGAAGTCAGACACAGGAATGGTACATAGAGAATACAGTCACTTTTTTATATCAAACACTCTCCTAAGACTCACAATGTATTTATCAATAAACAGACAAAGAGGAAATCATTTTGTAGCTTAAGTAGCCCACTTAGCTTTGGTAGAGCCACCAAAAAACTACCAAGTCATGAAAAGCTTAGATACAACAGTCCACTTGTGAAAAGCTCTTAGTGCTAATGAAGCTTCATGGAGACTGGACAGAACCACATGGCAGATCTGAGGTCACACTGCTTTAGATCTCAGTTGAATCAAAGTGAAGACCACCATCTTCCAAATCGTCACATGACTTTTCTTTGTGTAAAGTGCCTGAAAAACGCAGGAGAGAAACAGTCATTAAAAGTTATTGTAATTATTTACATGAGGACCTTCTTGGTTTTTGATCAGGCAAAACAACTACAGGCTAATGCAGCTAATGGCAATTAACTTTTAGGCAGCTGTTGTGTAACTGCTCTAATGCTACATTTTAGTGCGCCACAGAAAAATGGGTTAATTAACACCAAGACAGTAAGTAGAACAAGCACAATTCCCTGCTCGATGATGTGTTTATTCACATTTGGTGAGTTTGTTAAGTTCAGAAAGTTGGCCAGTTGCGTCATGGAACACTGAAACATCTCATGAAGACACTTTGCCAAAATCACTTCACAAACCCAACATTTTCCTGAGACAGGGCACCGAATGATGACATCACAAATTACTGAGTCAGAAAATCTTAGGAATTATATAGTTCAATAAAATGTCATTTTTCTGTAATCACTACTTGCAACAATAGTGGCGTCTTTGAAATTTAAGTTCTCATGTTATTTTCATACCTATTTTACTTTTGCCTTCATGATACAGAAATTAATATCACTTTGCATGCACTGAACTTTGAGTGTTGTTAGTGTATCGTGTTGTTTTTTTGATTTGCCAAATTTCTTAGTTCGCTTTATTCATGCTTTTATATATATTTATAAAATTCACATTTGAGATGTATATCTACTTACATTCGGGGAAAGTTTTCATGAAGTTATAGGATGTATTTTTCCCTACCCCTCACATTCTGCTGATGTTTGGTTAATGTGGCTAATGTGGGGTTAACTCCGATGCTCCAATGAAATTCTTGGGTTGAAAAATGCTGATTTAAGATAAATAAAGGTGTTTTAAGTATAAAATCTTTCAGTGGAGTTTTTCAAGAGTCCCAGCCTTCTCCAGGCACACTGGCAGAAGGTGAAGCTGTGCCAAAAGCACAGCTTGACTCCAAAAACTTTAGATCAAAGCAGAGAAATCTGTGTCACTTGAAATCAAATAGGGGGCATCAGAGCCAGTCATCAGTTCAGATGATGACACCTCCTGTGTTTCCATGCATGAAATGGTCCATTCATCCGTGCATTACAGGCTTATACCTACTAACAGAGACAGTGTGTACCTAGACAAGGGTGCAGTGACTGTGCATGATAATGTAGTCACGGAAGGGATCAATGTCTGAGTCACTTATGATATTCAGTGCTCACAACACGCCAGGAGAAGAGGTCCCTCGATAAACCCAGTGTGGTCTTATGACACGGGGAAGAAGAGCTGCTTTTCCACCCAATTATAGATAATCATTAAAGGCCAATCAATTGACCTGTACAGAAAAATCAATAAGTACATAACAAAAATGAAAAATGAAAAAAAAAAAAAAAAAATCTGATATATTATAATCTGTGTTTCTGTTAAGCAGCAAATTGATGTCTCACGTTCCAAGAAGCCTGCGATAGGAATTGTTGGCTTAAAAGGGTAAATTTATATTTTCCTACAGTCTAGGCTTGCAAATGGCACATTTAAATATTTCAGCAGACTGCTTTAGCTGGCCTGTGAAATTTTTATTTTGGAGGGAGAAACATGCAGATCAGGATGCAGAAAATGGCAGTCAAAATATTCTCTGATGTCTCATTGATTTTTTCTCCCCTCATATGCACATCAGTATGACACAGTGACTTCAGCTACAAAATTAGCTGTTTACCAGTTACTTTTTCCACATCCACATGAAGCACCGTTCTCCCTCCTACCACCACAACCGAAGTTTGTTCTCAAATGTAACAAGTTTCTCTGCCTCTGTGCCAGAATAGACCTGCTGAAGAATATTTAGTCGTTTTTCACATCAACATGACTCACTCCGCATGTCAGCATAAATTAGATCCATCACACAGCGCTGACTTAAAAGGCAATACCTCACTGTTCAAGCTTATTGGCCTTGTTACTCCTGTTTTTTCCTTGTTTCGAAAAAGAGGAGAAAAACACAAATGTCAAGAGCTGAGTTTTTTCATTAAAGGAAAATTTTGACAGATGTGTCCAGCCTTTTGGTAACCAGTGCCACTGTCGTCAGCACCTTATTTTGAAGCCAGTGTAGTGGGTGTGAAACAGAGAGAATTGTGAAGCGTGCTTTACTTTTCTCTTTTCACGTAAATTAATTCAAATAGTTTCAGTAAAACCTTATTAAATTAAAATGATTTTTTTGTAAAACATACTTCTGTCTTGTCATGTATTAAGTTGATGAAGGTTGCAGTCTCTTCATCCCTCCACACAGATCTAATGTTTTCATCTGCCACATTCTTTAAGCCTAGTTAATCCACAATATGCAATTTTCCACCCCAAGAGGTCTCTCACTCAAAAAAGTGACAAACAGAGGATGAAGTACGATGATGTTCTGATGTGGTGCAGGATCATGGGAGTTATTTTACTGTTAAACAGCCTCTATTACAGACAAATATCTATCTATCAGTCAGGCAGAAATGTTCACAGACGAAGCAATGTACTAAAGTTTTATTCACATTTTCAGACTTCCTGCCTCACTCTTTGACTGGTGCTATCCAAGAAGTTAGTGACAGACAATGAAATGGGGTTTTGTGCAGGATTTTTTTTCTATGAAAATCCTGCATGAAACATTTGAATGGCATGAGAGCTGGAGAATCTTGTACCACAGAAAGTTGAGGAGTGAGAGTGTCCAAAAAAAAAAGAAAAAGAAAACTGAAAACTCACTCCTGTGGTGAGCTGCATCCTCCTGCCTGCTCCCCACGTTACACCTACTGACTGCCTGCACTTGGTGTACGAAAGGAGGGGGGGGGGGGGGGGGGGCCCCCAAGGGGTAAAAGGGGGTGGGAGGAAAAAAAAATGGACCCCCCATTTTAATTGAAAA
>JAQNCA010000009.1:6751897-6767829 GCA_029783725.1 Acanthurus tractus
CCCCCCCCCCCCCCCCCCCCCCCCCCCCCCCCCCCCCCCCCCCCCCCCCCCCCCCCCCCCCCCCCCCCCACTCCCATCGGTGAAAGAGCTGTGGACTGCATCACTCATGTCAGCGCACTTTTCAGTGAACAACAACTGAATACATTTCTCACCTTCCATATTAGTCTGAATTTGTGGCTAGCCCCGTTTTTTAACAAATGTGTCTCAAAAGTTGCTGATTCTTACGACAAAGTTGCCAAGCTGGCAGCACAGCTCAGGTTATCCAGCACTGTGAGCGGTTTGCAGATGCAGCCTTCAACCTCCCAAGCTGCTTTCAGACTCATCAAGGGCTCCTCTGATTGTCATGTTAAAACCTGGATGAGAGTGCTAGTACTTTCTAAGACAGACCACAATAACCAATGAGAGGGACAAGGCTACAAGTCTGAGGAGAATAATTGTAACAAGCAGAGGTAAACCATCTGACCAAAAAGGCTAACATTATTAACATTATTAACATTATTGCTGCTGACGGAGATTATAACCTCAGCTGCAGAACAGACAGCGTGTTGACAAGGTCACTTCATTCAGACTCATTCAGCTGTTCTTTTTGTTTTTCCTGTGTAAAGTTGATGCATCATATCAGTTATTATTTTGCTTTTACATCTGCTTCCTCATGAGATCACAGAGGAGAAATCACATGAGGTTAGCACCCTCTAAAAATCGGACTACCTTTTAGTTTATGATTGCCATTATTTTCAAAGCTTGTAACATTGGCATTTTTATAAGATTAGAGAGAAGAACGAGAGGAGAGTTTCTTCTTATTTGCTTGACCAAACCCATTTGTAAAATAAGTTCAGATTTTTACCCCTGGATACACAATGTCTCCAGCTAAAAATGTTTGAGAGGAATGAAAGGGCCATAAATTCCTTTTGCAGACTTACCACATAAAAACTGTCTGACTCATACTTGTGCTGTAGCATCTACTTTACAGATGACTATATGATCTGTTGCGGTAATGGAGGCACATTTTTTCCCTCTTTCCTCCAGAAGAAACACAGTTCTGTTTTATTTTGTTGCCTTTAAAACATATGAAAGTGAAACGGCGAGATGAGAAGCGTGGGGAGACTTTTGACAGAGACTCAGAGCAGAGCTAATGGCCTATTAAGCAGAAAATGCTCCTTTTGATGTGACTCAAAGAGGAAAGACAGAAACATGCAAGTGCTGCAGAGAACAGAGGCAGAAGAGAGAGAAAGGGAAGGTGAAAACAATACCAGGAAGCAATCATTTCCTCAACATCATCTGCTCACATATCAGGCTCGCAGTACGAAGAGCGACGAGATGCTGCATAGAATTAAAAGCCTGTTATTCGCTCCGGTGTTGCGATGTGCTGATGAGCTTTGACTAAACTGCCGTGCACTCTCAGTCCTTGAGGTGTGTGTGTGTGTTCTCGTGCTGACAGCATTTAATGCCATGTCTCACAACAAACATTGCTCACACGAGCCTGAGGTAATTATCCGGACTCTGTGGACACTCTTAGTGTGGCACATGGCACACTTGTGTTTCAGCACAAGAGTCGTGATTTTCAAAGTGGGGGCCACCGAGGGGCACTTAGCAAATTCAAATGAAATGAAAATACTAAACATGATAAAAAAATAACACTTAATTATTGCAATTATAATCATATCTGTTATTTAAAAATATAATTTACTATAATAACATATTGACAGCCTATTTTCTGTCTTTCTTATTGCCTCTCAGTCAAAACAGCAGTCATCACCTTACAAAGTGTCAGTGTTGACAAGTTACAGCCGACACTTATCATGACTTCACTTCTGTTCAAAGCACACACACACACACACACACACACATGCACACACACACACACAAACACACTGAGAGCAGCTAAATTCAATTTTAATGAATCACAGGTGTTATAGCCACTAACCAAACTGATCTAACCAGGATCTGGTAACTAAAGTTTCCTGCCCTCAGTGACATCGACGATTTTGTTGCCAAAAAACAATTAAATCACGAATCATTTTCATCTTAGCAGTTATTTTTTTCTGGCTTTCAACAAGGGCTTATTTTCCTTTATAATTAATTTTACTTTTTTATTATTGATTTCAAGTTGTGAGTCGTATAAGCACGAACAAATTTAGACTGCTGCTTTTAAACGGCTGATTTTGTTTGGCCAAGATTCAAAATTTAGTTCCGCTAAAGCTGCTTCACAAAAATGATTCACATTTTTTATTGATTAAGCTTCTGTTAAACAAGAGATTGGCACGAAAAATATTATGAAATTCTTTGCACAATTTAAATTGTGTTTTTATCTAATGACTTAGGTAGCACAAATGTATCTACCAACTGGAAGCATTAATTCACGCTATAATTATCAATAAAATGAGTTTCAGGATCAGTGGCTCCTAATCAAACTGTCAGAGCTCTCACCACACAAACCTGAAGAGGGTTGGACCAGAGAAAATCTTGCTCATCATTCATTTTAAGTGCCTTACCAGTTTTTCATGCCTGGAAAAAATAGTAATCAGCTGGAAATCAGCTTTTTTCAGGCTGCACAGAAGAGATTGTTCACATTTGTGTGTGTTGTTCTTTTAAACTTGCATAGACTTTGGGTAAAATGTGTGTGTGTCAGCTGGGAAGCGGTGTCATATCAAGCAAATCACCAGAACAGAAAATGTTAGAGAACACTAGAAGTGGTAATCAATTTTACTACAGTGACAATTTAAAAAAACTACTACATTTGTTGAGCAATCATGTAAGAAAATGAATTTACTGATCAGTACTAATGTCATCAATTTTTAAATGAATAAATCCACTTTTTTGGTTCATCGCAGCAGAAAGCAGTGACAGTTACTTCGGTTGCCTCCCAGAGTTTCCACCTGCACTTAGAATTTGCACAGTGACAGAATTGGTAAATTTAGATTCGGCCAAAACATTTATGCTGTAAATGGTTAATTACTGTATATTAAGGTAAAGGAAGAAGAATATTCAATCATGCCTAAACACAAAATAGTGTGCTCATATCATTTATCCCATCACTGAGAAGCAGCAGGCAAACTCAGGTTCTCATCCAATGTCCAAAGGAGACTTTAGGAGGCCTAAGGTACACGTCACTCCGTATATGCTTTTATATTGATGTGTGTAAACATTGAATTGTAAATGTAATTGCACTGTCCAGGGGAACATCATTTAACTCTTTAAGATTTGGGTTTTGTTGTATTAAACACCGTTGATGGGAACAAACTTGATTGAATATAATAAAGTAACATATCATTTATAAATATTATAAGCATTAGAGTACTATTAAATGAGAATAGTTTTATCCACATACATCAATACCTGACTGCGGCCACGGAGCCCAAACCCACAACAGGGGCATTCACAACAGCTGCATGTCAGTCTTCACTGACTCCTCCTGAATATGACGGGACGAGACGACTGATTGTGGGAGAAATATTGTATTTTTTTTGCTCTTAACGATAACTCATTCTTGTCCATAGGTCTTAAATACGACCAGTCTCTGGGTGTTACTTCACCAACCCCCAGAGACCAACCCGGGGACAGTCATGTGGCAACTACCCTGCGATCTGATTGGATTAAACTCCCAGCCACTGCAGGATGTCTGCTGCTTTAGCCCCCACAACTGCAATGTTAAAGTGACATGACAACTTTGACTCGGCAATAACAGTTACCCACAGAAACCCCGGAGCTGTTTTTCCTTTTTTGAGATGCAGAGTCTCTGCTTTATTTCTGCAATGTGCTAAAACCACAGGTGAACTTAGAAGCCTGCAATAAGACGCGGTATGGTCTTATAATTTTGTTCATCAACTAGACGACTGAAACCCTAATTACAACATGCACTCAGGGGTGGCAAGGTGCAAACTCTGGATGGGAGGAACACATGTGGATACATACAGCACATTCAGGCTCAGGTTAGTTAGGAATGTCTCCAGTATTGAGTGCAGCCTGGTGTCTGGGCTAGATTGAATATTAATTTGTGTACAAACCGATTTTATTAATACATTAAAGCCGGAGCCTTTCCAGACAGCATTAGAATACTCTGCTCATTCATTTGCATTTCCTGTCATCTGGAGTCTGAATGTGATGCATTCAGAACTTTTGATGATATCTTAACCACACACTGCTGACATTTACTTGCTTTGCATTTCCCCCCATCTGCAGATTCAGAAACAAATCATCATCCCACATAACTTTTTTTCTTTTTGCAGCTTGTAAAAAATAAACATCAAATAAAATCTATAGGGAGATTTGATTTAGACAGTCATAACTTAAAATACATTCATGCAGGATATACAGATATATAAGCTCATCAGATGCAGCACTGAATGTGGAGTTAAGCATTCACTAAACTCAACATGTCAGAGGATTTCTTCTTTACCAGAGCCAGTACAGATACCACATTTTAAGAAAGCAAGGTAATCATGTGGAATGGAATCAAATGTGGGATGAAATAAAATAAAAAAAAAGACCCGATGTGAGGAGAAAAGGATATTCTGGGCAGAGAGAAGGAAAGAAGAGCATGAAGTGCATCACAGACGGAAAAAGGGAGAGATGATGGATTGAACATGAGAAGATAATGAGGAATGAAATACTGTTCAACGAAATGTCATCTCTCAGACAGTGGTCTGGGGAGCATTGCTGCCATTTCACTGAGATTGTTACTATAGATGAATTTCACCTACAAAGACATCAATTCCTCGGGTGCAGCATTTCCTGGATTTCGCAGCGATAGAGGCAGGCTTTGAAAAACCTGGCTTTGAAAGCGGACAGAGTGTCAGCCCCAATGAGGCAGCTTTGGCATTGAGATGAAGGCTGAATGGAAAGAGAGCTTACATATATCTTAAGATTCAAGAACGCTTGCATGAACATTTCTTATTAGTGCAGATATTTAGATCTCAAAGGAGAAAAAAATGCCACAGCAGCTTTGCTGTCTTGCATCACGGATGCCTGTGGTAAAACTGATCAACTTAAATGCACAGATAATTTGCTTTAGCGAAGGTATTTTGAACTGCCAAAAGTTATTTCTGACTCTGAATCTTAAAAATCTAACATGGATATAACAGCTATATCTTTGTGTACAATCATATTTTCATACTTTAAAAAAGAATTTCAAGCAGGAATGTTTATATCTGAAGTTCTGGTTTTGCAGTGCGACTTTGTAAAGGCCAGTGGATGTTGGAGGGGTTATAGCAGGCCATGGAGCAGGTGATTTAGGATGGTTAAGGGAGTTGTATATGCACAATTTCCTTGTGAGACTTTAAACACTGAACAAAACAGGGCAAAATCAGCAAAAGGTCTAAGATCGCACACAGACTTTTTAAAACATTTTAACATTTTAAAAGCTGAGATGTTCTGTCTTAAAAGTTCAATGCAAAGGTCAAATATCTATGGCTTTTTCTCTCCAGTGGGAAGGGAGAAGAAATTACAAGCCAAATTACAGGCTGACTTCTGAATTACAAAAAAATGTCCTCAATAAACACAGAGGAGGAATTTGAGAACATCTGAGCACCAACATGTTCCCATCCCGTATTACAGTTTGGACACTTTCCCATATAATGCGGTGACCTTCCATTAACTCTGAATAGAAGTTTCCAAAGATGTGTACTTGTAGTCTTTGAAGGTATTAAAAGTGTGGCAGTCAGATCAACTCAAGCAGGCTGCAGTAATTTTCCACAAAAACATCGCCTATCGTCATAGACATCACCTTTAAAGTGTCAAAGACAAGTTTTATGTTTGCATTTATTAATAAGCATACACTGGGTGAGGTAAGTAAGGGTACAATGGCAGGGGATGTCATCAGATAGGAATCACATGCTGCAAAGGAGGACTGGAGGTTAATTTATGCGCCAATCAGTTTGCAGAGGGAAGTTTTAGCTTCAGAATTAAGGTTGAGTAAAAAGCTGGCTGACAAACTGCTGAAGAAAAAGAGTCAGGCTCAGTCTGACTCCAGTCAAAGGCTGACATGATGGTTCCTGCTCCTCAGCTAAGCAAGTTCACTTCAGCAGTGGAATTTTGCTGTTTTTCATCCATACTGACGAGATAAAGCCTTTTAAGAATTTTATTTATAAGAAAGAACTAAGGGAACTGCTTTAATGCTAAGTCATCAAAAATAATGTCCTCCATTTATGATTATCTCAGCAGTAAGATTTAAATGTGACTGAAGGTTTCTAGACTTCACAGATTACCAAGTCAGAGGGTAATCACTGCAGTCTGCCTTGCAAAGCAAGCGGGTTTTGATTTCTGGACATGTATTTTTTAGCTCAGAATAAATGCTGCTAATATTAGAAAAAAGGGCACTTTTATGGTATGATAATTTTTTGGAGCAGACACCAAAAAAAAGTCAGATTCTGGTCAAAATAAGTAGTTGATGCACTTTTCCTTCAGACACTAGTGAGCAGGGCTGCCTGAAAGTAGGGACACACGGCCCTCCGACCTTTAAGTAATCTATGGGGATAAAAGGTTGAAATTATTCATAAAAACTTACAATATTATTTATTGATTACATGAAGGCATTTTATGGTGCTATGATGCTAGCCTCAGACTGACACACTTGTCATTTTCACAGCTAGTGCTTGTATTGTGTGAATAGCAAATGTACCTGCCCTCCTCAATCACATCGTCCTGGGCATTGGCAAGACACACGGCATATACGGAGATACAGAAATATGGCAAAATTCCTTAAAAGAAGTCAGACAAGGGAAGAAACAGGAGGCATTAATAAACCTCAAAGTTAGCAAAACCTTTTATGACAGAGAAAACAACGGCACACATTAATTTCTTTTTACCCAAATTAGCTGTTGGGAGCATTCATCAGAGTGGGATGATAGAAAGCTCTGATGTGATGTTAAGGAGTAATTCCAATTATCTTCTATTAATGCAACCTAAGTAATTAGGGACACAGTAACTGAAATGGTAAATTGCCTAGAGCTGTGACTGGAGTGTGAATGCGTGATAGGCTGTCGTAGCAGTAGGATCTGTCCAGGGGTTAGAAATTAGATGGATGAATTGCTGGACGGATGGTAACTAGAATAAGAGGGTATAGAAAATGGGTTTTAAAATAGAACAATGGATAATTGGTTAGTGACGTGGTTGTGTGTATGTATGGTTGAAAAGATGGTTGAATAGGTGAATAGAGCAGGTATAGAAAGTAAATTGACTGAATGGATGGTAGCACTGATTGGTGGGTTGATTTACGAATGGATAATGCACAGAAAATGCAGGAACAGGGGGTGAGTGGATGGCTGAATGTTGGAAGGATTTAGAGATGAAGTAGATGTAGAACATGGATGAATGGATGGAGGGGTGTGTAACTAGATATAGCAGGTACAGGAAATGGATGGTAGGATGAGGAGATGATTGATAAATTATAGGTATAGAAATGGATGGATGGCTGGATGGATGGGTTGAGACAAAGCAGGTGCAGGAAATGGATTAAAAAGGTGAAGGAGTGACTAAATGGGTTGTTGAATAAATAAGTAGAAGGATGGATTATAGATGATGGCCAAAATATAAACAAGGATATAATGGGCTATAATGGGATATAAACAGTACAGACTTATGAGAAAAAGTAACAGAATGATGTAGGTATAGAATATGGTTGAAAAATGGAGTTGGTAAAATGAAAGCTTTTGGTTAATGGACAGATTAATGAATGGTTAAATGAATAAATGCAAGCACAGAAATGGACAGATAGATGATTGAAAGGATGGTTGAAGGATGGTATGTTGTTAGTGCTTTAAAGCATAGCACTGGTTTCCTTATTAAAATGCCAAAACATCCTCTTAAAAGAAGGTAATACCAATGGTAATAACACTGGATCTGTACTGGAAGTAACTGGACAGGTTTTGTCAGTGACACTTGTTACAAACTTGTGTGATAAGGTCTTTATTAAGACAAATGTGCCAATCTTTCACCCGTCCATCCCTCCATGTAAAGTAACATCCTCCAGACAACTTAATAGAAAAGAAGCACCGATCAATTTGCTTTCTCAACCCACACTTCAACCTAACGCAAGATGCAAATGAGCAGGCGAACAGTTCATTATTTTTAATCCTTCATCTTATTTTGGGGGAAATCGTGTTTGCTGAACAATGAAATACTTATTAACATCCCAGACAGAGGACATAGTGATTGACAGGATTAAATTTAAACAAAGCCAGTAGTTAATCACTTCTCTCTGCATGAGTGCACACAGCCTGGTATTTGTTCTCTATCTCTAATTAAACAGAATTACATTCCATAACACACTGTAAAAGCAGGGGCGTGTTTCAGACCTCAAAACAAACTACTACAGAACATTTGGAGGAAAATGAAGCGGTTTAAAGAGGTAAGAGACAACAAAATAATGTGGGAGAGAGTCATCCAGACAGGGTTATGAGACACTGGCTTAACTCAGTGTGTGTTGGCCCTAAACTGTGCTGCCTGCACAGTGTCTCCCTTAATAACCAGTTCAATGCCGAGGACAATGTCACAGATGAGCTCAGTTACCCTTTTTTTGGTATTTATTTGCTGCACTATTTTCTTTTTCCAAGCGACATAATACACATCCTTTGGAAGACAGTGACCTTCAGCGTACTGAGGTGCTTTAAATTCCAAATCACAAACTCATTTTAAGTACTTTTAAGCACTAAAGTTCATCTTTCATTAACAGTTTCATACCAAAATCCATTAGTTAATCACAGCAGAATTGCTGCACAACACAAGTGATTGATAAGTTCATCGAGTTCAAGGTAGAAGGAGTCAGTTTTAAAAAACCTAGTGCATTTATTTATCAGTGTAGTCCCCTCAAGCATTTATACACTTATTCCAATGGTCATGAAGCAGATAAATGATGATGAGGAAGAAGAAGCATCTTGGCCCACCAGAAAGTTTTCCACAGCAGTGATGATGTCATCATAACTGTCGAAATGGTAACTTCTGAGCACCAACCTCATCTTTGAGAGGAGGTAATTGGCCTGAGGATCTAAATGAGGTGAATGAGGTGTTGGAAGAGTTCAAGTCTACATTCCTGGTTGGCAGCTACTGGGGTCACTGGGCTGGAGCGTTGTTCTAATGAAAAGCACTCCCCCTCTTGTCAGCTTCCCATGCAAAATCTTGGTTTTCTCAAACAGCTGTTTCAATAAACCAGTGCAGAAAGCTCCTGCTATTCCAGGCAGTACAGCAGCAGAACTCCCTCCCAAACTGTGGGTTGGGGTTTTGTGTTCCGTGAGTTTGTGGTGTTTGGAGATTTTTGCGATTGACTTGCTAGACAACGGTTGTGTTTACAAATGCAACTGTGTGCATTGTTATTTTTGTCTGTTGACAGCGGAGACAGCAGGCTATGACTAAGAGCAGCTTCACAAGGGAAAAAAAGCTCCAGACAAAATTATAAATCTATTTTTTGAATTTTTGGGTAGGAACCTACTAAATAAATCCACCACCCCCTTGCGTGAATAGTTAAGGATAAGGAATGACAGCCAGGCAACTGATATAACTCCTTAGTCAAGGAGGCAACCAAATCAAAAAGCCCCTAAAATGACATGAATTGATGGAAAACCTTCACCTCAGATCATACTCTCTGATATTCAGTGTTGCCATGTATGGAGCTAACACACATTCATCACCCACACTGATACCATCAGGTATTTATTCCAAGATGTACTCAGTCATTTCTCACACCACAGAGGAGCATTCAAAAAACTACAAATTTGACAACATGAAGGAAAAGGTAAGAGAAGTCCCCAATGATACGCTCAACAGGTTCAGAGCCCTTTGTCTTTGTGAAAACTGAACTATTCTAATGTGGTGGTCACTGATGTGCTCTTTTTGCTTTTATCAAATAATCAGCCGGGAAGGTTGCCTCCAATCGTTCTGTCCCCGCTGAATGCTACAAGGATTCATGACACGCTCAGCTGAAACTTTCCATCTGTGAATACTCTGCACCATCAAACGCTGCTCTCAAGAGGTGCATTAAAAAAAATCTACACCTGCCTCTTCTCTCCGTTATACTGAACGAGCTGCTTTGCTCAGTAACTGCACAGTGAACTACAGACTGCTGGTACTGCGGGTCGGCTGGCTTCTAAATAAATAACTTAATATTCAAAGGAAATGTTTTACATCAGAGATCCTGAAAGGCTTTCAGATCTCTAAATAGATACACATTAGACACCAGATTTAACCACATAATTTGATAAGACTTTGCCCCTGTAGGCCCATGCAGGAAATTGCATTTCATGATTCACTTTCTAATTTTACAGCAGCCTACAGTTTATGTGAGAAAACTATTACAGAAGGGTTAGATAGTGAAGACGCTGAATCCTTTGATTAAAATTCTTACACATTCTCAAATGCCCTTTACACAAGAGACTTCAGACATTCCTCGTCTGACTTTGCCTCTTTAAGTTGCTCCTTTGTGAGACTTATCAAGAAGAGAATAACTGTTCGTAAATGATGTCGATGTAATTATCGATACAAATGAGCTCACCACAACAAAGACTAGTTCGACCCATGCATGTTCAGCCTCATCATGGAAGAAGAAGAGTCCTTGGGGTAAAATCTTGAACAAAAGCCCAAATGGTGCAATGGAGTTTGCCTGAACCTGACATGAATAAAAATACAATAATAAGTACATATCAGTACAGTACATATCACAAAAATCAACACACACATGGCCAAACTCTTAGGGCCCTATCGTACACTTTACGCCGTGCACCAGTGGCACATTGAGCGGGGAAAGTTTCAAACTAATTCAGGGGAGTTTCCAGGTCGACCTTTGCCACCTTGTTCCAGGAGCATCAGAGGAATCCTGCTCTTTTCTGCCCAATGTGCCACTGGCGCACAGCTGGTAGTCCAATCAGCTGTGTAGAATCATCTCATCAATTCTTAGGTGTTTCATGAGTGTTTCTCTGTCCAAAAATGCATAAACCAACGGGAGAATCCGCTCTCATTCCCTTTAAAGACTGGTTCCGCCATGCGCCTCCATTCCGCCTTCATTCTTAGACCTCCCGCCCCTCAGCACACGGACTCGAGGCAAGAGGATTGCTATCTTACACTTACAAAATGGCATTTGCACCGGTTGTAAGATAGCAATGACACCTGCGGGTGTACGATAGGGCCCCTAATGTTGCCTCTAAAAACACATTTTAAGTAATGGCTGGAGCGGTAAAATGGTGTGATATGAAAAACAAATCAGACTAAATCAAGTGCCAGCTGTACCTTTTTTTGGTAACTAGGAACTGAGCAGCCATAACGGGACCTCTGCCAATGAAACCAGCTAAGCAATACAGAATAATGTAGGTTTAACCTGTTCCACTATATCTAGAATCAAACAAAGTGCTTCAGAGTGAAGCTCTCCATCCCTTTTTGTTTTGGAAAATTTGGCCAAATCCTGCAGCCTAAAAAATAATGAACTCTCTCAAAACTTTAAATTTCATCATCTTTATAAAGCTTAACTCAATGTTGTTAATAGTCAAAGATAATACCATGGCTAATCCTATGTGCAACAACATTTGATAATAAAATTAACAAAAACACCCTAAATATGTGTACAACAGCTATAACAAATAAAGACAATATAAAACTCTAGCTATTAGAGCACTTTAATCAAGTTATGTGGAATGAATTATTATTTCAGTGTTGAATAAGGACAGAAATATTTGGTACATGGCTTTGCTATGACCTTATCATTCCCCACAAGGACGGACTGAACTCTGCCAAACAACGACTGAGGGGTGATGATAATAAATTTCACCCATGGGCAACATAGAGGGGTAGAGGTAGGGCTTACAGTGTGAGAAGCTATATGAAAGGCAGCAGTGCGGAAAGGAGGAGCAGCGGGTGATTCAGGGGAGCAACTCTCATAAGGTTTTGACTCTGTGACAGCACTTAAAGATATTTATCAGTCACTTATCATTAAACCTTAACCCCATCAGGCTTCATTCAGGTTCTCTCTGGAGACACAAAAGGCTTTCTTCAACTTTTCTCACACATACAGCAGCAGGTTACTTTCCAACCCTTGTAAAAGAGACTTTGATGTGTAAATTCGGAGGTCCTCCCCTTTAAACTGTTGAGAATGAGTTATTAAGTAAAACACAGTGAAGACAGCTGATGTAAAAGAAGCTAACTGACAAGTGGGCGGGAGTTTAGCTCACTACATATTTACAGGAGTCAATGTTTGAGGTAACACTTGGCCTTTCTGTTTCTGCCTAAAAGAAATATGGAATCATTGGGTGTGGATAAGCAAATTACCTATAATTACAAATTAGCATGTGCTTGCAGAGTAATTCCTTTCGCAAATTGTTCTGCTTGGCTCATCAGAGTGGCATTAATGGGTTTTTGTCTAAAAGGTTAAGGGCAAAGCACTCATTTCAGCGTTTTCACATTTTCTCTCATCACGCTATGTTCCCCGCCCCTCGTATGCATCAGTCCCATTATGTGTTACAGGACCCATGACTTCTGGTTGATCAGCAGAAACAGAAAAAAGCAGGAGCCTTCAAGCCGGCAATTCTTTGCTGAAGTAGACAGCTAACGATAAGGTGTGAGTTCCAATAGGAGTGCAATATATGGAAACTACAGCAGCTAATGGGCTGAAACAAAAAGCAGTGGAGTCACTTTAGATGCGAACAGACGGAAAACAGAAGGAGAGTGAACAGTTGATGGGGAAAACAAACAGTCTGATGAGACACAACTCTCGCTATAACTGTGTCCATGAAAACTGGCGTTCGCTACAATTTTCCACAACATTAGTTCCATTACAATAGAGTGGAGGTGATGGCATCGATAATTAGATTGTTTAGATGTATTAAAGTAGTGGCCAGAGGGTACATGGGTAAATTTCTTTATGCAGAATTTATTTTTTCATAGGTGAAGTAGAAGGGATGAGAGCCAGACAGCTAACAGCTGAAACAATTTGTTTAAAAAAAACACACACAAATAAAAACAGTGCTGATACCGATCAATTAAAACTCATAGGTGAGCCAAGACAGTAAAATTACCAGGATCTAACTCAGTGACTACAGAAATCTATGACCCTATATGAGAAAATCTACAATGCAGTTTTAAATCTTGCTCCGTTAGGGAAAATACTAAGAAGGGATTTCGCTGAAGTTGCCCTAAAGTGTAATTAGAAAGGCTAAAAATATATGTACGATCATTCACATTCTCGTCATGCTCCCCCTTCATCAGTCTTAAGTCTTTTAAGTCTTTCCATTTTCTGCAATCTGAGTGTGCAAAGATTTTTTTCTTGAGTTACAAGGCAACAAACACGACTTCTTACATCAGTGCTGCTTTAATGTTCTGGATGATTACCTCTGTTCCAGTAGTTTGTACTGACATGTTTAGCCAATGTGTATATTTTCTCATGCTGTAAAGACTTAGAGGGTTTTGGGGGGCCTGGATTAACTGAGAAGCAAATGGGCTGCGATGGGATGTGATGAGACAATGACAACACCGAGCGCTGAGGAGGCAGCAACCGTCAGATAGAAGCTCCTTCGGGACTAACGGTATTACTGCATCCTTAGTGGTAAATGTGTCCTTCTGTCTGCATAGGTACACAGATCTGTGAGTAAAGCACAGCGTTTGTCCCCCATGACAAAGAAACCTTGTCTTTGTTTTAGATCGGCTGTTAAGCCCTCAACATATGCATTACCCTGGGGAGCCACACACTCCTCCGGATAGTGAGTCATGTATAAATAAAGCATAATTCATGTAGATAGGAACAATATGTTCAGTCCCTGTTGGTTAAAAGTTGAGACACATGAGTTGAGTGACTGAAGTGGCTTTGAATCTTCTGTTTGGTGCTAAATACATAGTTTATGATGAAAAGAAAGAGACTCTGTTATGGTTAAGCGTCTTTAGTTGTCAGTGAGACAGAATTGTTTGGGTACCACAGCGAGGGATCATTGCACGAGTAAAGCCAGACTCCTCGGACACCTGCACCACTCCACAGGAGGCCTTTGTAAGCAGATACATCACGCTGTCAATCCAAAAGGAGTTTGCTGCCTGACTCTATTGTTAAAGCTGTTAAAGTTCACAAGTACAATACATCAGTGCTGAACTACACGGTTGCCATGTTGCTTTTTGTTTTACACATTTCAAATCACATTTGAACTCGTCTGTCCTCTGTGTTGCTTGCAAGTAATTTCCTGCCTCTTATAGAACATAAATAGGAGTGGGCTGCTTCACTTAGTGCCATGTACTCAGTCTGGCTGTATAGTCTCATGAGGCATACATAAATGGGCTCTTGGGCCGTCGTCAGGGAAAGAAAGGCAGTTTAATTTGATAGAATGAGGGGCCAAGAATAAAAAAAGTTAGAGTTTTTCAACTTGTATTCTTATAACCAAAGCCATGTTGCCTTAATTCTTATTCATCAAAAGCTGCAGCAAACCTGTTTCTCATGTTTTCTCCACCACTATAAGTAATTGACAGTAATCTGAATGCTGCAGCAACTGGAATGTGTATTTTGAGATTTTAGACATTGTAAGTACCGGTGGTTAGGCTGCTGCTTAGTATTCACAGTGTTAGTTGGCCATTATTCTCATTACTGTAGTTGTTTTCTGTTTTTGATACATGATCAGTGGTAGGTATTACTTTGAAAGAATAGCTTTTTAGTTTAAGTAAAATGCATGTTGGCTTAATTTCCAAAAGTTAGCTGACGAGATGGTAGCCCTTGTCATGTTTATACAGTAAGTGCTAAACTTGTGATTTAGGCTTTTAGGAAATAGGAGAAGAAGAAAGGATAAGCAGTTTTGACAAAGGACGGATTGATAGATTGATCTTAACCTCTGAGATGTTTAATTAGCCAGACTGGAAGCAGTACAAATAATAATAATAATAAAGATAATAATAATGATTTGCCTTAACTCAAACAAAATAGCACACAGACAGACTGGAAATGCCCGAGCAGTATTACTTGGAAGTGGAAGTGGAAGTACGTGAAAGCCTTATGCACCTAGTCCATACACAAGCTCTGGCCTAAGCAAAACACCATCTTTGTTCCTCTGTTTATTGATCAACAGGTACTGCAAAAATCATTTCACAGCTTTTTCTTTGTTTAAAGTCTAACGCGAATGCAGTTTTAGCCTAATTGTTTTGCAATGTTGTAACATAAATTTGACATGGGTGGTAAGCCTAACATGTTTAATTTTGTATCTAGTTATCAAGACGTCTGTCATCATGCTGAGTGGGTCTTTCAGTGAACTTGAGTTAATGGTTTAGTTTTCAAACGGTCAGTAACAGACTGTTTTAGTCTGTAGCATAAAGATTGTTAGTGTACCAGTTAGTCAGCAATGAGTAAAAAGTTATGGGATTGATACCATTTTTAAAGTTACACTCCCTGTAACTCGTAACCTGGCGTGGTTGTACCATCTTGTCGAGTGTGTGTGATAGTGTTCTGTTTAAGAGTGTTGTAGAAAGTGCTAATGTTTAATGTGAGCAGAACTACACATGTTGATATCAATTACTGAATTCTATGGTGGCCAACAAGCTCTGCATATAGGAAAAAAAAAATTATATATGCAACTCCTTTCAGTATGTGTAGCGCATTTGTCCTTGTTGGCAAACATAGTAATTTCCTGGTAAAGCAAATGTATATTTAATAATTTTTATATATCCCATCATTTTTTGTAATGTGAAATATATGTTTAATTATTCAGAATTCACATCCAGTTATTTTCCTTTTGGCAGTGTGTTTTATATCATTTATCATCTGTTAATTGTACCCTTTATTCAATTACTAAGCGCTCTGACTGTATAAATTGTTTAACATGCACCTCAACTGCTGCTAAAGGATATTTTGAGCGGAATGAGACTGAAGCGTCAGCAGTTGTACTCAGAAATAAACGAGCGCTGGCCTGTGCAAGACGCTGACTTCAATCCTGTTCCTATTAATCCATAATTACCAGTATTTATATGTTGGCTACACAGTGCATCCTAGCTTG
>JAQNCA010000009.1:6788117-6825117 GCA_029783725.1 Acanthurus tractus
ATGCAGGTGTGCCTTGTTACTCCGCTCCTGATTCCTCCTCCCCGCCTCTCTGCGCCGCCCTGCTGGAAAGGGGAGAGAGAGAGAGAGGTTGGCGCAAAAACAAATAATCCAAAACAGAACCATAACATTTTTGTTAAAATGTATTTCTCTATAGAATACTTAATACTTCAGAGTTTAAGTTGGCTAAAGAAACTTAGTATAGTTAGAATGTTATGATGTGTTATGTCGTTGTATGTATGTTATGTAATGTATGTATGTTATGTAATGTTATGATGTGTTATAAAGTTTTTAAAGAATTCCTCAGTTCTCAGTTCGCTAACTTTTACTTAATTTTCCAATAACAATTTATTCCTTTTTATATATTCATAAAAAACTTATTGATCGACTTAATTTCTTCTCTTTTATTTTTTTATTTGAGCCTAAGCCAAAACTATTATGAATTACTTTTTTTTATTTTAATGATGATTCATTTGATCTTAAATTGGAAATTATTTTTTATTTTAAATTTTAAAATTTATTTTTTAAATTTTGTGTTTGTTTCAACATGAGCTCCTAGATTGATAATTGATCAACTTTCTGATGTTTAATGATGGTGACTGTTACAAATAACTGTGATGCTTCAGAGGTACATGTAAAAAAATGGTAGTGCAGGTAGTATGACTGGCCACTGCCAAGTGCAACCACATGTATCACCTGTGAGAGCATTTCTACACCAATATAGGAATAATTGTGTGGGTAAAAATGAGGCTTTCTCACATTTCTACAAAACAGAATTAGGAGTTTTTGCAGCTTTAAAACATTACAAATAGAATGTGCATATTACTGAGATTGGTCGTGAAATGAGACAATTAGATGAGAACATTAGTAAGAAGTTTCTCCGACTGAGACAGACAGACTGTGTAGTTAAGAATATAAAATACATCACAGTGGTAATTTAATTCTCTGAATGCAATGTTAAATATGTCGCTGCCTCATAAAATATACACAAACAATTTTGTAACACATTTATATGACCTAAGCAAATGACAATTCCGGTTCTCTCCACAGTTTTTTTTTCATGCAAAAAGAAAGAATATAACTGATAATGTAGCGATGCTAAAGGAAACACTGACAGCGCTCGGACAGACAAGAGTCTTTTGACAGCAGTGTTTCTCCTTCTTCCTCTGCACCCAGCGAAGGCAGGCTGCCATGCTGAAATGTTCTCATGTGTCACAGTAGCAGGTTGTTGGCTTACACTACATATTCAAGCGCAAAATCAGCAGTTCCTATATTTAATTCCAGTTCTATGTGTGTGTGTGTATGTAGCCCTTTCTACCTTGATTTAAATTGGGAAAATGGATTTGCAAATCACAGCATTGGCATTACTCATTTAAATCTGCCAATGAACTGGCTCTGCAACCCCGTTAGGGTTGTGATCTTATGTTTGGTAAAGAAGAAAGATTTTAATTTAATTTTTTTTTTAAATTAATGATGTCATTGTCATTGTGTCAAAAAAGTGCAGGATGCAGTCATGAAACTACACAGGTGTGTAGCTGAGATCAACAAAAGGCTGAATTTAAGACACAGAAATACTGAATAGTCATTTTGTTATGTAGTCAGTTTTCATGTTGTAATGACAACTAAGTACTTATGGGTCGGAACATCAATACATTTACTGGTGTTACTTGTCACTAGTTGCATTGGTGAAGGATTTATAAGCCTGAGACATTTCCAAAGTTTTAAAACTAGCTTAAGCCATAATTTAGAATGCAATATGTTTAATACATGTTTAATATTATAAATATGGAGAAGCAATAGACAAATTGACAATAACTGATAGTTTTATCTTCTTTTATCTTTTTCGTCGCTGCCTCGTCATTATAAATTTTCATCAATTAATCTTTTGTCATTTATACACTTTGATCACCATCAGGTACATAAATCTTTTTTGTCAGCTTGGATATGATTTGCTCAGGCAACTGACATTACAGGAAACAGATTTCTGGGTATTGCAATTAGAAAAAGTCAAGACCTATTAAGATAAGACGTAGATGAAAGATAATATGAAACTTAAATGATCCCCGCCGGGAAATTAGGTCAGATACCAGAACACATTAAATGGAGATAAAAGACTGAAAAGCACGAACAGTTTTAACAGCAGAATAGTCAAAGTGTTTATAGAAGGGCTGTCCAACACTGAGACGTTTTATTATATGAAAAGTACAGGGTCATTTATATAAAATTTTTAACAACTAATAACTTGGTAATTCATAAAATATATATATATATATATATATATATATATATATATATATATATAAAAATGTAACAACATCGCAGCAAATTCCTGCAAGCTAATTATATAGGTTTCTTTCTGTTGTATTCGTATGTTAATACTTCATCCTGAAATTTTAACCCTTGGGACCCATAGTCAGTCAGTTACAGCTTACATTTTGTTGCATTAAAAAAGAAAAACATATTAAAAGATTTACGTTTACCTTCAATCTCAGGCGATCAATATCATAAAAAATGTTTTTCATGAATAGTGAGTCAGAAAGAAAAGAATAAAAACACACATGTTGCAGCACATTAGTTCATATTCACATTGCAACACATATAAAAGAAGTCAAGGGAAGGCCAACTGACTTTCAAATAAATACAACTGCTACAACATTATTTTAAAGCAGTGACCATTCTTTCAACACCAATATAAGCTCCACTTCATTGGTAGCTGTTATTGTTGAAAACAGCTTTGCTGTGAAATCAACGAGCCTGAGAAGCACGAACCTTAACCCTTTTACTCCCACCATGACAACAAAAACAAAAAACCTTATGATGCCTTACTTTTACCACCTTTCACCTCCATCATTTGCCTGTGTCTCAAACAAAGACAAACCTGCATGCACCAGCAAAACCTGAAGAACAATAGCGGCCCACCTAAGTTTCGGCGGTCCGGTAAATTGCCCCTGGGGTGAGTTTATTTTCAAATTCAAACTCATGCCTCTCATTGGTCGAGACACAGCCTTGCCCTGGTGGAATCCGCATGACGTAATTGAAGGGTTAATTGCCATCGCGTTAGCTTCTGTTAGATACTTTTGCATCCTTGGAGGACGCTGAGCAACCCAGCACGTCAATTCCGATGACTGACACATGACGTGACATAGTCACGTCTACCATCTTGCCCTGACTTTGTTCATTTTTTTATTCTGAGAGATGTTGCTTTTAATCAGAGAAAGTCCACACGGTTTGTTCAGTAAAGCAGAAAAAAAGGAAAAAAAATCCATGACATATGGCTCAAATTTTCTTGGTTTCATTGTTTCACTAGATAGTTAACCTGAGAAAGCAAGTCATTCAAAAAGTTTTGCTTGTGTTGCCAGTCACACTGACATAAGCTCTGCCTAACAACTGCCTAAATTTGGCAAGCCTGGTCACTTGGCTAATGCCAAGATCCTGATGAATGACCTGCCAGAATCATGAGCCCACTGCAGTCCAAATCTAACCCAGGTGCCTCTAACCAGAGCCGATATGCAGTCCAAATCAGAGCCAGTCTGCACCCAAAACTCAGCTACATCTGGCAACCATTTAAGGGGCCAGAACTGGCTGATACTCCATCCTCCGGTGACAGAATTCCACGAAGTACTTCAAACCTGTCTGATATGCTACCTGGCATGTTTTATTCTTACATGAACAGAAAAAAAAAGAAACAGTGATCTAGCTTAGCTTTTTCTTTTTTTATCTGATGCTGTCATGTTTAGATATCTTTCATATTAGTCTTTCTCAATTTAATTGAAGAAAATTGCTTTTTCTTTCATTAACCGTATGAGCTTGTTTTGAAAGTCTCTTTGGGGATGATTCTATAAAGTTATATGAAAAACTAACAGCTGTTCTTCCCCTCTGTTGTCTTTCATGATGATCAAATGCCATTTTCTATTGACCGTGTCAGTCTAAACATGGAAATCTGATGAGAGCAACTCAGACTTCAGACTGGGAGTGGAGTTTTGAATTGAGGGCACCCTCAGACACTCGCTCTTCCCCTCCATCTCCTCTGCGACTCTTGCTGGTAATTTAGTCAGGAAATTGTTTTGTGTTTGTTTATGAACCATGCAGTCCCAGGTGAGATTAATCCAAAAGAAGACACAAAACAAAAAGAAGGTTGTATGCCTGCGGTGATGGCGGTTACAGTATTGCAGTTTTAGTGGGTTTTTTTTTATCCCTCTCTCTCTCTCTCTCTCTCTCTTTCCACTTCAGAAAACTCAGTTAAGGCATACTAATCAACCTGCATCAGCACACGGAGAGTGACCTGCTCAGAACAACACTGAAATTACTCTTCACCTTTAAAAAGCATCCAGTGTTCAAGGTCCCTCGGACCATCCCGACTCCCTTATCATTCAAGACGATAATCCTGCATCTGCTCGCAGATCTGCAGAGTGGCTTATTTTCCTTTAATGCAGGCAAATGAAAAGGTGATCATGACACTCAATCTTCCTGGGGATTTCCTCTTGCCCTCTATGTCTGTCAGTTACAATCTGATTCATCATGATGACCTTTGAGTTTTAGGCCTGAGCAGTTATTAGGGGATTTATCCTTGACCCTCAGATTCACTGTATGAATGCCTTTTTTTAGACAGCTTCTGCTCAGTGCACTCCTTGGACTGCGACTTCTGAAATGACACTGCATTTGCAGGGCTTTATTTTAGAAGTTATAAGAGTATAATTAGGGATTAATATTAAGGATACGTGATATCAAGGGACATGATATAAAACTCCAACAAACTCGTTACAGTTTTTTGCTTTAATCAGCTTTATTTCAGCTTTATTTCTGAAATATGTTTAACTATGACAGATATACACCCGTCAGCACTAAAAAACAAGTAGTGTATAAGTGAGAAGATCGCCACAACCCAGCCACATAGGCTAATGTTGGAATCCATCACAATGTAACAGGACATGAGCCCAGTTCAACTGACCGCATAAAGTGTGGGTCCTAAACCATACTGGTGTAAGGCACCAGGGCTCGAGTGGATGTCAGGAACTCACAGGCAGGTGGACATAATAATGCAGCAGTAAACAAGAATAGGCAGTCTCAGGGTCTTCTAATGCAGTCCAAATTCGTTACCAGGTAAACAAAAGCTCAAGGTGAAAGTACAGAATCTCCAGACAAACTCAGAAACCAGGAAACTAGGAACAATGGTCAGACACAAGGAAACTATCAGACAACGATTGCTAGAACGCTGCTCACTATGAAGACAAGACGAGCTGGCAACAGGGGGAAGGGAAGCACGGCTTAAATACACATGAGGGCAGGGAGACAACAAGACACAGGTGAAACATCAGGGTAATCACTAAAGGAAGTAAACAGGAAGTGAACGAGACCAACAACAACATGACAAACTCAATCCCTGACAGTGGACCCAAGAAAACAGAGGCTGTCCTAAATTTTTGATTTCATAATTTGACACAATAAAATATTGTTCATTTTGCTTTTAATGTGTGCAGTGTATCTTTGTCCTATTTTCAGTTCCTTAGAGCAGGAATAACAGAGGCAGAAATAATAATGAAAATGGTCATTATTTTAATAATTATGCTGGTACCAGTGATCTGAAAACACCTCAAACTACACTACAGGCAATGTCAGCTGAGCTATGGCTGTGCATAGTAAAATGCTGACAATGTGTATATTGTAACTGACATCCAGTATTCATGTTAACTACTGTTTTCACCCATCAGTAGGTCTTGCAGTGAGTATCATGCTGTGTCATCATAAATCTGCTGAGTCCTCTGACATGTGACAGCATACCTCTGACCTATAGTGCCTTTAAACACCTCTTGAATCCTATCCTGCCTCAAGCAAAGGGCAGATAATCGCTTGTTGCAGTCCAGAGCTTTTCTGCTTTCAGCACCAGTGTCCCTCCATGTCATCTTCCACAATGTGCAGGCAGTCAGTTAATGTGGGATGTGTGGCAGTCAAGAGAACTCAGCCTGCCTGAGGAGTGGGTAATCAGTTGTAGTGAATTTCCATAGTTACACTGATGCTCTTGCTGTCAAACTTTCACCGGTACAAGCACCAACACTGTAGCTTTAATTCCAGTCAAATGTTTGAGGAATTTTTATATGAAATCCCTTCAGTGACAATGCAAATGCTTTCATTTTTGTAAGAGTACAAGTTAGCGATAATGCCTGTAGTTAAACTCTGACAGAGTCAAGGTGTGAGCATTACGATACCCTTTGAAGAGTCCATTGACAGAAAAAATGGAGACAAGGAGGTCAGAACTGTCCAGTTTACATCCTGGTTTGTTTTTGTTAGACATGTAATTAATAATTACGCTCAGGAGTTGCAACAATCTATTTTAAAGATGGTTTCAGTTGCCCCATAGGTTTACATCGGATTAATTGTAAATTGTAAAAAAACTAAATAGCCAGCTAACTTATCCAGCATGCTAATATACTAACAGTGTGCCATGCCAAATGCAAACCTGACTGAGCAAGCTTATAACCATTACTAGACCATCTTCTATAGCCAGCCCTACTTAGCAATCATAATGGCTAACATGCTGATCCAACAGCCTGTCAGGCCACTTTTATCGTCATGCAGTCACTCATCTATCTGCGACATGCTCCTAAATCTAGCAGACAAACCAACCTAACCTCCTCCACAGAGGGGTCGCAGGTTTTACTTCATAATTTTCTCATAACAATTTGCATTAATCATTTCCAATGAACTTTTACTGCTGTAATGTTAGGCACAATTCACTTGCCAGTATAAAGTAAAATATACACCACTAATCATTTGGGAAAATATTAAGTATATGTACTTAGTAGTTACTTAAGTGTTACCTAATTTTACTAAGTAGTCAGTTATTTTATTTGAATCGTTGTAGTACAGTCCATTTACATCAATGTAGACAGGAATGTCAGTATCATCAAAATATTGAGTGAATTTTACCATCACTATTTGGATTGACATTTTTAATCATAGTTTCTACTTGTGTGAAGTTTGATTACTCATGTCTGAATGTAAAAAAATACATTGGGCATTTGATGACCATTGCCTATTTGGCAAAAAGTAGAGTTGAGAAACTACATTATATAAGGTAATACTACTTTACGGTTAATTTTGGCTTGTAAAGGGAGCCACCTGTGATTATTATATGGGACACCATAGCTTGTCTTGTTGTCATCTGTCTTGGGAATTTGTTAATATTAGAAGTAGTATAAATGTTTCTCCTATTTGTGGTTGAGAGTAATGTTATGTATGTGGAGTAATTTGTTGATGAGCTGTTGCCATTAATTTGGTATATCTGTGTTGTAAATCCTGTGTTGTTGAGATACAGGTAATGTTCTGTTGGCTAAGAGTTTTCAGGTAAATTCTGTTGAGATGCAGGTGGGAATCTATGTCTAGTATCACTCCTTCCTTGCTGTCTGCTCGTCACTGTGGCTGGACCAAATTAGTGTCTACTTTTTGTTTCAGAACTGGAATCATTGGTGACTTTTGCAGTACTACCATAGAGGACATAGAGAAATGTCATGATTTCTGAGCTAGACTAGGCCGCATACGATGTTTTATCATCCTAGCAACATCTTAACATCGTCCTATAAGTACTTAGGCAGGGCTTGACCTGCTCAGAAACTGTTTTGGAAGGTTAAAAATGAGCACCACTGCAAGTCTGTGTGTCTGGATAGTGGATACAGAGAAGCTGTTGAATGTGATTAGAAGGTGGGAAAATGAGATTGAGCAGTACTTATCATGGCATTGGCATTCAAGACAGCAACTTCACCTTTAAAGCTTGTGCTTTTGGGGACAGCTTATTACCATCAGGTGCACTCAAAAGTGTAGCACTGTGTTAAAGGTATGCAATAAGTAAATTCTTATTAAAAAAGGACAGGTCGCATTGCAATGTTTCTAGTAGAAATAAAAGAAACTTTGGTTCACAAAATGACTAACTGACACATAAAAAAAATTTAATTTGTTACTATCTTAACTTCAATAATTAATTATCTCTTTAACCAGAAAGGTAAAATGTTAAAGAAAAAAGCTTTTCTATGCAAAGTTCTATGATTTGACTTAAACAGGTATTTAAATTCAACCGTTTTCCCTAGTCTAAAAATTGACAGTTTTATTAACCAAGAATTGTTTACATCAATAGAATGAGAAATTCTGTAAATCATTTTTCTCCCAACCATGAGTTCTGTGCCTCTGAACCTTTAAAGTGTCAGGGGAACTACAGCTTTTTTTACTCAAGATAACACATTTAATTTTAAATTTGTATTAAATTTAAATAACGGACAAATGCGCTTTTAGTTTGTCATTCTCGATGATACAAGAGTAAGTTGGCTTCAACACTGAGTGGAATATCTTCCCCCCTACATCTGGCTTACTATCTCACTTTAGTTAAAATGCATTTTTGAAAAAATAACATTAAAACTTTAAAGCAGTGTCAATAAAAATTAAAATTCGTGCTTTACCAGAAAATCTTCAAATAGTTCCTCTCCTTTCTCACCGAGGTGAAACTTCAAGCAGTGAAAAACAGCCTCTGATCTCATCTCAGTGCTGTGGCTCTGCGAACAGATAAATACTGTGTCAATACTGAAACATAGTTCGTACAATAAACTGTAAGAAGCACACAGAGTACAAAAGCACACGACCAAGGATCAGTGATGTAACATACTGATGGAGAGATGCATGGATGAAGATAAAGCGTGCATGAACACAGAAGCTACCAAGTACAAGGATTTGTGCTGTGCACACGAGGCAGTGTGCTTCTGAGTAAGAGAGACAGTAGGTCAAGCACGATTCTGAACAAACACGCCTGACTCTGTTTTTTTTCCCGGAAAAGTCTTAAGCTTTGTCCTCATGGTACCTCCCTTGGCCTTCATCACGGCAATAAGTTTTGGAGCGTAGTGGTCAAGCCTGAACGTTCACCTCGCAAGATGTGAAAATATCAGCAGAGGTGAGAAGCAGAGCAAGGTCGACGTTACAGAAGCAGCAAGGGGAAAACAGGATGTTGAGCCAGACTATTTTCACATCCTCCCCCTGTGAATTAAGAAAATATTACAACCAATCCAGAGCTGTTGATTGTTGGAAAAGTGGAAGATAAGCGCTGAGCTCGTGAAAGTGTTTCCTCCTTTTGTCTGAAAAGTTCAACTACATTACTCCCACGCTAGTTTTAATGAAATAAGCCAAGCTGATTCACCTCTAACCTGAAGAACTCTTCTTCCATCCATGCCTCTCACTGTTTATCTTTTTGTCTGTAAAAGTAGATCCATGAAGCACACATGATGCGCATGCTGACAGAGTGTCACTGGCATGATGAAAGTCTGGGTTGATGTTGCATTTTCTTTTAAATTAAATAAGGATTCGCCTTTACGTTCTTGTCATTCTGTATTCTGTATTGCTCGGTTGGTTAGAGTTCAGTTTGTTATTTGCTATTATCTGTTCTTTCTCCTAATCTCCAAAACACATTTCAGGCACAGAAATTTTCCTTTTTCTGAGCCCTGAATTAAACATATTACTGTGGATACAAGTTCACTTTCATTTGCACTGGCCTGAGCATGTTGGCATTAGTTACACACCTTGGTTTAAAATGCAGTATTTTTGCCTCTAAAATTCACTCTTTTTTCAGTCTGAACACATTTTGTCTAAGTACTATTTCCTCCTAGCCAATATTGCTGGGACAAGCTTTAAAAACTGGGCCAGAAAAACAAGTTAGGGGAAAGTTTTACTTTTTGCTCTAAAGTTTTACAAAGTTGGTACCAATCAGATTCTTCAGTAGTTTGTTTTTCATTGTTTTATCGTTGTTTCTGAGTCTTGGCAACAGTTTCATCGATGCATACTGTACAGCAGGGGCAGTCAGAGTTTTTGTACTTAGGGTTCACAAAGGGCACGACCGAATCTCATGGCATCTCTGTGCAAAATGCAATGCAAAGACTTTCTCGCAATTCAAGAGTTCAATCCACCTGGTAAAGAGTCCGATTTGTTTTACCCAAAATCCAAAAACAACTCAGTTTCAATCCAGCTCACAAGCAGAAGGAAAGATTTTACCGCAGATCCCCACAAGCTTCGCCAAGACAGGCACATCAGGCAACTTATGAATCACGTAGCAACACCAAAAACTCCTGGAGAAACTCAGGGCAGAAAATATGCACCTCTTCTGGATTATTCCTCCCCCCTGAATCCAGAGCTTATGTTTTACCATGAGGTGTATATTGTTATACTAATCTACGGTTGTCAGAGAATCCCACAGCACACCTGGACTCTCCCTGTGGCACAGCAGTGTGCTGCAAAACCACTGCTGTGCACCCACAGACTCACTGAGAAATTCCATTCAATCACTAGTATCCATCTGAAACACATGTAGTCTAAGTGCTTTGAGCACTTTGAAAAACAATGTTTTCTCCACAAAATTCTTCTTATTCACAAAGTATCCAAAAGCAATTGTGCAGGGTTAGATGGAGGAGAAAAAAAGGGCCGTCTGTGCTTTCATCCAGCTGAAATTCAAAACACACCTGCACCAGGAGCTGAAATGATTGAAGATGTCCAGGGTCATCTCTCTAAAAACAGCACATTTGCTAATTATCATACCTTCGACCAAAGAACAGAAAAAGTAGAGAGAAAACGAACCATGAGATAAGTAGCTGTGGTGTTTTTTTGTTTGGATAAGAACCTGCACATTTTTTGGGCATCCATGGCACACAGCTGCCTTTATGTTCCTAATTAGCATCTCATATCCAACGACAGCTTTGAAGTACAACTCAACTGTCTTTGCCAAAAGTGCAGATATCTTTAGATGTACGATTTAATCAGTAAAACAGCTTACATTACCTTCTGGAGCGCTCAAGCAAAGCATCTACACATTGACTGATGGTCCAGAACAATCTGCTGCAGCTGCACTGCTCAACCGAAGAGTCTAAATGTAAAGAAAAGACTTTAAAGAATATATATGCTACACATAGGAAACAAATGATCTTCATCAAAGTTCATGACAAACCCTGAAGCAGCAACACATTGGTTTGTTATTAAAGGGATTTTCTATCATTTATACATTAGGAGTCACCAGCTGGTCTGCATTCTTTACCATGATGCGAGTGTTTCTGCACAAACAAGGAATGGACGTTCACTTTGTTTGTTTCTTTTCAACACTCTGCAGCTCCCTCTGGCAGACATAAAACTGTCTCAGATGTAAGAGGGATATTTAAGCATGCAGCATGAAGATTTGTAGCTTTAAGTAACTCCATAACAATGTCAGAAAGGAAAAAATGGATCAATATGATATGTATTCAATGAAATCAAAATAAACTCACTAGAAAGAAGAAAGCATTATAAGAGAGGACCAACAAAGTCAATATTTTAAATTGCAAAAAAGAAAACCCTAAACATGCACAAAAAAATAAAGAAAAATAACCAAGACAGGAAATGTTTTACTTGGGTTTCTACTCAGACAGGCAAATAGCCTTTTAAATCTTTCTTTATATCTTTGCTTATCTCCTTTTTAACAGCCAGGTAAACATCACACTCCTGGAAGTTACACACCACAATGAACAAGATAAGTCTTTTGTTTTTGTTTTTTGAGACATATTTGTCTCAAAGCAGTCTGTTGTTTTCATTCAACATCAGTTTAATTTGTCCCATGACTGTTCTGATTCAAAAATTGTAATATTAAAGGCACTTTCAGACACTGTTTCACCTATTATTTACATGCAGTGATCAATCTCCTTTCTGTTTAACCTGGTACTAATGAGTGTTCTCATTATCTCATATTTGTCCACATTGTAATTGGATTTCATTGTGCAAAATTAAGAGGCATATTTGGCAAACTGCTGGTTGTCTCTATGAATAAAGCACATTCTTTTATGTGCTTTGTGGGATGAAAAATCTAATAAATCACAACAATATCAGCACTGATACTGACCTTATTAAAGCAAAACCAATACTGGCCATAACATTACGTAAAGTTTCTTTTTTATGTTGTTTATAAAAAAGAATCTAGATTAAGCCATTAGTCACAATCAATCAGTCAGGGAAGATTGGAGTATTTCACTGCTGCTTATCTTCCTTCCATAAAATGATCCCAAGGAGATCAGAGCAGTGAGGTGTTTAGACTTTTAGTAAACAACAAGGTGACGAGATGACTTACTGTGCAAAACAGATATACACAGTAAAAAATGTGCAGTACTTTGTACATGCAACATAGAACATATAGACAGAACAGAAGAGGTAAAATATAAAACACCAATACTTACAGTTGTCACATATACGAGTGCATATCAAGAATATAATTCTGCAGTGGATTATTTTATTTTGCATATGAGGGATGAAAACAGCAATTACAAAATAGTGATTTTAATCTGGGCAACACCATGGAAACATTATCCAAGATGCATCTCATTAAAGCATCCTGTGTAAACTGGAAAACACTACGCCATGCAGTGCATGCAACTAAGCCCAGATCTGTAAAGATGTTTGCCTAACACCCTCTGATTTTCCGCTGCTTGGTTAAGAAGAGGGTATTTGATTTAACTGGGTGGTTAGAGGGTGGCGTGGACAGTGTATGTTTGCAATAAAATTGAACAAAACAAAATAAAAAATTCTACAACAAAATGCAGCAACCTCTAAGGAGCAAACAACAGCAGCATCTGCATGAGCTCATTCTTGGTATCAGCAGATGTGCCGAGGAGTATGAAAGTTAAATTGGACCATCACTGATCCTGGTCCTCGCTGATGGCTGCATGCTAGATAACCTGACAGACTGCTGGATCAAGATGTTGTTGGCTAATGGTGTAAGACAAAAGTGCATGCTCAGCTAATTACCAAGGTAGGGTAACTGTTTAATGGTTTTAATTATGGCGGCTCAGGCAGTCAAACAGAATGGCATGCTATTAGAATACCTGACAGGCTAGTCACTGTAACTGTTTAGTTAATAAGAGCAAGAATGCTTTAACAGCATGATGCTTATTTTCCTTGGGTAGACTTAGGTTTCCATGAAGGCTGTTTTTGTAATTTTGTGAAAGATGCATTAACGGATTTTTAGGCCACTTGGGGGCAGCAAAACAAGCCTTAAAAACAACCCTGACTCAAAATTATAATGTGAAGGTGATCGCCCCCAGATATGGTTCAGTCAATCCTATGGAGTGCACTGTGTTCAGCATGCACTGACATCTTGATCTTCAGAGCTCTGAGGCTCCTAGAATTGTATGTTAAATAAAGCATGATAACAGTCTGTTTATTAAACAATAAACTGTGCTAAATTCTGCCTACATCTTGTTTTAAATTCAGGATCCACAACTTACACGACATACACGAATGCGACCCCCAACATGGTCTCTGAAGACTCTGCAACGAGTGATTAAAACTGCCCAAAACATTATTGGTACTCATCTACCAAGCATCAGCGATATAAGGGAGGTGAGGTGCCAAAAGGATCCTAAAAGACAACACACACCCACCCCAGCTACAGCCTGTTCACTCTGCTGCCGTCAGGCAAAACATACAGAAGTATCCGCTGCCGTACCACCAGACTACCGAGCAGCTTCTTCCCTCAGGCTGTGAGACTGCTTAATGCACCATCTGCACTCCTACATGTTTAATAATTTTATTTTATTTTTTATACAAATCAATCAATCAAGAGGGAACCATATTTCAATGTCATTATACAACCTGTTGTATAATGACAAACAAACTTCCTTGTATCCTTGTATATAAGACCATATATTGAGAATAATCACATGAAATATGTGTAACACACCGTTAATTTGCTTTCTGTGGTTATGAGGTTGTAATCTCACTAAGACTTACAATGCATTAAAATAAAGCTGTTATCACTATCCACAGTGACAGTGACAAGCAGCATATTACCATTAGAGAAAGCCCAATAAAACATGAGTGAAAGAACAGATGGATGGATGACTGAAACTGTCAGTGAAACGCTGTCTCAAAAATCTAAAGTCAGGAGCTGCTCCAGAGAGCATTGTTTTTCCCTTCCCACATTCACTGAGCAATGCAGAGGCGTAATTAAAATTTAATACGTGTGTCTAGGAAAAAAATAAAATGCCCATTGGATGACTGGTCACAACGCAGCCTCTATTCAAGCTCATATCTAATTGTGTTCTGCAAGTGTAATTATATTTTTCAAATCTTTGTAGTGAATGGACAAATATGAGACAGCACAATTACTTTTATTCTGAAACTACCCATCGTTTCACGGCACTAAAAGAGAATAACCACGGAATGCAAAAAATTTTCTTATTTCAATTATTTAATTCAAGTATGAGGATGGATTGTCAAAGAACTTTCCTCAGGTAGGTTTGACCATGGCAAAGCTATCTTTATTTTAAAGACAGAATGCTAGTTTTTATCCTTTCAGGGTTTAGTTTTTAACTCTTCTGTATTCTGAATCGGCCACACTTTTTTAAGAACTTATTATTTCACTGCCACAGACTGTTAGCTTGTGGATACCGTGCAGATTTAAGCCAGATTCATATCATTATAATGTGGGTTGTTTGTGCAAATGAACATTTTTTTAACTTTGTCTACTGTCTTTGCATCCACAGCCCATTCTGCTTCTTTGCCCTCTAAAGTCCACAGGTTGACACATTCAGCATCATCCTGTGGACGTTTGCAAGCCCTTAGGCTGTTGTATAAACTGAAGATTGGAAGTCAGATCAAGGCAGAGAGTCACTGGTCTCTCAAATGAAGAGCTCATCAAATTCAGATCCAACTGTAAAAAAGGTGACTGTGCTGATCTAATCTGAGCAAAGATTCTCTTACTGCATTGCTTTCACTCAGAATCAAAGGTACATGTAGTTTTAAGCTTTTATATGATCTCATCGGAAAGCTACCACATCGCTTCATGTTTCAAAATATACAAACACAGCAACAAGCACCACCCAACACAGAGTACATCATCAACCACTGGCAGCATTGCAATACTGATGCATGGTTTTCACCATGTGGTTGCATTCAGACTGCTGTAGGTTGTCTACCTTGTGAGAGAATGGGGGTTACACGGATACTTTTCCTTGTTTTTCTCCGCAGCATCAACTTCAAAAATAGCAGACCTTATGGACTTATTGTGAAGACCATTTTTCCAGTGGTAAAAAACTTCTTACAGACTACAGCTTTCTTAATTTCCTGTCTACCCGCGAGGTATAATCCACCTCTAAAACACTGTTGGTACTTTGTACAGTTCTGCTCTCTTCTTTCCTTCAGTAAGGTCACATTTAGAGACACATTTCCTGAGCAAAACATTCTTGTCATGATTAATTGACTTGGAACAAATCAATATCGCCCAGAGCAGGGAAATAAATATATGAGGGAAGAGATGCAAGAATCTGTCTGAAATTCTGTGACCTTCAAATCACCGGATAACTCATAGCATGTGACAGGAATCAATTTATATAGATGAGAGTTGACGAAGATGGAAGTCTGTGCCTTGAGGGGCAAAAGAAAGAGAAAAATGTCTGAAGTCATTATCTGGGAGCCGTGTTTATCCAATCACATAAATTTCAATTTTTCAAATTTGATTGCTTTTTAAACAAATGTAAAAAAAAAATGCAAATAAACAAATTAGCATGAAAAAAGTATTTTTTAATTTCTCTTCATGTACTGTCTACACTTAATCCTTACTAGTTTACATTTCTGAATGGTAGTGTTCTTATTAAGATTAAAAAATTGCAATATCAGGAAGGGTTTCAGTATTTTTTATGCTTGCTAAAAGGGGAGGGACAACATATTTGCCAACAACGCATCCAGCAAGCTACATGCCAATGATGCAGGTGTGTGCAATGAGCAGCCTGTTGACTTCAGCTAACTCCATCAAACTTAACAGGTAGATGCGAAGCGGGCCCAAAAATGGACTGTGATATTGACACTCTTCAATCAAATATTCAAATTTAACAGGTTTCTGAGGAAACACTTTGTCATTCAGCTTGTTATGTTGGCATAGCATATACATAGTGACGTACAGGGAAGATAAAAACATCACAAGACAGTTTACATCTGTTCTCACCGACACTAGATTGGAAATAAAAACAACTTCCGATCTTTTTTTTTAAAGCAGCAGAGTTGACAAACATATTTTAGAGGTTTTATTCTCAGCGCCTTTAGCTGGATGTTTAGCCAGATCAGATCAAATGTAAAAGATTAAAGTTGGGTATAGGACATATTTTCCATTTTTCTCTTGAACATGGAATACTATTCAGCTACCATAATGGTTGGACTGTCAAGCTTTAAATTCCTCAAGATGTTGAAGTGATGTTCATGGGGATCTAGGCCATTGCCACTTTCAAAATGGCTGCTGCCTTTTTGTATAACCTTACCAACACACAACAGCAAGAGTGTGAGTGTTTGCCTAATCTAGTGGAAGCTGTAAACTTTCATGGGAATGACTTACAGCAGTAATTTAGCATTTTATTAGCTAGCTGTATAGTAATGTGGACTTACACCTCCTGTCAAAAAGGAAAACAAGCACTGTGTGAAAGCAAAAACATTATACAGTTTCATTCTGCAGCATTTAAAAGTGTGCATAGATCTTTAACCAGCTCACAGAGTTTGTGTTTATTAACATATTTATCTAACTAGAAACAACTGATAAAATCTGCTAGCGACAGTGGTTCAAAATCAATAGTTGGCCAGAAACAAGATGTTACCGTTGTTTATGTCTGTCTGTATTATCTTATTTAGACTCTCTCTGTAACATTATGCGAGTACCATATAAAAAGGGCCATGTGTTGAAAAGATATTAAAGAAAAAGGGAGGAAAATGCCAAGTGCTTATCAGTTTCATCAGCTTATCAGTTCTGGAAAGCTCAGTGCTACTGAATTTAAACTAGAATGGCACATTAAGAGTGCAGACCTCTGGTAAGGCCAATGATCTGCACCTCTGTGGTATTTAAACCTACATTTCAAACCACTAGGCTAATGTGAGAATATGTTCCCAAAGTGATTAGAAATGGCAAAATATGGTTGTGACCAGCTAAAATCTTATTAACAGTACATTAATTATGTACATCTGCACTAGTGACTGTTGTTTTGAATCATAAAGTTCAACTATTTTCTGAAATATTTATGATGGATCTTATTGCAGTTAATTCACATTGGGTATAAGCAGAGTATAGTTACTTAAATCATATGTGTGCATTTCATTATAAGCATAGCCAGTTTGGAGAATCAGTGTTGTTACAATTGTGACAATGTTAATGATGTCCCCATGTTATTCCCTGCTTTTATATGAAGTATGTGCAGGTTACGCTGTAGGATAACCTACCTTGCCAACTTCTGATACATGGCTTTCATCTCAGTAAGGCCAAATGTCAAATCTCATGTTAACTGAGGCGAAAAACATAATTGGTGCATTCCCCCTGTGATTTGGATTTGCTCCAAAATTTAATGGCTTTTTCACTGGTCCATGCTACTCCCATCCACCAAGTCTCATGAAGATTGGGTCTGTAGTTTTTCCAAAACCCTGCTGACAAGCACACGAGGAAGCCAACGAACAAACAAACCAAACCAAAAACTCCGTGGCGGAGATGAAAATGGCTTTCAAAAAGGAAATATCCTTTAGAGACTCTGTTTATTTTCTAGAGGCAAAAGTGTGTAAGCTAAGGAATAGAGCAAACAGAAAGAGCAAAAAGATCAAATTTGATAAATTCACAATGTGCTTTATCACTGGATGGCATTGAAGAAGCATGCACAGGTTAATGTCAGGGGAGGAGAGGGAGAAGAAAGATTACCATGTGATGAATTACAGATACATGTAATGAATGAATGATCCGTATGAAAGCATTAAATTGCCACAACAATGCGCACTAAGAGGAGCTCTGGCGCTGCTGGAGAACCCTGATAATGAAACAATCACTAAACTCTCGATTTTCTTCTTTCTTGATTGGTAGTGTGGGCTTTTATATCAATATGGAAAAAGTTGTTTCTACTTTTATTTTCAACTGTGGGTGTTAAAATGAGACTAATGTAACAGTAACTGAGATAAATATAACAACCAGGCATACTTACTTTGAAAAGTCTAACTAACACAATATGTGCAAAAAAAATGTGTCTTTGTGCATACATGGCTTAGTATTGAATCTACATCTTCTGTACACCTGAACCCAGCTGTCTGTGAACAACAGGTGAAATATATTACACACACTAAGAATACATGTAGCATTCATTTAAGGAAGAATGTGCAATGAGAATATGTGCACCTCACCTCACCGAACCTACCTCAGATAATATGTATACATGTTTTTGCACCCAAGATGATAAGGTAGAAATAGAATGTAGAGAGAGAGAGACTGAAGAAAAATAACAGAATGTTGCTCATTTCAATTGCTTTTTCACTAATTGTGCTTTTTTTCTTGTGGCAGTCTACGCAACAAGTTGTAGCATTTCAATCAAAGGCTATTATAATAATCATAAACCTTATTTTGATTAAACATATGTAAAGACCACAAAACAGTCAGCTCCGAGAGGAGCTAGTGCTACTTAACAATATAAAGTATTAAGGTAACGTAGAGTCTCACATCAGGGGACATCAAAAAGACATTAAGAAATGCCAAAAAAAAATTATTTAATATGCTGTCAAAATCTTCTAACATGTCCTTTTTAATCTGATAATCAAGCGGAAAATTGTTTTTTTTTATTATGTTTTTTGTATTAAAAAGGTAGCAGGGGCTCCACATTTGATTAGTGACAAACAGTGCAGTGATATCTACTGATGAAAAACCACATATGACGGACTGAATGACAGACGAACCAACTGCAGATCCAAAGCAGATACCTGTCAATCAATCAGAGACTCTTTGTTCTTTTATTCCTTTCTGACTGTCATAAGTGCCGGGAATTCTTCAAGATAATCATGCAAAAATACTGGCTATTGTAGAACAAACAAAAATTTGTGTTTCCACTGGACTGGAGAGTTTAAATTTTATTCTAGGAAAATTGTCATTATAAGGCCAGGTGTATCACTGCCTTGAAGTAGCTGACACACCAAGGAGATACAGAGGCACTGCTGAATCCGTCCAATAGTTATTTAGACGAGCGACTGAGAAATTGCATTCAACAGTTCAACAGCTCAGTCAAAGTCAAGGAGGTTTAGGTACGTGTGGACTTGTTGATCAGAGGTTCTTTTCTTTGCTTCTTCTTTCTTTTTCGACAAAAGCAGCTGGCGTTCCTCTGCAATTGATTGTGAAAAGTGGTTTGTCTTTTATGTGAATCACTTTGTGGCTCATCACCCACATTTTTTACCCCCTCTGAAACGAAGTGTAGAAAGTCAATTTATTTCCACAAGATTGCAATTTCTCTTGTTTATAGTATGAAAATGAGTTTGTATCCAGATGAAAAGGAATCACATTCTAATTTGTTTGGAGCTCGCTTGAACGTGATAATGAGATTCTGTTGTACACCAGCAACTTTAATGCATCTCTGTTGTTGAAAGTAAAAAAAAAAAAAAAAAGAAGCAGCACAATAAACACGAGAGCAGAAATCATGCCATTACGTCACGCACAAAGTCTTTGCAGTTTTTTTATTCACACTACAGGTGGAATCTATTGGGATAACAGTATATCCTGTTCCGCATTACACAGCATATTGACTTAAGTGTTAATTAGTGAAAGGTCTGCAAAATGTGAGATTCATATTTACATACTTGGATGCCAAATTACAAAGTGTTTGAAGGATTACACTCTGAGAGGCCAAGATTTCCTGGCTTTGATAATTAAAATCTCTCCGAAACATATGTAGCTTAATGAGAAAATGTAAATGAACATGAAAAAATACAACAGACAAAAACAAAGGCTCCCATTGCTGCTTCTTTTTTATAACCTACGGTATGATATTAGAGTTATGGCTTTTTACTGTTTATCTGATTATTTCAAGTTTTATCAACAAATTTTGCAGCAACGCGAAAGTTTTTGAAACATTATCCTTGAAATAAGTATTTTTCTCACAAGGTTGCTAGATAAAAAGCTTTGGGATCTACAAATTCACTTAATGTCATCTTTCTTTCCCTTTAGTAGATAGAATCAGCTTTAGACGAGAATGTCTCTTCAATTTGAACAGAGGTCAGTTCAAAAGTCAGTAAGACACTTGACTAAATGACCAAATTTCAACTTTAATGGTATTACCACAGGAGAAGTGGAGGAATCTTCAAAATCACCAGGCTTTATCCTCTGGGGACCATCAATAAGCAAGTTGTTATTCAATTGTGGTAAAAACTTCAATTAAATTTCTGCAAAAGTCAGTGTAAGTCAGTGAGTGTTCCTGTACACTACTGATATGCCAACATTAGAAATCAGGAGCTACTTTCAGTGGCACTCACACTCCATCTGTTACCATGTAATCACTGCTGAATATAAAAACCTTAAATGATGATCAGCATAACAGTGTCCTCATCATTTCATTTAGCTTGAGGCCTTTTTAGCAGATTCCATTCTTCGGGAACGTGAAGATATTTATTCACATGTACTTTATGTAAAAGTTTTTTTTTGTGCTTATGTCTGTTCAGGTGTTTGTTTGCAAAGCTAGTCTTTAGACACAAATATAAACTTTTTCCCTAAGAAAGTTTTTGTTTTTATATATATTTTTAAAGTGGTTGACTCAGGCTTTTTTTAAGTGAGAATTGGAAATATACATAAAAAACAAGTCAATTAGAACTTGCATAATGTCTGCACAAAGTAAGAGCAAATTATCCCATTCTTATGGAAAACATTTCTGACTCAATTAAGTGATGGACTGAACCAACAACAGACTGTCATTGTGTCCCTGGAGCCATTCTGCTTGATTGACTGAACAATGAAAGTAAAATACACATTTAAATACACATATTTCATTATAATGTTTGTTTTTGCATTGATATAGAAAACAAGTTGTGTTTTCTAGCTATTTCATTGAACTTCTGTTTTTTGCCTGTTATTTAGTTTTGTTTGTTTCGGATTATGTGTATTTCAGTCAAAAGAAACTTTTTTCAGCTGTGGAGAATTTAATGAATTTATAGTGAAGCTCATGTTTCTTTAATGCAATTCATACAAATGTGAAAATAAACATTATGATGACTTCTTAATGTAAGGAGAGGTAATTTCCTATAATTCTAACTAATCAGTGAGACTAAACATTAAATCAGTGATATGTTCTTCACATCATGTTTGTGATACCAGGGTACTTATATAGTTATGTAGAACTTATATATCCTTGGTTTAATAAAATGTGTTAAGGTGTGTTACTAATTCCCTTCATGTTGTTGTACTGCTCCAAGGTGATTCAGCAGACTGACAACCTAGATAATAATGTTGTTACATGTCTTAAGTTTTCAAGGTGCTATAGTGAGGGCCTTTCTGACACCATTCTGACACATCAGTTTGAAAATGTGTTCATTAGAAGCCACAGTGAGGCAAGGTTGCAGAAACGTGAAAGAGCTTTTGTGAAAACTGTGGAAATAGTTAGCCTGTAGGGTCAGGCTAGTATTTGGTTGTCTCCATCATTTCACAGAGAACTTGAACTTGAACTTCTAAAATGATCTTGGGGACACTTTGAAGATGTAGCAGAAAGTGGCAAACTTTTGTTCTTTGTGAACTCTCGAGCTCTTTTAAACTCTGAGTCTTCTCATTATTTCTTGTGTTAGCTACTTGCAACATTTATAGAAGCCTGTTGATGGGAATAAGAATCTGTTCTTAAGGCCACACTTTTACACAATGGTGCTCTGAGCTAAATGTTCATGTAATTAGCGGACATGTTCAACGTCACACAGTTAACATGCTTGACTTTAATAGATGTAATTTTATCCACATTCACGCCAAAATCTGCTGTCCATCTTTGAACAAACTGAACAAAAACAGGACTTTTCTCCCTTAACAGAGAGCTGCAGACTAATATCACTTCTTCAAGGGAATATGCGCAAAAATACTCGTCTGTGTGTTGTCAGCCTTTTGGATAAAAAAAAAGAAAAATTAAAGAGAAGCCAACACTAAAGTGCCAAAAATGGCAGTTCCTGAAATTTCCGCTCCAGTCTGGTAAAGTTAGTCAATTTCAGGTTTACAAAAAAGGAAAACAAATCACAGACACAGCAGATAAAGGAAACAAAAGGAAAGCTTTGATAAAGAAAAGCTTTTACAGGTAAACAAGAACCGAGGCAGCAACAAAAGCCCAAAAAGAAGATCCAAAAAAAGATACAAGAAGAGAGAGAGAGGAAAAACACAAACCAGGACAACATTAGAAAAAGAGGCAGAGCCACAGCACAGAAACAGACTAACAGGATGACAGAGAAAAAGCCTAAACAGAACTGACTGACAAATGACAAAGGGAAAACACCTGGACTAGAGACACTGGAAAGTAAGGTGACAAAGAGAACTGACAGGAAAAGACAAAAAGAAAGGAAGTAACAATAAAGGCTTGACAAGCTTACAAAATAAAACAGGATCTTACCAAACTCAAACAATAGAGCATAACAGTCATTGCAGCCACAAGTTAAAACGAGCAACTTTACACTTTATAAATAAACATGTTTTCAGTTTGGATCAACAAAACAGTTCTGGTCTTTATGGCTAATTTACCTCTGTATGACCACTTTATTTAAACACAAAGTCATTGGCAGTGATGTGTATTTACTGCTTTACCTTCAACAAGATGACTTTTGGCTCCAAAAAACCAACATGGTGAGGCATTAAGTCAAACTTGAGGCTTTGAAAACTAACCAGTAAGTGTTGTTGCAGCAGAAACCTGAACTATTTGATGTACAACCATTGGAGAACCTCCTCAACAGTGATGGCTTTTCTTATCCAAGCGTTTCCAATAAATACCCCGTTAACAGTGAAGCTCGTCTGAGGGCTTGAAGAGTTTATTCACTTACATCGCTACACCAGTCATTTTAAAGGAAACATCCACAGATTTGAGTGAAATCCTAATCCTTATCTGGCCCAGCTACATAAGGCTGACTAATGAAAAGTATCACATCATTCTTGCTTTATAAAGAAACATTAACTATTTCTTAAACAAAGACCCTCAACCATTGAGAACTTCTCATTCACAACATCTGTTGCAAAAGAGCCATCATTCAAGCCCACCATACTTGTCCATAGAGGGTTCTGAGGGATGTTCATGTTGTTTTCTGTCAGCAGAAGGGGCTGCCAAGCCTCCCCTGTCCCATGATGGCTGAGCAGCAGGTGGTGGGCTGAGCTCCACGTAAAACAGTAACATTAGACACAAGCCAAAGTCTTTTACACAAGCTGTCTCTTTTTTAGATCTAAAGCTGAACTCAGAGGGAGCTTAGTTTTCTTCTCCAGAGCTCCTCCCTGAAGGTTCCTCTTCACTGCTGCCCTGTGATCAGCTGGTAATGACTTGAAGAAAGTTCACAGTATGTAGTATGTAGTATGAACCCAAGAGTGATTTGTTTCTTTATTTGTTTGCATTTTACTAATGAATACTTATGAATGTGATCAGTGCTTGATGCCTTGGGTCAAAACAATGTGAGAACTAATGTAATGAACCAGGCTTGATAAATTCTCCTCACAGTATGAGTTGGTTTAATCCTGGCTCAGTTTGTGGGCCATTCAAGTGGGCCATTTGTCAAGTGCAGTCTAACTAGGCCCCAATAAGTTCACTTTACAGCGCAAAAAAGCTAAAAAAAAACCCAACCCAGCAAAAACCAGTTCAAGACTAACAGCACTCTGACAGCATGTCAGTTTTTTAAGCAATTAATTCCAATGGAATTAACTCAATCTGCTTAAGTTGGCAAAATTAATCCACATAAATGTTAATTGTTAAGTTTAAATTTGAAGAACTTCGACACTCAAACTTTTGTCGCTGAACAATAGCAAGGCTGATTGCACTGCATGCCTTCTGTTTGTAATGACTGATGTACTACATTTTTAAGCAGTAAATCTTTTGTTACTTGGTGAAAAGTAACAGTGTGTTGATTGGGATGTTAGACATATTTCAGAATAAAGTTTTGACAATTCTCAATTTTTCAGGGATAGTTTCAACCATTGTAGTTTATTGGCTTAGTTGCACTGTGGACTTTTATTTAACCTCCTCTGCTGCGGTTTGAGCTGTTTCACAGAGAAGCAGACAGTATCAGACAGGATTCGATGGTACTGTTTGATCCAAGTTCCTGGCGAAGTCCTTCATTGAATCGACGGGTCGAGCTCAAGAAAATTTTATCACATCGTAGTGAGTCTGGCTCACAGTGTTTCCAGGGTTGTCTAGAAGCAAGATTGGTTATAGATTCACATTACAGATGCAAACAGTGTTCAAGCATTAATATTATTTTTCTGAACTTAATTTGTTATTCTCTCCACCTGCTAACAGTCAGTCTCTGGGGAGATAACTGAAAGGCTACATGATTCTAAATGAGTGTGCGCTTTAAAAGGCAAGGTGGGGAACCTGTACATCGTTAAAATAGTGCAGGGATCAATGTGGAGGGGCTGATTAAGTGACACACTTAATTACCCACATCAGGAGACACAGTGAAATACAGAGGGAGACCTGGAGCCTTTTGTAAATGTAATTGGATGCTTAAAGAGTCGTGCTTTGAAAACATTACATTTAGCGACAGTGATTTTCCATTTGCAAATTTAAAAGTGTCTGTCATAAAAGCTCTACATCTACACCAAATTATTTTATACTTGAAATTAATCAGCCAGCCAAGTTGTCCAATAGGCTTATCTGACTCCAGCTTAATACTTTGAAAGCTCCAGGTAGTGATAGATTGCTCCTCTGCAAGTTTACCACGTCTGTCAATCAAAGCAGCTGCAGCCTTGACAAAAAAAAAAAACAGGAGATGAAGGCTAACAAATGTGTGTTAATCTAATAAAATTTGGAAAGAGCACCCTGTCTCACTCTAGGCGGAATTGCAAGAAACATTTTCCTCTTTAAGAGCAGGACGCAAAGAACAAAGACAGAAAAAGCTGTGTCTTCCACCCGTTGGCATTATTTTTTATATTCATAACTATGAAGAATTGAAGATCCTTCAGAGGAAAAAAAAAAGATTTGGGTTCAAACATGAGGACAAGAAAAAAATATGCCTGTGAGATTGTTCTAAGATGTTACAGAGATAGTTTGCACACCCACCCACTTTCTTATTTTCATCTTATCAAAACAAATAAAATAACTAATTTATTGTTCCATGAAACTGCACCAAACCCTGCGGCTATTGGCACAGCGCAATGGGGCGTCACAGCAGTGGTTCAGTTTGGATTATTGATATCCACAAGTCGATGCAGAGGTGTGCTCGACCATCAGCATCATTAAGACTGGACCAGAGCCGAAGGGAGAGGGAGCAGTTTGCTGTGAATACTGGAGAGTGAGGACTCAGTCAAGGCCATACGATCATTTACATGTAAAGGTTCCTTGATGTCAATAACTCTAATCAATAAAATATCAAGTGTGGTAAAGAGCTGAACCTATAATATGCAGTGTTGCTCTGAAGCATTGGTAAAGTTCTTCAATTCCTCTAAATTAAATGTAAAAATGCGCTGTATCAATAAACTTATTTAATGAACCTGCAAATACTTAAAACATCAAGGTGATAAATTTCTCCTTTTACCACACCCAGCTGTCATATAAATAAAAGCTGTAGTTGTTAATGCTATATATACATAAATACAAACATACATACATACAAACATATATATATATATATATATGTATAAGTGTATATTAGCAGACAGTGGTCACATACATATATGTATGTGTGTGTTTATATATATATATATATATATATACATATATAAATATGTGCACTCTTCACTGCTTGCTCTTTTTCTGACAGTGACACAAGGACTGAACCTCTTCTTTTTCTTAGTGCATAAATTGACCAAGGGTCAGTAGTTCAGTCTCCTTGGTTCGGAGTTTTCTCTTAAAGTAAAGCTAAGTGGATGTTTGGTGATGATATTCTGTTCACCACACAGATACTGTTTACAAGGCACATGGAAAACTGACCAGTCGTCATAATAAGAATAGTGATAAGTCCAAATTTAAAAAGCAAATACATTTTTTTATATTGCCAGCATTAAAACAAGCAGTGGACATTACTTGAACTGAGGCAATCTTAGCCAACGCCACTGGACCTTAAACTGTTGCTGAAGCAAAAATAAATGATGTGCTCATTTAAGCAAGAAATACAACTATTCCTTAAAACTGTGATGAAGGCCACTTGACCGCAGCTGTTTTTGAGGCTGGGACTGAGTTAAGTGCTTTTCAGAGGCATTGTGTGCCTGTCTTGTTGAGCTGTCTTCTGGTAATAAATTGCAAACTGAAGGATGGCGACAATTGCTGGTGCTATCATAGAAAGTCAAGACATGATCCTGTGGTAGTGAAACCATACTTCAAATCCAGGGAGAAAGTTGAGCATAAATCCATGAATGCATTCTCCATTGTTAAAAGCTTTCTTCTTGTTCAGTGATTTCCTTTGTAATATGAGGACAATTGGGAATGGGAATGTGTGGAGACTGACTGCTTGATGGTTTGTAGAGACGGCAATAGTCTCATCTTGGTTGTAGCAAGATTAGACTACATCATAATGATAGCCTAATAGCCTGTTATTACCTGCTATTACTGTGTCAGCTATGGATAAAGAAAATGTCAGGTGCCAAAGACATATTACACTGTGGCCAGTGTACTCAGCACTTTACAGATTTTTTTTTCATACATGAGAAAAGAAAATGGAGAAAATGCAAAACTGTGATGTTTCCAAGCATGGGAAATTTTCACCTCATCAGGGGGTTTTAACTGGACTAACAGCGTGTTGAGCCAACTGTCAAAAAATATTTCACTTTACATAGACATGATGTCAACACCTTTTGCCACATTCACACTGGAATTATAAGTACCCTGAAACACATATTTAAGGAAATAATAAGTGAAATACATGTTTCCACGAACATAATCATCAAGTTTCTGAGACCTTTTTTCACTCGCAAGTTGAATTTCTACAGTGGCAAAGGCCAACATGCATTGGCAGGCATTACAGATTTGCTTCAGTTCAAACACATATGACACACTGTGTTCAGCTAAGCACATCATACAGTCTCAAAATATCTGCCCAGTGATGACAGACAGTCAGCCACATTCAGAACACTGGCTCCCCGTAAACCACCACAGCAACAGTCAGAGAGCTGTTGATAAGACTGGGAGAGTGTTTTTTCTATTGTTTTATCTGTTTGTTTTTTTTGCAGTTTCTTGGAAGAGGGATGTTTTTTTATATATATCTACTGTATAGTTTTTTTGTGAACTGTTATCTTTTTTTGTTAATGTTTGGTCAGTGCTAAAGGAATAAAGAAATGTTTAAAATGTTCCTTATATTTGAATGGAAACATTAGTTAATGTCAGTGATAGTTGCCAGTGGGCAATCAATTTTTTAGCCCATCACTGGCATTTCCACTTCTGTCTGTTTAAACAAAAGACACTAAATGTAACATATCATGAACCTGACCTCTGGCACCATCACACCTCTACATGAACGCATCTTCAAATCTTCAATCAATCGCTGGAAAATCAGCTAGCAACCATCATTAGTCCCTTAAATATGAAATGTGACAGTAAATTCAGTTGTAGACCAGCAACATCTCCAAAGCTTCATGGAGAATAGTTCACAAAGAACGCAAAGTCTAAATCTACATAAAGTGTACAACAGGAAGACCATCCAAAACCCAGCTGTGTTTCTGCACCTGTCCAGGTTAGAATGTGGGGATGGAGCAGCTGTAAAGCTCCACCGGAGTGACTGTGATAAATTTACCACAGATCTTGGAATTTAATACACATTAATGCTGGGCAATTAGGTCAGTAGTAAATGCTTCAAAGCTCTAGGAATTTCATACCATTCCAGTGTGCCAAGGCTTATATATATGACTGTATACAGTACTATAAACACGTTTAATAAATTGATTACACAAAGCTATTATATAGTTGTTTGCACCCGTAGACATTAAAGTGTTTTTAATCTGTAACTTACGTTTTACTGCTGCAGCTCCGTCAGTTATTGTTACATAAGTATATGGGTAAGAAAACAAGCTTTAAGCCATATGAGCATTTTTTCTATCCTCTTTAAGATTTCACAGAGAAAGAGATGTAAGTTATATTCTCCACCAACTTCTGCTCTTTATCTCTATCAGATATCAAGTATGATGCCAATGGTCTTGTAATTTAGAAGAGACTCTATTGCTGCATGATTAAAGTACTTCTGCTCTGAATTTGGTAAGTGAAAATATTGCTCCCTTGTAAATGATCCTGTTCTTTGCCTATATATCCTTAACAGTATTTAATGATATAAGAAAGTTTAGAAAGCCTGGACAATCTTATAAAAATGTTTTGGCTAACTTGCATCTATCTCTTTAGAATAACAGAAAAACTTATATTCATGACAATGTAATTAGTTTTTAGTTATTACTGTGAGGAACCTTTCTTGTGTTCCATAGCTTTTCTTCTTTTTTTTGTTGTCATTAGTCTGTTCGCTTTGGCTACAGACATGCCTGCAACTATGGGAGGTTTTACAGAGGCAGAGTTTTGTTTTAAGCTAATGCTTATTTTAGCATGCTGACAAAGATAATGCTGGGACAATAATGTTCAGAAGGTATTTTTAACATATTTTCTTTAATGTACTCTATTAGGGATTCCAGAAAGTGTAAATTAGTGATGGGCAAATCGTGACACCATAGGAATGTTGTGAGTTTTGCAGATTAAAGGTTGAAAAAAAGTGTAGAACAAATAGAAATTTTGACAGCATGATGTTGCTAGATGAAGTTTCGGAGGCTAAATCTGGTTAAAAATCACCCTCAGTGTAGAGGGGATTTTTACTCCCAACTTTTATTGCAGTACACAAAAAATTCATGGCACACAGTTTAAATGCTGGCGAACACACATTGTTAAAATTTGTACTGGCTGTGTCTGAGGCACCTTTTTTAGAAGTAACCCCACTACAAGCTTCAAGGTGGAGTGGGGCTACAAAAAATCTTAACTCTCAGCAAAGAAATCAGTAAAAATCATTGAGATTCTGATGTTTGTTGGTAGTAGATGGATAACATATGGTGTGTGTCAGCATTGCACGGTTTCTATAATGTATTGAATAATTTGCAAAATTGTAGACATTTTATTATAAATAATTTTCACTCAATGAAAAAATTGAAATAATTGAGAACAAGTAAAACTTAACTTGCAAGTAGCTAAGCTAGCGTAATTTAGCTTATACAAGATATGTACTTAAATCATTTTTGACTTTCTTGATTTAAAAAAAAAGACCAAATACAAATGACTTTCACACTTTTTGTGCCAAAGAAGAAGAAGATATAAAAAGGACAAAGCAACTCTTCCTGCTGAAGAAATCACCACGTCCCCTTTGAAAGAAAAATCCAGAGTGAGAGGGACATGCTTAAAAAGCATTGTGAAGCTACAGCTATCGTCATTTCTTGCATGTACAATTACCAGGGTTACAGGTGTTGTTCACATCTTGCAAGGTTTGCCAAAAAGACTGTGTTTACTTCACGCACACAGTGGCCATGTCGCTGTGCTTTGCAGCCAGGCCCTGGAGTGACTCTTCTCAGTGAATACAGCTGTTACTCTCCAACTCTGTTTGAAGAGGGCAGCTCACTGTGGGTTTTACTCAGTACCTGCAATCTCAAAATGACTGCTGTTAATACAGTATTCTCTGACTGGGTTTGGCTTAACTGAGCAACTAACTTCAAATGAGATGTTTCTTCACCAAACCACCCTTGTTTCAGACAGAAATGTAAATCCTTTAAACTCCATTTACATCTACAGTATCGATTGATGCTTCGGACCCAGGCAGTTAGCTGACAACTTTAACTGGCTTAAAAATGGGTGACAGTGTACTTAAATCCTGCACTTCCACCTACCATCAAATTTAGAATAGGAATAAATACTGAACTGGAGGCAAAATTAGCATTATAATATGTTAGCCTTTTTTTTTTTTTTTTCTAAATGTTGGTATCTGGGTCTGACAGTTTGTCGTCACGGCTTTTATGTGTTATTTTCAGTTCTTTTGTGGGATTTTAGATGCATTTAGTCCATAGGTATGGTTATCTAAAATTAATGATAGACACATAGTGTTGCCAAAATAACAGATGCTGTTGATGAGTGATAAAGTCAAGTGAAATCAGCTTCTTGAGAGAAGAAAAATATTATGCCAATCAAGACAAGCGAATGTGTCATTTTACAAACACATGCATGCCATTAAATATCACTGCAATGAAAAAGCAACTGGTTTATTTTTCCATTTTATTTGGAATGTGAAATAAATATTTGTCATTTATTTTATTCTTGAGGACATACCAACAAAAATTTTATGTTGAATCTTCATCAAGCTATATTCAAAATGATTTGTGTGCAACTACGTGACAGAAAGATCAGAATTCTGAAGTCCCTGTACTGCTCTCTTCAAAAACCATATTTCCTGTGTATTCTCTTCTTGCCAACATAATGATGGCATGCATAACAATGTACCACAGATGGGGCTCACACAACATCAGATCCTTTTCTTGGATTTGATCAGAAAAGATTCTTAATACCCTGCTGTCCCTCTAAAACAAACATCAACGTGTCTGCTTCTTCACCTGTTTGTGTGAAAAATGAAGCTAAAGTTGGCTGAGCAGCTGGAAGCACTTATTTTCTCAGCAAATATCCTTTTGCTTGAAAGATAATAAAAAAACCCTGTCTCACACCACTTTCCTTTGGTTTTGGCTATGTCTGCCTATATGCACCTTTCACAAAGGACAGCTTAAAGGTGAGGAGTCAGATCAGATACAGGAACTTGATGTGGATCATAATCTGGATTTGAGTCAACTTCACTTTAACTTAGAAAATTTAAAATTTAAACATTAAATGTCTAAAAGTTCCTCAGAATAGATTTTTTAACTTTAATAAAATTGAAACAAAACATTGCCAGCAGTTACATAGATAAATGTTGCCATTTACTTATATATTACTCCAGTTATTCTATTGAGACTTATTGCCCTGCTCTGAAGGTTAAGGTTATGCACACACAGACACAGCAAAACTCCAGGTTTAATCAAAACTGACTCGGATGATATGTCACTCTGTTTGTTTCCTCTTCTTATATTTTCCCGCACTCACGACAGAGCATTATTACATTTATCTCAATACTGTGGATCTAAGATAAGCCTCAGTCACTGGATTCACATGTCGTGCACCAAAAATAAAAACAAGATCTGAGTCATGTGTCAAGACAATTAGATGTGCTTTGTAATGCTTTTTGTACATGCTTGTCTATTTAAAAGTGAACTTCAAAATTCAGTATGAAAGCCAGCTAATAAAAATAAGTTAGTTGTTATTGTATGCTTAAAAATCTTAGCAATATTCTGATGTTACCATACGAAATGTTAGTCTGTATCACTTTTTTTAATCACTCTATATTCAGAAAAAAAAGATATAGCTTGCAACATTAGCTTATTACCAGCTTTCTCTAGGGAACCCTGTGGTTCTTGACAGGTTCTCTAGTCTTTAATGTTATATACAGTTTTCCTAGCTGGCTTTAAAATATTGATGGTGGTAAGATCTAAAATGAGCTCACATGATCAAACTGAATTACAGAACAATGTTAGAACAAACACATCTAGTTTGTTATTCAAGATTAAAGATTGAAGACATTCTGATCTGGTCTGCAACGTCAATCTTATTGGGAAAAACTGGAAAAATCTTTGATTGTGTGGGTGATAGTTTTAGTAAAATCTTAGTATTGATCAACTGCATTACTGCCACTTAAAGCTCATAGTGCATAAAATCAGCATTATGTGCCTACATATAGATGAAAAGCTGATAATCCTGTTTTTTAAACTTGTGATACCTTTTAAATTTACTGAAATGATCTAAATTGTCTAAATAAGAGCAGGAAAATGAAGTGAAGAATATATTTGATCTTAAGTTTCAAAACAGCACAATTTAAAGGTCATTTTATTCCCCAGGGATTAGTTATTGAACAAGCATGATTTGAGAAAATGAGCTCGGGAACTCCATTTAATGACATACATAAATAGGAATGTAAAGTATTTAAGTCTCTCTTTGGAGACTGTCCCTCACTTAAAGAGTTATTGTGAGAGCACATGGATAAAAATGATGTTATGCATATCTTTGTGCGTGGTTTAAAATGCCACAGGGATTTACCTCAAGGTCAAGGTAATCTTTATTATGTCTTGGGCCAATTTGTTGCACAGCCTGCAGTAATACAATCGTTAAACCAATCAGCATACAGACAATTTACATAAAAAAACAGGAAAATGGAAATACATTATGTTATTCAACAGTCCAATATCAGCAGGGACTTGAACACATGGTCAGTTGGATTTGTGCATGCAATTATTCTACACATAAACAACCTCACTTGTTTTATAGTATTAAAAAAGATGGTCAAACATTGGGTGTGTTCCCAGGAAATGGACGATACTTCATCTACAGTAGGAATATTACATACACAGAATATTGCTTTATATGACTAATGGATTCTGACTGCAAGGCAGCAAAGCACCAAAGGGATAAGACTGTTGTTTTGTGTATTTGTCCTTTTGTCAACATAATCACATTAAAACACCAGGAACAGAACTGTGTCAGTTCTTTGAAGTCTACCTTTTGGGCCATAGCCCAGTGGTTCCTTCTCTGGAGAAAAAGCACTAACTTGAGAACAGGTGACAAAAGTGTTTGTTTGAGGTGAAGATTCAGTTTAATGTTTTTATGGTGGTAAAATTGTAAAAGAGAGCGTGTTAATCACCAGTTGCTGAGCCTTCCTGTCCTAGGCTGTGCAGATCCCTTGCCGGGTAATTAATTTTGCTAATTTAATCGATGCAACATTAGAACCTGAGGATTTGACCAGAGACTCATAGAGGTTTGGATATATTTTCAGCAGTGGATCAGGTATGGATTGGGTCCATATTCAGATGGACTGGAGAGGACTCTGCCATGCTCAGACAGTGACTGGTTAGGTTTACAAAATAAATTATCCTTTTTTGTTGGCACACTGACTTGTAATAAGGTGAATGGTGTTTCAGTATCAGGCACTCTGCACCCTGTAGCCAGTTATTGTGTTATGTAAGAAAGCCCTGAGTAAAGCTTTACAGCCCTCCTTCTAACATGCCAAGAGCTAGCACTTATACAGTTGAAGCTAATCATATTCATGGAGAAAATGCTTTCTGGTTTCGCCTCTGATGTTCTCCTGCTGCTCTACATAGTCTCTGAAATTGACATCACAGGGAAACTGTTATGGACATCACACATATCCACTCAGGTAAAAACAGACAAACAAAAACAAAACAAAAAAAACTCTGGAGTTCTTCTGAAATGACCTGTGAAAACTGCTTCTGCAGTTGCTGTTCAGTTCTGTTTGTTGTGTGGCTAGCTAATTGCATGGAGCAGGAGGGACTGTTCTTATACAGAATCAATGGAGCTGTGGACCACCGTGAGGAGATTTTTAATGTTCAGGACTGTGGACATAGTTAAAAACACTGGTGAGAAGCAGGCTGTAATAGGCAACAGAAATTAAGCCAGCAAGTCTATGAGCATCATGACAGAGTAGGGTGACCAGACATCCTCACATTTTGAGGACAGTCCCTGTTTTGGGTGGTCTTTTCCCGGCTGTGGCTGTTCCTGGCAATGTATCAGATTTTTAAAGTGCTACAAAAACACCTAGCAAAGCAAATTATCATTTTCATGTCACCAAAGACATGTCTAGGTCTCTTTCATGTACAGTTGACATTTAAATCATGTTGTGCCTGTTTGGCCAACAGAGGGGGCTGCTTGATTCATATAGATTTATGCACTGCAAGCAGCCCTTCCAAGTCCCCTCACAAAACACACTACTACTACTATATGCACATTAATAATAATAATAATGATTAGTAGCATGCACAGTTGGTTTTTTTTTTTGGTAGGTAGTAAACTTAGTTGCTCACCAAAAACTGCTATAGAAGTTTGGCCAGCTAGCAAGTATATACTAACTCCAAAGTGTCACCACAAGTGTTAAGCCAGGTCTATAAAGGATTTAATGACAGTTTTTGTCATAGTTCTTCAGTTTTTATGACAATTTTCATGTTAAATTGCAGAAAGGGTCTGATGCAATTTTAGATCAAGGTGGAAAAGCCAAGAGAAGGAGGGGGTGTCACTTCTGGACTCCAGAGCCACGTTGCTGGGTTGGCTTGGTTACTCTATGCACACAGTCACAATCTGCACAACACTTACCATGGTTGAAACACACAAAACCGCAGTTGTTGTTCTTTTTCTTTGAAGCTAATATTTTAACTGCTGAACTGGAAACGTCTCCAAATTTTATCTGAGAATTCTGGTTGCGGCAGAAGGCAAACATATACAAGAGGACAAAGAGAGGAAAGAAAAGAGAAAGAAAGAAAAGGTTGAGGCAGGAATAACACCAGACTGGCTTTTAGCTGCTGGCAAGTGGTCATGTGAAATAAGAGGTGAGGAGACAGAGGAGGAAGTTGAAGGAGAGGAAAAACCTGAACGCGATCATGCAAGTGGCTAGGACAGGATTCATGCAGAACCTGATTTGCCTTCTGTCATTGGCAGCATCACGATGGAGGCAAAGACACAATAGAAGTGTCACACTGGAATGAGGGAAAGACAGTGACTCAAAGACAGACAAATGTCAGACTGTAAATGTCAGACTGGCTGTCAGTCATCGACAAAAGGTTTGCAAAAGAAAGACTGAAATACACTCTTTAAAGTGAACTTCTTGATGAAGGGCCAGTATTAAGTGGCTGTTACGTATCTTGTGTTGTTGCACTTGCTCAGTATTTGCTCAGACCTTTTTTTAAAAAAAAATTAAAACCTAGGTCAACCCATTTCTTCAGAGTTTTGGTCATTGAATGTGATATTCAGGTGTTCGTAGCACATTATCTCTGGTTTCAGGTTACGTTAGCTTAGCATGCTGCTGTTGTCAGTCGTGTGCAACACTTTAACTGCCACTTCAGGACAGGACATGTTGTTATGATGATTTTTTATAACAAGGACAAACAATACGACAGGAAAAGTGTTACAGAACTGAGGGGTTTAAATTTTAAGCTGAAGTCTTACAAATAAATGTAAATTGAAAGCACAGTTATTCTATAACTGCAGTTACATTACATTGGGTCACACCAGCTTGTCTGAAGATAGTGCCTTTGGTTGCTTAAACGTAACCTGCCCATGAAGACTGATATGTTTGTGATGCACACTTGGCTTTTTTTCATTCTGGTGTAAAGACTTTTTTGAGCAAGTTATGATTAAATGGCTATGCTAATTAACTGTCGTTTTTGATTTATGCTTAGCTCCACTTTGCAATGTTTCAAATTCATTTTATTTCCCATCCTGCTGTTTCAAATACAGTTGCAGAGATGTTTTTAATTCAATTTTTTTGCAAATCCTCACAGATATGGACAGATTTTGATAAAGGGAGCCCAAAACTTGAACAAAGACACTGATTTTTAAAAGTCTATAGGAGAACGTACTTGCTGAACAGGAACAAGACAGCACAATGGCATTTAATTACACTCCTGGCTGCAATTGAATGTAAAATGACTGGTTTGTCCAAGTGTTGCTTTTTTTTTTCCTTGAACACGAGCCATCAAACATTTCTTTGTCAGAAATGTCCAATGGTAAAGCCAGTAAGCGCTTGCTGATTAGAGATCCTTAAATGATTGTGGAGGTGATTTGAACTGGACGTGGTGTACACGTTCACATTATTGTAAAAGAGTGTGGACTTCACTCCAGTTATGACAAGGTTCAAGAAAGAAAGATTTTTGATTTTTTTCACCTTTTTTTTTTTTAACTTACTCTGCAAATGGATTGCAATGATTGTGAGTAATACTCCAGTGCAAATTACATATCTTATTTTAAGGTCCTAGCTTTTTAAAATAGAGTTACAAAAAAACCTCAAATGGATGATTTCTCCAACATAATTTTTTCAAATAATCTTGTCTGGTGGCTGCACTAGAAAAGAACAAAATACTTTTTCCAAAGGCGGCTTTAGTGTAATTGTTGAACACAAGATAAATGGAGAACTTGAACTGCACTATGTAATTGGATGTATTTGAAGAGTATTTTTATAGCACATGTTCATCCATCTGAACATAGAGTACTTAACACATGAACTAATTGATCAAAGTCTGGTCCCTGAGATGTTCCTGACGGTAGAGCGCTATCCTTAAATGCAAATAATGTTCTCATTGTAGGACAAGAAAGAGAGATGCTTCTTATGCATGAGAGCATTATGTGCAAGATAGAGGCAGGCAAAAGTCTCCACTCGAATAAAACACTGGAAAGCAAAGCATACCCAACTACAACCACTCAAGAAAAAGTAACTAAAAAAAGTTTTTTCTTTGTGAACTTTATAAACAAATCATGCTGCAAATTTCAAAATCTGAAGTTTCAGGTAATTGTTGATAGAAAAATCTGCTGCAGCATATTATTTTTTTATGTTTTTTCATGGATTCTTCTCAGGCAAACAGGCAAAAGGTGACAAAAGCTGAGGGCCATGTGCGGTATGCTTGGCGTACACATACACAGACAGGTTTTATGCAGAAAGGTTAAGAATTTACTTTTGTGTAACAACTTGAGGATAAACAAAATGATGGAATCTGAAAGAACATGAAGGCACAAAGCCTCATGGAAAAAATGCACACAAGAATAATGAAGACAGAGAATGTCCCAATGTGACCAGGGAATGAGTGGTTTAAAAAAAAAAAGCTGAAGAAGAACTGAAAATGCAGTAAAGTGAGTTGTGTCGCAACCGGTGCAGCATAACACCATGCAGTGTAGCATGACAATTACATAAAGATTTGGAGTCATTAGTTCACATGATGTGGTAGCCAACAAAAATGAATTATAGTATATGTGAAATCTGAAAAGTTTCTGACATAAAAAAAAAATGCATATTTGTCAGAATTTGCAACAAAGGAAGCACCTCGTTAGGACAAGGAAACAAGCTCAATCATGTCCTCATGGTGTTGTGTTTCAAACAGCATCATATGTTACACGTTTAAAATTGTTTCAAAGTTCTTTTAACAATGTTTTTTTTTTTTTAAAGATTATTTTTT
>JAQNCA010000009.1:6837260-6867424 GCA_029783725.1 Acanthurus tractus
GTTTGGTCATTCACACACAAACACTGGTGACAACGATCACTGAATGCTGAGACGCTCTCTGCCTGCCTGTCTGTCTGCCTGTCTGTCTGTCTGTCTTTCTGCCTGCCTGTCTGTCTGCCTGCCTGTCTGTCTGCCTGTCTGTCTGTCTGTCTGCCTTTCTGTCTGTCTGTCTGTCTATCTATCTGTCTGCCTGTCTGTTTGCCTGTCTGTCTGACTGCCTGTCTGCCTGCCTGCCTGTCTGCCTGTCTGCCTGCCTGCCTGTCTGCCTGTCTGCCTGTCTGTCTGTCTGCGTCGTCCTCTCTTTGCATTGAAGGTATTCAAGTAATGTAAATCAAAAGATCCCATTTCTCCTTCAAGGCAGCAAAGTTTATCATTTTAGGCCAGAGAGTATTTTTTAAAAGAATAAAAAGATTTTTTTTTTGCTGTTTAGAAGTATAAACATCTATTTGTTTACATTTTGAAATAAAAATAACGTATAATAACGATATTAACCACAAGCTCAACCTCAAACCAAACCCAAGGAACTAATTATAATGTCACAGAACATCAATGCAAAACATAACAAATACACCTTTGATTTCTCCTTGATCAGAATGATATAAATGTTTTTGGTCCAGCTTCCATAAATGATCAGTGTATATTCATGAGAGAATAACTCCTGCTCATTCTGCTGACCTGCTGAGTATCATTAGGTTTACAAGCTCAGAGGTCACTCACATATCTTCTCTATTTTCTCAAAAGTGTTCTCATAAAACATTTTAGCCTCTGTTAACTTCAGCAGAGAACCCTTTATCTTAAACAAAATATATTTTGTGTATCTATGTGAGACTCTCTGGTTGAACTATAAGCCATCTAACTTGTATCAAATTTTTGCTCATTTGTATGACAGACTTTTTTTTTCTATCACTGCTTTGGAAGTTATCAATACCAACATCATTTCTTCCCTTTCAACCTTTTTTCTACATATGAAGGGACACTTTAGTCATCAGGTGCATTCAATCTGATCCAGCATCAGCAGTGCTTACTAAAATGGCATAACAATGGCACTTATCAGACGTCACACTGACGTCACTGATCCATCTTCTGATCCAGATTCCATTAAATGCTTATATTTAACACACTGGGCGAAGTGTTAGATTCTTTAGATATTGTTCATTTGCACAGGTCACGTACTCTAATTTCAAACATTCACTTTAAAAACTTTGTAAATGAATTGTAACACATTAGTGTGTCATTAGCGTTTAAAGCTTAGAGTTTAGCCAGAAGTGGCCACATTTGGATGGAGAGGGGAGCCGGGGAGGATTCCCACTGCCAAGTATTACAACCAATGACTGAGTGATACTTGAAAGGCAGTTGGACTCTGCTCTCTGTCAGAGCGACCATATGCATGTATATAAACATTATATTGTTAAAACTAGTCATTTATTTAAAAAGTCATTCCCTTTGTAGTCATCATAAATAGGCAATTAGCCATAGAGACTAAGCTGCACTGCGGTTTTTGGCCCCTCTGTGCAGACTTCATGTTTTACAAGTGGCCACTTTTATAGAAAGCACTCTGTGGTTTACTTTACAGCCTCATGTAACACAGAAGACAAAAAACCCCCAATAAAAAGCAGAATTGAGAAAAAGAAGTGTTCTGATCCTTCCTCAGATAAAACAGCTTCATTGGTGACAGCTGATAACACTGTACTTGGATGTGAAAGGTGCACCATTGAAAGGCTGAGTCTTTCATATGTGAGTATGGAAGAAAGTCCTCTTCCTTATAAAAAAAATAACTATTACCATCATTACAATGAGCTTGAGATCCTTGCAGCATCCACAAACGCATGCTAAGATGGTAACATTTCTAACATCACTAACTTTATCGTAAAGCTGATCTCAGATGGACCAACAGAGACATTTAAAAAGGAAGGTGAAGTTATTCTCACTCTTCTTTTTACTCAACCTCGTCTGTTCATGTTTTTTTGTCTAACCAGGTCCTGCTCGAGGAGGAGACTTGTTCTAAAGTTTCTTTAGAGCTGAATTGTTGCGTTAAGACATAAGTGGAAACATGAGTGTCGGAAAGAGTTTGTTCTGTTGAAGTACAGGGAACATAGCTTAGTGTAATCGAAAAGACTTTCAATGTCACGGCCGATTATCTACATGTTTTTGGCAAACGTTTAACAGACAAGTCACCTCTGATGACACTTCAGAACAAAACTTCTCCGAAAGTCATCGAATGAATCAAAAGTTAGAGAGAAAAGGATTTTTTTTACAAGGTTTTTTTGTTTTTTCAAGTTGTGAGGGTCAGTACATCTGCTAAAAATTAAGTCTGTAAAGCACTTTAAGTGGAAATAAGTGGAAGGTGCAGTTTCTCAGAGAGATTTCATTGCAGCTAATTGCTCACTCAGCTGCTGGCTGCAGTGAAATTGCTTAACCCTGGACCAAATGTAAGAAATATTTATTTCCGATTAGTTACTGAGACACAAAAAATGGCATAAAAAATTAGGATTTTTCAAAAACTTTTTAAATTTTTTATGATTGAAAGAAAAAATGAACCAATTATAATGTTCTGTTGATTCAAAAAAAAAATTTTTACAGCAGGAAGTGGATATGAAATAAAATGATTATTTCAGAAGGAATATTTCTTTTACACACAAAAGAAGGGCTGACATTTAGCATCTCCACATGACTATGTAAAGTCTCACAGCTTGCTTAAAACAGGTAAGATTCACCTGCAACACGGTCGTCTTCCCACTGTCTCAGAAATAAGTCATGTACAGCTTAGAGGATGAGGATTCAGCTGAGCTCAACCTTTCTCAGACATGACTCTAATCATTCTGTAGATATATCCAGACATTAAAGTAATGTGTAGTGGCTGTGCTTTAAGAACTGGACTTCAGAGAAATGTGGACTATTGGCCTTGGCAGAGGTCTGCACTCTCTAAGTGCTCCTCTAGTTTAATATTGAACACTTAAGGCCTATCTGAAACCACATTTAGTATTCTTTTAATCAGCATGAGCATTAGCCAGAGCTGCACACCACATGTATAATAATTTGAGTCTTAAAAAAAAAAACCCCAAAATTTGCTTTTTCACAGGCTGTGTGCAACAAACAGTGGAAGTCACAACAATGTGCTCCACATACACAAACATTAAGCGTTAAGACATACAGGAACTGATCCCTGCCACTGCATCAGTCTTTTAAAAGCAGCTTTTATCCTTGTTAACCTTAAATTATGTCTCATTCCTTGCGGATCAGTGCATTATTCCTCCTGAAAGACAAACCAACTTGCTGAAAGTTGGAGCAATCAAGAGCGAGAGTATCTGGAGACAACGCCAGCAGGCATGTCGTCTGAATCATAATGGAAACCTTTGGTGCTTCATTACACATTCAGTGCAAAACTAATAGCAATATATGGATAGTTTACAGGGAGAAGACCTCTATAAATTATATAGAATAACTATTGCGTATAAGTGAACAGATGGGATATAATGCATGCTTCGATGTGTCTTTGCTGAGACAAATGAGGGAGGCAGAGGATGGTTATTCTGTTTTTCAAAAGACACAAAGTGCTTCTGCTTTTTTTTTCCAGTTCTTTCTTGGCTTTGACAGGGAAGTTGGGGAATTGTTGGTGCACAGAAGGATTATGAATCTGCTGCAAAACAAACACATTTCTCGAGTTTTTGTGTTGATTTGAATAAATTAAGTCGGATGTGCAGCCTGAAATTTACTGTCACCTGTGATATCAGCTTTGTAGCACTTGTTCATCAGACCTCTGTCCCAAAAGTGTTTCCAAATTAAATATTCAACACAAGCAAAAGTGAGAACAAATGGTCCATCGCCTCAAGCCTTCCAGTTTTAACAAATAAGGGCTCCGTCAATTTGTTGTGGGCTCTTTCTTTTATTACTTTGTCTGGAAAAATTGGCTATTTCTGGACTTTGGCACAGGCTTAAGCCATTTATCTACAATTGGACATCGGTTATCTCTTTGTCATTCATTAAAACATTTTTTTAAAAAACAACAAAAAAACATCATATTGCTAGCACTGGAGAGAGCCTCTATACAATTATGTGCAGTCGGAAACAAAGGGACAAACAAATTGTATCTCCACATGTGGATTAGTTTTGCATCTAACAAAAAAGTGTAATCATCAACTGTTAGTCGCAGATAAAAATAGAGACATGGATATTTATTCAGAGCCAAGGCATATTTGCTGCGACGGTTCACACAAACAATAGCAACTTTAATTATCTGTTATCAGCCATTAATTGCACTAAGAAGTTGTGTTGCAGCCACTCTGCAGACGTGAGATATTGCAGAGCCCAGGAAATTAGACAGTTTTAAAGTGAGCCAGGAACGTTAAAGCTTGCAGCGACAAAGTAATACATTCTGATATCTTATCAAAAGATCCTAAAATGTGGATTGAATGAATAAATCCACAATGGTAATAAACATGACTTAATGACTTGGGGAGATGATGCTGTGGTTGTTTGTTTATCCAAAGATCATTATATGTGTGGTTTACTTTTCCATCTTAAAAAAGACATTAAGAAGAAAAAGAAAGAAAAGCTTTAAAATCACAGCTAAGAAGAATTTAAAAAATGTCCCAGTATAATAAACTTTCCCAGTAATAGCATTCAGTGTAAAAAAGGAGCAATAATGCAAAGATTTACATTTGTGTTCATTTAGATGAAAAATATCACTTCTTTGGCTCAGTTCTCCATCCTGTTTGATCCACAGCATATTTTTGGACAACTACTATTCAGTTAAATCCATACATACATGTATAGAGAGTCTACAGAGGTGGACTACAATGTTAATGGCAATAATTAAGCAATTTAAAACCATACAATTAGCCATAGTATGTTGTTATTTTGTCAAAGCTAGGGGGCGCTGTTTGGCCCTACATGAGGCAGAGGGCTCGAAATCCACTTAGCAGTGGAATCACAACAAAATATGACCTGGTGTGAGCTACTGATGGAATAAAACAGTTAATAAACACAGCAATATGTTATATTGGCTTACAGATATTTGTTTTGATACGTTTTACCAGTTCATGGAGCCAACATAAACTGCTTACTAACACACATACAAACAGACATATAGGGCTTTTTCGCTGGCACCTGGGGTGGTGCAAAGTCAAACCATGCAGCGCTGCCATGTTTTTCCATTACCAGTTTAACCCAGACAAAGTGCTCCAGACACGTTTACAAGTAAATAACAATGATGTCTTACTGGCTGCAGCAAACCCTTGACCCCCTCTCCCCCTCGGAGAAACACGAGTTATAAGATCTAGCTCCGGCCTTGCAACACAAAGTAGAAAACTAAAGAGAAAGCTGTTTTAAAAGTGTGACTTCAGCTCTTCATACTTATGTAGTTTCTCTTTGAATCTCTGTGGTTTAAAGTGAAGTTTGTCTCCCGTGTCCTGTTTCCTACTTTTACACATCGGCTTTATTTTACTGTTTCATCATGTTCGCTCTCAGATGTATTTGAGTTACTTTGTGTTAAGTTACTGCAGATGGAAATCCAACATCTTCCACATTACAGCTCAGCTCAAAGACAGCAACAAAGAAGGGGGACAACACAAGTAAAAGAGAATAAGCCACAATGAGACGTTAGATGAAGAGCTGTAGACGACAGACTCTCTCTGCACCTCTAACAGTATAACTTCAACAGGTACAATAACTTCTTTTACCTTCGTGCTGTGCAATACACTCAAAGTAAAGGTAATGATCGACTCAAGATGAGTGTGTCATCAGTTAAAGACGACTTAATGTGAAAAGGTCTGTTTTGACAGTGCTGGGAGTCAAACTGAGCCAAGCCAGGCCAGCACATACGCATGAAAAAGCCTGATAGTGACACTGACAGACTTGACAATAACAGCTAAGTGGCAGCTGAAAAGTCTCATTTCTTTCTCTCTGTCTTCAGTAGTTCAGCAGTAGGGGATTTTCATTTCCCCTAGAGGAACACACTGCTCAGTGCACCCCAAACATTAAATGTTTCTATTTTATAGCAGGTGTAACAGTTGAGAAAGTGAAATGAACTCGTTGCAGTAAATGTCTCACTGCGGTGTCAAGGTAAGAGAGAGAAACTGAGAGACTTTAACTGAGAAAGATACAGAACTCTGTAAAAGAATAGGGCATGATCACCATTGTTTACAGTTATTATACAAACTAATACACCTTTATGCTTCCAGGAGGTCAGTTCTTTCCATTTCAAACCCTCCATGAGCCTCCTGTGCAGGGCTTATCTTGAGGCCAAAACATCAGCTTTGCAGGGAAGACACCTTAATCTGATAGACACACTGTCATAAATATGTATTGATAGGTCTCCAAAAACAAACCTATTTTTGCACAAAAGAACACTGAAAATTGTTGATTCACTGGCCAGTTGCTACTACAGAAACAAGTATTTAGTCTGGAAAAAAAAAACATGTCAACTATTTTCTAAAGTAAAATATCTGCATGTGGAAACAACAGTACATTTTTGATTATGCTGTAGATTTAATAACATAGTGCTGTAAAATCTATTGCACTGTTCCATATATTTTTGATTTTACCTGAATAATTAATTAAAGGAAATACTTTTAATTGATTAAAAAAAAGCAGTGATATAATGTATTGCTAGCTTACTAGTGCAGCTGTGTTTTCTGCCTCAAAAATCCACCTCTGCTACTGACAGATTTGTTCTATTATTTCCAGAGTAGTCCCAAACAAGCAGCCATAACTAAAGAAAAATACCAAAACTGCTGGAGGGCCCAGTGCTCACCTACAAGGGGTTGTATTCCATTTGATTGCTGTCATACTACAGTGCTCTTGATACTGTGCACAGGACCATCCACAGTCTGCTGACATACTTCACCGATCTTTCCCAGGATATCAGCAAAGACCCCACGGCACATGGGCTGAGGAGACACTCTGAGACAGTAAAGTTCATCAGCATCACTGCTCTGAAGACAGATGCAGTGGCCTCTGTTTTGATCTTATCCAGGTTCTTGCAAACAGAGAAATGTGATGTAGCACAGAGCTGGAGCCTGACATGGCCCAATATCCCTGGGCCTGGCAACATCCAGGGCAATATGTGCAAGGGAGAGCAACAAATGACCCAAGCCACATTTACTCTGGGGCAGCTGTGAATCAAATTTGTTGACAATGTGATACGTAATATTCACTCCAGGTTTCCAAACACCTTCCTGTTCTGTGCATTTGGTTGGTGAATCTCCACCAAATCCCATTCATGACTGAAGAAGAGTTTAAAGTCAGAGGGGAGGACGTGCTGAAGTGCTTATTTCTCAGTATGGGCATGATGTGGAAGACCACCAGACGACTGCCCAGCCCCTCATTAACGCCACACAAAGCCAAACATGACAGGAGTGAGTCCTGGTGAAAAACACAGCACTACCCTGCAGCCAGCATGTGGCAGCTTTGGGAATTTGCTACAAGGTAGATTTTCCCCAACCTCACCGTTCATACCTGGTCAGCCTCCAACCAGGCTGTGCACATAGCCAGAATAAGCAAGGGTTTTCGGCTCAAAACACCATATCCTCACTCCTCACAGGACAAGGCTGACAATGAAACATCAGGCTCTTCAAGGTCGGCCTGGGGCCCAAAAAGTTAGAGTTCCAATTCGTTTCACCTTGGCACAAATTGTTTTCTTATCACTAATAATCACATTTGATTTTCTTTCTACAGAGCAAATGATTTTTGTGCAACTTTGGTCACATTTTAGTCATTTTAATTTTTGTCATGGTGATGAGACATTTATGTTTTGTTCAAACTTTGTGCTTAACTTTGATTTAAGCATTTATTTTGATGCTGTCTACAGTGCTTGAGACAGTATTTTGTTCATCTGAATTTTACAAGTCATGTCAGGTTCCCAGCAGGCAGTGCAGCAAAGTTTCGTCCAGCTAATTGTGAGTCAACAATTACAAGCATGGTCTCAGTAAATACCTGGTAATGATTGACTGTAGGGTGTCCATTATTTCCTGATAAAGGTCGTTTCAGTCAAACTGTCTGTTTTCTTTTCTAAATTGATGTGCTGACTCAGCCTGTATCTGTTTCCAGTCACTCTGACATTAGAGATGAACTAAATTAATTAAAAAGAACATTTCATATACTGCTGTTTAGTTCCTCTGTGTCTCATCCTCCGAGCACCACAGAATAACTGGAACAGAAGCAGGGAGAAGTAAACTGCTGCTCTCTGAATTAACTGATACTTTGTACAGACTTTCAACCCATTTGCTGACCCAAATGCTATTTTGGGTTTTGGCTAAGAGTGAATATAGTCTTTTATTTGTTCTTAAAAGTCTTTGTGATGATTTGAGTACAGTAATGTGGCCAAACAGCTTGCTAATCTTATTGTTAAGCACACTCTTGAATTATATATACAGTTTTTCCACTGTATTCAATGTTATTAATCATGAATCTTGCTAGCATAAAATTAGCTACGTGGTTGGTTGATGAGACAAACAATTACATGAACCAAGCGGACGAGAAATATCTCCTGCAGCCTCGTTTTACTGAAGGTCCTATTTATTTGAGTATTGAGCATCTTTGTGTTTGAGTCCGAACTTAATGGGAAGACGGCGATCGTCAGAGGTAACAGTTAGAGTTTGTGAAAAAAACTCAGATTTTAGTTTCTAAAACAAAAGTTTATGATCTTCATTTTGCTTCGGCTGGTGACGGTGGTTAAAGAGGGGTAATGCCTTTTAATTTATCTTATCATCAAGAATTAATGGTTTCATTATTCTGATTGGCTGTAGTGTCCTTTAATTCCTGGTAGTGGACCCTTTGTCAGATATTATCCCTTACAATAAATACAGTTAAAGTTAGCCAAATTTGAAAAAAAATATGTCTAAATCCATTAAAATTGTGCTTTGGCTGAGTCTTTCAATTCCGTGCTGAAATAGATAAACCTTGTTTTTATTTTGATGACCTCAAGGTCTTTCCACTTGTGCCCCTGCACCCCTTTCTGCGATAATAAACACCTGTTGTTTTGTTCAGTCATCCATGCAACATTTGCTCTTGCCATTTGCTAAAGGATAATACTTGTGTTTTTCTGTAGTTCTGTGATTGTCGAGAAATCCTATGAAAGACCAAAACAAATAGCATGTTAGTTTGTCTGTATTTTTCTGACTTCACCACAGTTTCTGTGGCACACACTCTCGCTGAATGCTGCTGAAGACAAATAGCTTGCAGGTATATAGTTCCATTTGAGGAAGGCCCACAGATTTCCTTAAAATGCTTGGCGCTTTTTATCAAACATTACACAAAGGAGAAGCGTGTCGGTTGGGGGCTACTTTAAGCTGCAGAAAAGTCCTGATTGACGATCAAGTGAGTATTTGGGGCAGCAGGACGGTGTGTGTTCATGGTAATGAAGGAACATGCCACCCAGCGCAACAGCGCGGCTCATCAGTGTGTTTTTTATAGTTTGTGGATGACAATGGAGCTCTTTGGTACTGAGGAAGAAGACATTTTCGATTTTGATGCACACAACACTTGTTAGAAGGACACATTTTGCTTTTTTTTTTTTCAAAGAGGCACAAGGGATTTGCCTGTCAAACAGAAAACGAACCAGCCTCATCCTCTAATGCTGGTATTTTACTGCTATTTTTCCTTAAAGAGGGCCTCACATCAAATTGCAATTCAGCGGATAAAATATTGATTGTTATGCTGCTGGATGTTCTTTGATCAAATCATCAGCATGTATGGGGGTTACAGTAAAGTCAAGTTTTTTTCTCTTGATACTTTTCTGATTTAGTCCATAAATGAATATTCTGCCAAGTTTCTGTTTGTTCCTAATACATGAGAATAATGAATATTTATGAAGGTTATATATCTAAGTTGTGGTCATAAAGCGTGCAACCATGAAATACAGATATGCCGACTATACACAGAATCTGTCCAACAAAGTAAGGAATGAATATTAAGTATGTTCTTGGTATTGAGGTCATTGTAACGAGAGGAATGACAAGCAAATCGCTGAGCGATAACAGCCACTTGATTCAGCCTGAGCCTGAGTTCTCCTTCTGGCTGTTTCAACCTCCACTTGTAAACTGCAGCCATCATCCTTCATAAAGCTTACATTCACTCTTTGAAGAGTTATTTAAAGCAGGTTAACAACGCTAGTGGCTGCATCCCATTTAATTAACATTCCGGAATATAAAAAGTCCAAAGATCATCTGCAAGAGCTATTAGCTTTACTGCCTGAAAATGAAGCTCAATTTTTGACCCCTCAGAGCCTCGTGGAGGGGTGGGGGGGTGGGTGGGATGATTCTCTCACCCCAGCCAAATCCCACTGCGTCAATTAACAGAAGGGACATCCATCAAACACAGTCCGCCGGGGCTGCAGCTACAATATTGCCTAATGTTAATGAACCCCTTCCCTTTATGAACATGAAGAATGATAGGCTACAGTATACATCTATAAACAGGCCATAAAAAAGGAGATTATGATCAAAAAAGCCTCATATAGAATGCATTCAGTGCGTATCGGGCTGTTAATACCAGAGTTATGAAATTAATTTATAAAGAGGCCCCAGAAAAAAGCCAAGTGGAAAATTGATACATTTGCCATGGCTGTCAGGAAATGTGAGGCTCTATTGTTATTATCTCTTTTTCATATCCGAGGTGCATGAATGTGTGTGTGTGTTCCTTTGTGTATGTGTGTGTGAGCTGGGCACGCATGTGGAAAATTATTTCAGAGTTCCTACTGACATTGTGCAGTGGCCGTACAAAAGCTCATGGAAAATAGATTTTTTTCCTCCGTTTGGTTCACGCTTCTTTTTTTCCTCCATGTTCTCGACTGAGAGTGATTTTTATTTAATCTATGGCATTTCAGAGGTTGATCTAAGGAAACTCTTTGGGACTTGGGCTAGTTAAAGAAGGTATGAGAAATGTTAGAAGTTGGTATGAAATAGCAGGCGAGGGCATTTGATGTCATTCCTCTGAAATCCCATGAAAGCAAGTGGATTTGGAGTTTGAATAAATGTCAAAGAAATGACTTTCTTTGGTCTGACATTTTGAGAGCTCTCAGCTTCATTTACCCATTGTTTTGTTTTGAGGAACCGCTTTGTACATGACATGTATTTTTTTTTCCCCTTCCCTCTTAAAGGACATTCTCTTATGTCCTTGTTCAAACTCACAGACACATGACAGACAAGCATAAATGCACAGTGCTAATATTTACCAAAAAACAAAATCCCCGTTTTCCCATAATTGTATTCTGAAATGTAAGAAAACACAGAGCTGCTTCCAAGATGACAGGTTTCTCTGTTCATGCTGTGCCTCTGTTAAAATAACAGCAGTGTGCAAACACTGCCCATCTCCTCGCCATCTTCTCATGTCATCCAGGACACCTTCAATAAAGTTAATAAACAGTAATTGTTTATCGCCGCTCTGTTTACCCAGCCATCACGTCAGGCTGGCTGTAAGGGTCGCTCTGAATTTAAATATGTTTCAAGGAGCAGTAGGGCCTTGTTGGACAGACAGAGGCACGTTCACTGAAAGTCTGTGGATCTTCTGAGCAGTGACAGACTGTCTGATGTGTCATTACTGCCAATGGTGGAGAGCAATTCAAGTCATTGGAATAAATAGGTTTTATGGGAATCTCATCAACAGCTGCAAAGAAAGAAAACAAAACCAAACATCGAAACAGGCTGCAGAAACAGAAAAGTCAAATAAGTTCAGAAAGCCGCTATTTGTTTTAAGTTGAGGGATGACTTCATAATAAACGGTCTGAATATCAATGAACCCTTGTAGCGATGTTTCTATGAATATCTGACCTGGGAAACTGACACTCCTCATCCTCTGGATCCAACAGTAGCAGAGACAATAAAGGGGCAGAGCAGGGGACCATTTATAATGCAATCACAAACAACACAGAGCTTCATTTTCTGGACACCCCTGAGGGACATGATTGCACTGGCTACATTTTCTCTCATTATGCTTCCTCAAAAGCGTCACATTAAAAAATTCAGCCTCGGCTGAGCAGCTCCTCTTCTTTGGTCTGGGGCAGAGTGTTTTCTTGGCATTCACTTTTTCAGCCATTAAAAACACAGAACCATGGATCATTAATCAACATTTTGTTGTTGTTGTTTTTTCATTTAGAGCATTTGGTCGTATTTATTAATTGAATTATTAAAACAATAGAAAATACAATTATTTCTGTTGATAAGTAAACAAAGCATGTTTCCTTTTTGCTGCTGATTTATGTGCAATGACAATGTTTTTTGTCACTTTTATTATGATGCTTTCTTCTGCTCTTGATGTTCATCCTGTTTTATGAATAGTTGCCGGTTTGTTCTCTGGCTTTGGAGATGTTTTTTAGAGCAGCTCTGCTTTTGGTATAAACATGACATGAGGGTCAGGACATTGTAACCTTGAAAACTAAGTACTTTTGACATGGACTGTTGTTAGACCAGCAATATCTGATCGACCTCAGCATTCTCGTTCATGTGCAGTGCAGCAACATCTAATGCACTATGCTGGCCAATCCAATACCAGCATGGGCAAAGGTCCATATTCCTTTGTAATGTGACCCTCATTACTCTGGTGTTTACCTCGAGATAAGGGAGAAAATGATTGTTGTTGTGACGACGATCCAGAAATGTCAAATGTTTCATAGTGTTTTAAACCAATATTCCTTCTTTGGGTGTAGTATAAGCATTCAAAACCATGGATCTTTAGCTCAAAATGGATTTTCAGAATTATATTTTATTAAACAATCACCAGTACACAAGTACCTGACACAACAAAAGCCCATTGACACAGCTCTTTTCTGACACAGAGCTGTTTCTAATCTAAGTACCCAGAGTACCTAGGCGCATACCAATAAAAGTTTGAGTGAGGGAGTAAGAAAGAGTTTGCCCAGAAAATGACAAAGCAATTACCTATCAGGCTCAGTTGACCTTATGTCAGACACACATAGCCCAGAACATTCGCTGGGTTTACATAGAGCCTAATACTCTCATTATAATCGGCTAAAATCCAAACAAAAGAAAAATGCTCCATGTAAACACCTCAGTCAGAATAATGTGGTCCAGACTGAATTAAGTCTCATGTAGTTGCAGAGAGATAGCACAAACTTTTTCATAAACTAATCAAAATAAAAACTGTACCATCTAAACGGTGCAACTGATTTCTCTCTAGCTGTTCTTCTCCGTCTGTCTTGATGTAAATGTGTGATGACGTTTCTCAGCTTCCACTCTTTCAGACCTTTCGGACTTTCCACTCTCTGCTGACCTCCATGAAGCTCAGCAAGTTTAAGCATCACAAAGTAAAACTACCATCAGAACAAAACAAAACATCAAAACGTCCCTCTTGTGCTCCCATATCATTTATTGCATCCAGTAGGAGTGTGTGATTACCAATCTGTTGCTTGATCAAGAACATCATAATGATAGAAACTACTTTGCTGTAAAGACAACAGATCTCTATCGTTACAACTGATCAATCACGTGATTTATTCGTCATTTGACGCATGTCAGGCAGCTCTTGTGATTGTGTGCAGCACCTGTAAACAATAAACCGTATTAGATCACAGCGCATGGAAAAGGTTGGCCTAAAATCTCCGGTCAAAATAATTTCACAGTAACAAAAAGTGTGCATGTAACCACAGCTGATGAGACAGAGATCCGACTACACTGATCCCAACAATCTTGCACACCTCTTTTAAAGATGCAAGTCTAGTCTCTTTGGTCATAGTCACAGTTTATTGTGGAGATATATTGGTGTTGGTTGGTCTTGTTAACTACCATAGTGTTTTTAAAGAGTTGGCAGATTGTCACAGGAAATAAGTTGTTCCAAAACTCTGTGCCGAGGCTCCTCTGAGGCTCCTAAGCATCTCTTCAACAAACAGCTGAGACCACTCTTCCAGATTGAAGGAGTCTGTCATTTTCCGACTGATTACAGCATCTCCACCCTCAAATCAGTGTCTTAAACTTACAATCCAAACACCTGACACTTCTATCTCTGCCTAAACACCCATCTTAACACATGATAAAAGACGAGTCAAGGGTGTCTTAAAAATTGTCTGAGCCAAGTATTACAGCTCCGGATAACAATTTCATTTTTTAATTGTGAAATTATCGCAGCGGCACAAGGCTATGCTTCTCAAACTTATGGCTTGTGAACTCTTTAAATGAAGCAACGCTTTCTCGCAGTCCCCCATCGAGGCGTGCATAATGACAAAGTTCAATCAAAGGAGGATTTTCCCTTTATAGATTCTTTCATTCAGTTAATTATCAGGGGAGGCCTAGAGGCACAAAACTATTAAGTTTTTCACACAGAGATGATAATACATTTCTATAGAAGATGTATGTCTGTTCTTATCCCGTTAATGATCTTGCAGCATCTCTTAAAACCATTTCTCAGCTTCCTAGGACCACCTGAAGATGAGACTGAGAAAGATTCCCCGTACGGTGAAACTTTACAACAGCTTTTCTGGGTAATTGGTCTCGTGTACTTTCTTGATGACATGATGTCACAACTTTGATAAAGAGAGTAAAACTTGCACACCGACTCCCAGGAAGTAAAGGAGCGGACATGAGTTTAAATCTTTTAAAAAAAAAAAAATCTTTCAAACCTAAAACATTTTAAAAACGGCTTCCCCATCAAACATTTACATACATGTAGTACTCACTTACTAGCCACCTTGCACACCTGTGGCTTTCACTACTAACCAGCAGCCCAACTATAAATTCAACAGAGTTAAAAATAAATTTTTCTTGACGGGGCTAAAAATGTGCAAATTCAATGATATTTCCATTAGTGATCTAACACTTAAAGGTGGATTGGTACTTGATTGCATTATATTGATGATGTTTCTGTTTTTTTTTTTTAACGTACGTTTACGTATATGAGTGGGTATATTCTTGGAACCCTCTCTCAGTAAATGCAGTCCATTGCAACACCACCACTGCCTGTGCATCATCATGCATGATTGCTTGGAAGTGGACGAATCAGAACAGCAATGTGTCGTACACACTCTTTACAGAACCCCTCAGCTTGAATATGCTGGTTGTCAGCGAAAGATAATTTTGTGTAGAGCAATGTGGCTTTAGCTTCTTCCTGACCGACCATGGTGCTAATGTGCTATGCTTCCCCCCCCCAAAGAGACTAAACAATAAATCATTACTGCCTTCAGTGTTTCACAAAGAATGAATTGAAAAGCTCACTCGCTCGCATTGTTTTCAGACAGGAGAAACTGTTTTGTGCGCTCATATCACATTCACAGTTTTTATTTGCTCAGGTTTTCAGACCTAATTGTTTGCAAAATATCAATCGCCTATTCTTTAGATAACAGTCATATTTTTGAGAGAGTGAGGGCTCTTAATAACAAGTTCAGTGTATATGGGAAACCCTGGTGTTAAAAATTCTGACATGGTTTAAGATCTGACGGGGAAACTTTGTGAAATACACGAAAGACTTTGGACAATTTCTAAAAAATTCAAACTGCACTTTGTCTTTGCTCTTTCACATATGTAATACACAACAACACAACAGGGCTTTCTTTACGTACACTGATGAATACACAGTCAGGCTGGTTAATATGGACCAACACTTGGAGCCGTATCACAATATAATGACTTACAAAATCTGATGATATCTTATCTGATTTCAAAATGAGTACAAAATTGATGTATTGCCCAACTCAACAATACAGCGACGCTGAAACGTTTGTTTGCACAATTAAAGGCTGTGAATTTATCAGTACACTCCAGTCCCTCTTGTCCTCTGGGAGTTAGCTGTCCTTGAGCGGAGAGACACCTAATTTACTGTGTAGCTGTATTTTGCCGGAGGATGAACGGAGAACCCTGTTTGAACATTTTTAATTACTTGGTTACTGCAGGAACTGCAAACCCTGCTGTCTATGGGAGATCTTCGATGCCTTGCTTGAGCGATTTATTGATGCCTCTCATGCTGCACACATTGAAGGTATTGCCTAAAGTAAGAGCAATATATTTGGTCCAGAACAGTTATTAATCATATCTGCGAGACACATAACAGGAAATTATGGCTACATGCGAGCAATCAGTCCCACTTAATTTGTTAGCCGGGTGGACAAGATTATTTTGCGAATGCTGTGATGGCATTCCAGAATTTTCGCAAACTCTGAATTGATCAGCAAAACATGCACAAGATAAATATGTTTAAAAAATGTGGACTAATAGAGTGAAGAAAATGAGATTTTAAATTGCCTGCATACAAGCTTCATAGATTCATGTGGGAGTATTGCTTCAAGTACCACTAAGTGATTTAAACTTGATTGGAACTGTCCCCGCTGTGATAAATGACGCCGGTAATAAATTGATCTCTGTCCTGGGATCAAACTGCATGCAACACTGGGTGTAGGCAAGAGCTAGGCGTCCTACTGTAATCCCACAAGACCTGAGCACTTATCTGATAAAGTGTAAAGTGATTGCTCGCCATGCGCTGTGTTGTCTCATCAATCACGCCTGGGTCAAGTGTTTAAGGCAAGAAAGTGTGAAGCCGACAGGGTCTTAAGGGTGTTAATATGAAAAAAGCAAGGCTCTGGTGCATGTTCTTCCTAGCGAGCCTGGTGGGAGCATTTGTTTGCCCTCTGAGCTAAACTGCAGGTGTACCATGGACTGTATTTCTGACCCATCAGGCTGAGCTAGCAACTGTTAGTTTCTGATGTACTTTTCAAAAAACTCAAAGAGGAAATCTGCCATGGGTCATTATTTTGAAACCCTGAGCAAAATGGGAATAAACTGAAGGTCACCTGAAAGACTGGGCTCCTGGTGAAAAATGTAGGTTCTTAGTTCAGTCCGGTCATGATAAATGTTGAAACTGCAGCTCTGTGATCTAAGTTTATCGCACTGACATGAATGTTTGTAGCCGCAGTGACCCACTCTGTTGTGGTCAAATATGATCTGCTGTCATCAACCTCTTCGCTACCTTCATATTCAGCCTGTCACTTTACATCAGTCATCCATTAGGGCATGAAGAGCGCAGGTTCGGAGACCTAAAATGTGGCTTTGAAACTGAAACTGACAATCTAACACATGAGCGATACGTCTGCATCTTGCAGCTGTCATACTAAATTCCTATTATTCATCCATATGCCACGAAATTAAACTGAGTTTAACAAACATTAGGCCAATTATTAATACATGCACAATATGTGTGATGTGATGATGATGACTTGATGTTGTGTAACAATGTTGCTTATGGCGGCGCATCAAAAAAAGATGCACATACATCTGTGTCAAACAAAATGTTTCACTCCCATTCCTTAAAGACATTTGCTTGCCATCATGAACCAGATGGTGCAGATGCTAGAATGCTCATAACTGGAGATTGATTGTGTATCACAGCATTAAACATCAAAAACATACTATCAAAATGAAAATGTTGTCATGCATTCAAGAAATGCAAAATAGAGTAAGCCTGCAAAGACAATTAATATCACTGTTGATGTTGTTTATTGTAATTAAAGTCACCATGTGTAAAATTTGAGATTCTTCAGTGTTAGCACTGCATAAGAATGATAAGAGACATGGTAGCATACAAAAAGCCTGATGCTAATGCCCCAGTGGATCTAGCTTATCCATTCACAGATGAATGGGATGAAAAGAGCAGCAGTTCTCAGGATTGCCTTAATTTTTGATAAATAAAGCTTTTAAACTTCACCAATATTTCTGATATGCAATAAATCAAATATTTGTGTATGATGTCTAAGTTGTTGCTTGTAGCTTTCAACTCACACTGTTTTTTACTTGACTTAGTGGTTGTTGTCAGCTGTTTTAGCGCCCTTAAGCTGCTTGTTTTGATTCTGCAGCCCCTCCATGAACCTTTCTTACAGCTCCTAATTAATTCAAGTTATCAGCTGAAAGAGCCGGAAACTTAAAATACTTTGTCAAGACAAGAAAATAAACTGAGATACAGGAGTGAATATTAATCATACTTTCATCAGGGGAAAAGACATACAAATCAAAATGAATATCAGTATTTCACCATGTCAGCTGATGTGTGAACATGCAGTTTACTATCACATTCACAACAACTTTACCTGTTATGTGTTGTGTTTATAGCTTGTTTATTACATTGACCCAAAAAAATCAATCAGAATGAAACAGAGTTTAAATCACAATAATTGCATATTCAGATCTGGTCAGTTTGATGATGTGTGGTCACTGGTGTGTTTTAATAATACAGACTTCTATTAAAATCAGGTGCATGTTTGGTGAACTGGGGACTTTACACCTTTAACAGCTGCTCAGTCAGAAACGCAACAGAAAAAGAGCGACTGTAGTATCAGTTCACAGAGAGTACCGCCAAACCAACTTTGGCCTGACAGGATTCACCACGTCACATTGTTCAGTCACAGACGCTCACTCACAGTCACATCACTCATCAAACACACCAGTTGAAATGTGCACATGCACACACTGGGTTGTTCAGTGAGGCCAGTACATGCATACAAAGCTTCAGCTTCAGTCCAAAACAGTTCAAATTACCACCAGAAAATTTAAAGATTGCAAATACACTGATTGGCTTTTGTTATAAACAAAACAGCCATTAGTTAGTTAAAAAAATGAAATATGAATTTGAAAAATATGAATTTTCATCACATTAACTGAAAAAGCTGCTTTTTAATCATGGGAAAATCTCATGCATACGGTTGTTAAAAGTTATTATTTTAAACTTCCTACTGAGATTCTAAATCTTCAATGTTTACTGCAGAGAAAAATGATAAATACTGATTAAGTTCATTCTTCCTTTTTATTTTTCACATCAGGACTGTTTGCATGCTCAGAAACATTTCCTTAGTTTCCCTTCTCATCCTTATTATTACTTGGTTTAGTTGAAGTCATACAGGGAAAACCTCTGCATCTTGCAGATGCTTATTTGAATGCAAAGTAGAATGCTAAAAATGTACTCCACCACTCAGTGCCTGAAATAATTATCCGTGCCTTTTCTTCTGCAAATGATTTGATCATTTTCATAGCCATCCCTTTTTATTTACATGCTCAGTTGAAAAGGCAATGATGCGCTTTTTCTTAGAACAAAATAAAGAATACAGCATTTTGTCTCCCAATAAAACTGGGTATTTTTTTGTCCTCAAACTGGCACATGAGTCACACTTTCTGGATACTTTTCCAAGTATATTACTTAAGAGCTGAATAACTACCATCAACTTTTAATTAAAGAGACGAGGGAAACTATGATGTATATTTTAGACCTAATTAGCATGCCGACTCAGGGGAGTGAAGTGATTAGATGAGTAAAGACTCCCAGTGGATGCTACAGACTAGCTTACATACAAATGCACACACACAGACACACACACACTTGCATTCTGAGGGCGTTTGCACTTGGCCTGCCCGCTTAGCAGTGCTTAAGACAATATTTCACTTTGGTCTGACATTTTCATTTTCCAGCATGCAGTGCTAGCTCTCTATTCACTCGCTGTGTTTCAGGCTTCCCCCCAGCTTTCTTTATCAATAATTGTAGTCAAGCATGTTTTCTATCTATTACAAGAGGAAGACAGAACACATGCACAGTGCTATTAATAACAATACCATCACAGAGCTGTAATGTGCTACAGTGGTTGCTTTCAGAGTTCCTATCAGTTATGTGAAAAATACAGCAAAGAGGGATGTTAGCAATTGTCACGGCCATGGTAATAACAGTATGGCAGAGCAGGAAACTGCACTTTTTATTGCCATTACAATTGAGGCAGCGTGGTCCACAGCAGCACCCACTTACTGATCAATTATAAAAGAGCATCTCTGTTCTTGCAGAGGTTCTGCTCAAAGAGCAATGCATACATAAGTAGCTCTGGGCATAGGCACACCTTATTTTTGATCAGACATAATGGAGCTGGTGCAGTTGAATTGGAATATTTGTGACTAAAAATGACGACTGTGATCTCAAGTGCAAAATTTGGAAATATAAACAGCATGACTACTGCAATCTTTTACAGCAACACGCATTTTGTCTGTAACTGGTTAACAAAAGACAAAGTAAACATTTTCTTGTCTTTATGGACAGTGATGTCAGGCAAACACTTTGGCTCCTACTGTATTCTCTGCAGGTCCAGGTGCATTTGCAATGTTTTTTTTTCTCACCCAAATTCTTATCAGCCCTATTTGTCAAGGTTTAAGAGTAGTTTTAAGCAACAAAAAGTACTTGGTTATGTAAGTACTTGGTTGAGTTTAGGGAAAGTTACTGGGGATGGGTTGGAAAAAGACACCTACGAGTGTGGAGTTAAAGAAAACAGGCGTATTACAGTAAACACTGGGTCTCACTGCTTAGTTTTACATGGGTCTCAAACTCCAGTTACCCGAACAAGAGTGATGGATGTTCAACTTCATTCATCCCACTTACACAAAAAATAGAAAACAAGAATATTTGAATGCAAACTTCCAGCTCTGTACATTGAGTCTTGTCAGCTGAATCGAAAGGGAATCAGGTCATTAGCGAGCTTCAAAGCACATGAGCAGATGATTAGCAATTAACTGCAATTCAACTACAAATGGAGGGGTCACAAAAAAAAACATCTTTTCTTACTCACCTGGCTTTGGAATCCACCCAACCGTACGAGGCAAAGGACTGTGATACTGCACCGTTTATGCATGAAAGGTTAGGCCACTTAATTAATGATCGAAAAGTCAATTAGGCACACTCAAATCTCCTGATACGATTCATTTATTAACTCACCAACATCAGCGACATTTCGAGCACATTGCTCTTCATCAGTGTTGTTAATAAACGAATTGCATCAGGAGACTTTAGGGTGAGTAATCTACTTGTGCTTACTTCTCAATATCTTCCCAGCACCTGGTTTCACTATAATGTTTTTTATTAACTTTGACATTTAATTAATAATGAATGAGGAAATAAAGCTTTTAGGTTAATTATCAACATATGCATCATCTGGCATAAGGACCTTGACATGCTCTGAAAGCCTTAATGCAGCAGTTCTCAAAATACCAGAGAAAGAGGCTTTTTAAATATTAGTTACATCTTCTCAAGTCAATTTAACATCACCAGCCCGTGGAAGAGTACTTGTAGTACCATAAATTTGATGATTATGAGCCTGAAACTCCTGGACAAGTGTGTTCAGTTTCCTCCTGCATGCGGATTTGCTCTTTCTTCAACCATCACTAAACCAACTCTTCACTACAGCATTGCAATTTCAAAGAGAAAGACATGGTCAGCTTTGATTGGCCACCATTGTGGTAAGCAGTGACGTACTTACTAATTATCTATTCCTGCTCGACAACTGTACCACGCTGCACCATGGAAACACTCACTTTTGAGTTCAACAAATTGCCAAAGAAGTTGGTCACCCTCTATGCACACGGAACTTAGACCTGCATTTGTTCTGCTGCGAGGTTTCAACAGGCCCTTTAACCCTCTTAATACCTTAATGTAACAGTGTGGGTGTGTTTACTGTGTTTTAATTTCAACAGGTAATTGTGCTTGGCTCTAATAACTGAGAAAGAAAGCTGGGAAAAAAATAAAGGACATCAAGGCCAGTTGGATGTTCTATTGCACAAGTGTGGTTGTCTGTCTTAGAAAGAGGACAAAAAGAAAATGTCTGTCTAAGTCATTGAAATCCCACGTTCAGGTGGTTGGTCACAGATAACTGCAAGTTTTGTTTATGTATTCTTTCCCATATTTAAAATTCTAACCAAATACTAATCTTATATACCGATATGGAACCAAAACAAACTTATTTCAGGGACTCAACTAGGAAATAGGGAGGCCAGAATTGACAGAAGTTTAAAATCAGTTTTTTTAGGCATGAATGCAATTTTTTGTGTTTTTTTAAAAATTGCTATTTTATTTACAGTACAACCAATCCAATTCCTCTATTTTCTGTCATACCGCCTATTAGCCTCTGGCTATGTGGTCAAGGCTGATGCATTCAGGAACAGCTGACTCTCGGTAATGATTTTGGCAGCTTTCTTCAGCGTGGTTCAAAGGTTTGTCAAAGCTTAGCAGTTTTGTGCCATTTTGGAGAATTCAAACCAATTCCACATTCCCAATGTTGAATTCTTTTCTCAGACTAGCCATACTGTGTTTCTATTCATGCCACTACTTTGTAAAATAAAATTAAAGGGTTGACCTGTGTGACAAAATATACCCCAAAAAAGAGTCGGTCCGTCAGAATGGTAGGATCATTCTCAATCTAAGATTGAATGGAAACTAGCATCCAAATGTAGCTCACTGTTATTCTTAGTGTTTGTTATGACATGCCCTTTTCAACATTCAAATTGACGTCCATTTAACATTATGTCTGACCCGCCTATGCTGTTTCACTTACAAACAAACATAATACAAAGCTAGATGCTGTAAAAAGCAGTTAATCCTCAGCAGTAGAAGTCAGGAGAAAGAAAGTCTTTATGTGCTAATAGTACTTTTTCTAAGTTCATGGCCTCTATAAAACAGTGCCTGTGCTACTCAGTTGCCTCCTATAAACCAGCAAAGAGCAGTTAAACCATTAAACAGCAACAACCCAGGCATGTGTTACAAGTCGGTCTCCATTATCAGAGCAAATTTTAAGATTGGTCAGTCCTCAAATACCACCTCTTGATTATCAAGTTGGCTTTCAATTTCCAGGCTTAATTTCTAAGTTAGAGATGTGTGTTTTCAGGAAATTGCTTAGAAAACCTAAATGCTCTAAAGGATGTGAGCATTCTACCAGATCCCTAATGCTTTTTCAGCCCTGCTTTTTAGAGGTGGTGTTGGTGGAGGACTGACACAAGAGCACAGGCTCACATCTGCTCATCTCCTGCTGAGCACTGACAGTGGGACTTGGTTGCTCTACAAAGAGAAACTTTAAATTCTCTGCCTGAGGATTTTTATGTTTGCTGGAGATCACTCGATGTTATGGGTGAGTCTGACTTAAACTTTTCAACTCAATTGGACCTACCACAGGGTCCCATCAATACGAATGCATGCTGCATAGCCAAGCATTGTTGTAACCCACCAACTTTATTTTTAAATTCTACACGAGATCTGAAAGTTTCCAAAGAAACTCAACAACTCAGTCTGAATCTAGAAAAATGGGTAAAAATCGAATAAAAAAAATGGAAAAATAATGCATGTACACTGTATATTCTTTATACTTTTATACTATGTTGTCAGTGCTATTCACGTCAAATGTATCTTCTTCTGTCTGGTTCTGTCAAGTTTTATCAGGTAAAAAAAAGAGCCTTAATTTTTTATCTATAAAACAAGCAAACAGCATAAAAGCTTTATCAGTTCTGCCATACTGCACAGTGTAACACAAAGCCAGATTTGTCTTTAATGAAATTTGACTTATTTTTCCCAGCTCTCATTTTTCAAAGGATGGGACCTCAAAGAGCTTTAACACAAGCCCGTCCAAATTCTTCACACAGTATCAAATCTAATAAGAGAAAAAGAAAAAGTAATTTTTTATCTGTATGCTAAATGTTAGATCCCATTGTAAGCTGTCTAAAGCCATGTTGCTTGTCCTGTAGTCACTTTATTATCAATCATTTGGCCTGTTTATTCTTTTCTACACAGGCTACTCACTAAATTAAGTATGCAATCAAATGTAAAGTATCTTCAACAACTTTCCTAAAATAATGAGAACTGTTTAAACCTCACATTATCAACACTTTTATTAATTTTTAAAAAAGTGAGGTCTTTTCTTGTTCTCCTTCATGTATATGGTTTTTGTGCCCTCTATAATTATCCCTCATACTGAGTGATGAAGCCAGACTGCAGCATGACACTGTATTCACTTAAACCTTCAATACATTGTTACCTCTACATGACATCACAGGCAATACAGCTAACCCTTCTATCTAGCAAGGAAATCCAGTGATGTATTTTTAGCCCCTGCTTGTATTCAACCACAGGCTACTTGTGACTCATCAGCAGAACTCATTTTACTCCATAATGTAATCAGCACACAGGAAATCATTCACCCTGCCGTTGGTTTTCATTGTCCCAAAAGACTTCAACCACTGCAATCCACAGACTATGCTACCAAAATATTACAGCATGCGTGTATATGTGTATATAGTCTCTGTGTTTCCTCTTTGTCTTATCAGATCATCTGTTGTCGTGCCCTGTCTCTGCGTTTCCCAGTCCTGCTTCTCTGGTTCTGTGTCCCAGTATCTGTCCTGCCTGTTTCCTAGTTCATTGTTTTATTTTTAGGTCTTGTCATTTGTAGTGTTTGTATTTTCCTCAGCACTTTTTGTCTCCCTCAGGTTTTGTTTTGTCATCAGCTTCTTGAGTAAAGCTCACTTTTTGTTTGCACTTCCCTGAATTAGTGTTTTGCACTTGGGTTCTTTTTTGCTATGTGACAGGATTAGGTATAACAGCAACACCCAAAAAGCTGTTCCCAACCTCTCTTTAGAGACTGAGACAACATCTTCTTATTTCTCAACAAAACTTACTGATAGGAACTAGAGAAAATGAATCCATTAAGTAAAAAAATTAAAGTTTGGTCCCTAGATACTGAGAGAATCATGCAGGGCTGTTTTGCACACACAGACTGGAATGAGTTTAAAGCTTAAGCCACATAAAAGGATTTTATATGGATATAGAAGTAGGCTGAATGTGTAACTGGCTACCTTAGTACCTGGTTCACTATAGTACTCAACACACAGGTCAGAACGTATCCCAGCCAGAAGCCCTCAATGAGCAGTCAAGTCCAACACATGTTGTGTTTGCCCTATTATTTGGAACAGGACATTCGGTTGAGTATGGAACAGCAAAGTAAAGACTGCAAAAAGACAATTGGGGGGGCTCAGCTGAAAGGGGCAGAGGCAGAAAGGGTAATACTCTACTGCTGACATCAGATGTATAAATGGAAACCTAAAACAGAGTGCAGACAATTAGGTCATTGACGCAAACTAGAAAATACTAGCATTTTTCTACCGGAAAGGCCTAATAACTTGAAGTTCAACTTCAAGACCTTTAAGAGTAACACACAGCAGAGGCTTTCACATATTCAGAACATGCAAGAACCTCCACTGACTGTCTCATCAGCAGGATGCACGCAGAGTCCTCAGGGAAAATTAATCCTCACAAGGTCGCAGGTCTAGACAACATCAACTGGCAGGCACGTAGGACAAGCCAGTGATCCGACTCATATTTTCACCTTCATCTTTAACTTTTCCCTTGCACAGGCCATAGTCCCAACCAGCTTTAAACCCATCAAGGACTTTAAAGTCTCCAAAAGGAGCCCAATCAGTTCTCCAAATAACTACGGGCCAAGTACACTTAGTTCAACAAACTGTTTTGAGGGGCTTGTTTGGGCCCACAGCCAGAGTTACTCACCAGTAGATGCAGTTAGGATGCTTTGTCTGCAGCCCTGCACATCACCATCTCCTAGCTGGAAACAATGATGCTTACTTCAGTATTATCTTTGTCAACTATGGCTCAGTGTCTAACAAAGTCTGCCCCCACAAACTTAAAAGCAAACTGTACACCTTGGACTGAACCCATTCTGTGACAGCCGTTAGATCTCCTCACTGGCAGACTGCTATCAGAATTGGAAATCTAACCTTAAACAATGTTTTAATGAGCACTGGGGCCCAACAAGGATGTGTTTTCAGCCCCATGCTCTACACACTATTCACCTTTCATCTGTGTTGTTTCACATAATACACCTAATCAACTGCTGACAATCTATAGGTCTGATATAGAGAGGATAAGCAACTTTCAATTACTAGACATCTACATCAGTGGTGACCTGATCTGAACATATGAAACCACCCGGACGATCAAAAAAGCCTAATAGTGGCTGTAGTTTCTAAGAAGAACAAAGAAATTCTGCATGTCATCAAGCATTCTCTGCAGCTTCAGCAGTTGTATTATAGAGAGCATCTTGACCCCCTGCACTGCTTAGTGTGTGAAAAGCCCTGCTGTGGATCAAAAACACCCACAGAGACGAGCAAAGCTTCTGAGAAGATCACAGCCCTGTATCATCTCTGCAGGATAACTATCACTGGAGAGTCGTTAGAAGAGCCTGTAGCATTAACACAGATTTCACTCAGCCCCAAAACAGACTTTTGTCACACTTAGACCCTTTAGCAAAGATCTGGGAATTGTATGGCCCAAGGGCTGAAACGGGCCCACATGATAGTTCTGCCTGGCCTGGGAGGTCTAAGACATTTCATAGAAGTTTTGATATATGAAAACAAATGCCGAAGAACAAATGTAAAGTATGTTTTCTGTGATTTAAGGGTTTAACCCTAACTCTAACCCTGACCCTATGACAAAATTCATTTGGCCCTTTGCAACGGTCTGGGTTTCTCATGTAGCTTCTCATGTGCCACATGCCCTTGCAGGGGTACAGAAGGGTAAATTGTAGGAACTTCTAGGTGGAGGGGCAGATTTTAATCTTAGGTCATCAGAGTGATCAGACCAAACTGATTCAATTCACTTTCCCTGCCCCCAAACCAACCTCACCGTTAAAAATGCTTTTCTTTTCTGCACCCAATCCCTTCACCAGACATGTGCAAATATTCATTTACACTCAGCTGCACACTCAGACATGCATCCATATACGCACATAGTTAAAGCAGATATTCTTTACCTGTGCCACTATTTATCTGTATGATTATGTATATTAAGTATTTTTACTGATTATGATGATGATACTGATTATTTTGCATTTGATATTGTTTATATTTGTGGATGCTTTGTTAACTTTTTCTGTAATTTTTATCTTATTGTCTTTTTCTTTTGTATTTTTTATTTTCCATCAGGGCAAAAAAAAGGGCAAAGAAATATTTTCATTGTACCAGAAAAGCAGTACTTCACTGTTTTTATAACAACAAATGCTAAGACTTAGACAAAATTATTGACTTGATGTCCATCTGGGTTTTCAAACTTTTTCAGTTAAAGACCCAAAAGAGAGATTTTCCAAAGTCAACTAAAAAAACTCTAAATAATTTGCCATGAAACTTATTGCTGAAAAAAACAAACAAAAAAACAAGTACTTCTTCTACAAAGCAAGCATGTAAGAATTGTCTTTTTGTACAATTTGTCACCTAACAGTTTGAATGCAACACCACTGTCATTAAGTCTGGCAACTCTAATTTAGCAATGGCAGCTCATGCAGATGCGATGGCCATTAGCACCTTCAAACTTGCAATATTTTTGTGTTACATCTGTTATTTTTTGGTTTTGCAGGGTAAAAAACTCAGCAGCATTGCATAAGGAAGCACAGTGTTTATATGTAGACCAGATGATTTTTGAGATGATCACTGTCCACAGGATTCTCTGCTCATTTTTACCTATTTTTTGTTTTTTTCCACCTAATATTAAAATTGCTTTTAAAATCATCTTCATATGAGTTTGCTGCTGTATGTACATCGGCTGAACTGACCTGTCAGTTTTGAGCCACAAGAAAAAATTGAAAACATTAGTAGACAAACACAGAATAAGTGCAAATTCATGTGATTGCCTGACAGTTTCTGTCAGGGACTGTCAGGCTGTCACATGTACAAGCCTACAGATGTTTTAGAACTTTAAATCTCACCTACCAAAGGTTTTTGTGTTGCTCAATAGTTCAAAAGTTCAGTTCAATAGTTCAGTCTAATGTAAATACAAAAGATTACAACTGTGACAATGCTTTTCATTATGATCTAGCTCATGATCAAAGGCAAATAAACAGCAGCTTTACAGCAAGAGCAGAAACACAGGGAACTAAACTAAGCAGGTCTCAAAATATTAAGTATTCCAACAAGAAGTCTACCTTGTCTTACAGTACCTTGCAGTCTAACATTTTGTGAAGTTCTCACCACTGAGTGAGAGCTGTTTTCATCAGTTCACCTCAACTCAAGAAAAGACTTCATTTCATTAATTCTCACAATGAATTAATCAAACAAAACCAAAAAGGTCTCACCAAGAGGTTTTCAATGGCCTAAGCCAGCGTACTTTAAACGCTGAAAAGTTCTCTGCTGCCTCTGTGCCAGAGACACATTTTCTGTGATCTCTTTGCCTCCCAGTAAGCAACTCCATTAAACCTCAATTCTGTTTCTTCTGCGGTCCACACTGCACCTGATTCATCTCTTCTTAGCATACAAGATTACCACATTTCACCTGATGACTCCTCCAAACCTTTCAGTCCATCTCTCTCAGCAGAAAAAGAATGGACAAGGCAATTCAACAACAGGTCATTGCAGACATCGCAGCTCTCTGGCTAAATTGCAACTGATGGAAATTTAGCCTCCTAAAAAAGTTTAGACTAAGCAATATTGAAATGTACTGCAGAATTTTCACAGCCTTTGCAGCCCTCAGATGCTCCCTATGCAAAGCCCCACCCTACCAGCCTCTTCCTGCCCAATTTGTCCAGTGCCTCCTAAAATCCAAACAAGAGTTCGAGGTTTCTCTCACTTGTCATAAGCAGCCCCACACCGCCAATCGAGCCAATCTACAATCTCTCCTATAATCAATAGCATGGGAAAAAGGGGGCCATTTATGAATCCAGTTGCAATGACATCAGTACTGGCAGATACATAAACATCCAAGTGCTGCATCCTTCGTGTCTGCTCCTTCTGCAGTAAAGGTCACTCCCGCTCTGCTTGCCCTCACGCCCTCACTTCAGAAATTATAGGTTAGCATGCATCAACTCCCATTACCATTCCAGCTTTAGAGGCAGCCCTTCAAAACCAGCTATTGTTCAGTTCAACATTAAAGGACTAAAAGGATGTAAGAAAGGCTTCCACCTAAGGATGTCAACACAGCTGTCCATTTCTCATGAATGCCGACATCTTCAGTCAGCTACAAATGATCCAGAAGCTACTGACTGCCTGCGCACCAAGTAAGAGAGGGAGGGCTTCTAGATCATTAGCCTGTTCTCGGCAAAGACTGCTTACCAGCAAAGACTTCCCCCCTCACAGAGGCACCATCATCCATGTCACTGCCCTCATTAATAAAAAGTCAGGGAAGGATTTTTACTGACGAGAGTGAACAGATTTCTAGTGATTCTTTGGTGTCTACCAGTTTGGCACATTTTATTTTGCTGGAACAATTCTAGTTGAAAAAGAGCCCTAAACTCTCTAACAACCTGTCAGAAGCTCTCTGCTGGATCATATGCAACAGCAACATTATTTCATTCTTCATCCATTTCTCAGACAATTCAATATCACATCCCAGCTTCTAGTTTGGTGACTCTGACTTCAGTTTTAGCCTCCTGACCTTCAACTTCATCTTCACCTTATGCTGCATCAAACATTAACTATGCTCCCTCCTTGGCCACCTCAACTTCTAAAGGCTAAGTCTCCCTTAATATCAATTGCTTCTCCCAACTCAAAATTCCAGGATTGTTATTTTACTGAATAATTTAAGCTGTGCAGAACTTGTATTGACTCCACTTTGCCACTGGAATGGGATCACTATCTTCTACAGCAAACAACTGACTCGCTCATATGACACCTGTCTACGCCCCCTTGGGTGGTTTTAGGGGTTACAACAAAGTATGGTTCGCAGCAGAATGGTCCCCAGAAATGCCAGGTCACTATCTATCCCAAAACAGCCACCACCATTATTTCGGTCATTAATGGACACACAAGTCCATTCTCATTTACTATGTCAATCTCACAGCACTTGGCATAATCTCCGATGTCTGCTCCAATGCCCCATCTATCATGCCTCTCAGGCCCCGCCTAACATGGCACTCTTTAACTCATCAATACACTCTCTGCACAGTTTATGTTTCTTGTCAATACAACACCATGGCCGTCTGTCTTCTTGTTTCTCTTTCAAGAACTTCAGGCACTTGGCTCTCCTTGCAGATCCCCATCTGACATTGGTTCTTAAACATTAAAAGCTGACTTTAAATCTGTAAATCCTGCCCTAATACCCCTGATCATCCACTCTAAGCACTTCTTCTATAGCCTATTACCTTCCATTCTCTCATCTTACTCTCATCTTACTGGTCAGCCTGGAAGAGTTTCCACAATCCTCACAACCAGTACAAAATAACCCTCCATTGTTCGTCCACAACACCACATCCAGTTTCATCAACTACACTCACTCATGTCATGGTCATTAAAACATATCCTTTAAGTTTACCTCAGCAGCATCAGAGCAAGATCAAGCCTGGGCTGCCATTTTGAAGTTTAGAAAAGAGTCTAGCCTCAGATCATTTTATTCCTCAGAGGTCTTTAATGTCAAGAGCTAGTTTCTAATCTCTACTGCCTTTCTTTTTGCCTCAG
>JAQNCA010000009.1:6867524-6909287 GCA_029783725.1 Acanthurus tractus
CAGATCATTTTATTCCTCAGAGGTCTTTAATGTCAAGAGCTAGTTTCTAATCTCTACTGCCTTTCTTTTTGCCTCAGTTACAGCATTCCCCATGTTGCTTGAGCTCTAAAAGCCACATTCTTACTAACTTCTGTCAGACTTAGAGTATTTATTCACACTACATCATAATATTCCATTTAAAACCAACTATACAAATTCATCAAATTCGCCTTCATCCATTTTTTACTTTAGATGATCACAGCTTAGTCCTTGCTTATTACTTGCCAATCTGGAAATCTCAGAGCTTCAAACTAACTGATCCCTTCTTTATCTCTGAGTCTGCAAGTGACTAGTGCATTTAAGTTCCACCAAAACTTCCTTCATGTACTATCCTTGAGTGGTATCACCTCAATTCAATACTCCAGAAACTCCTTCGGGATCAAAGCTGTCACCTAAGCCTCTTGCACTGGCATTCCAGAACATCTGATTAAAATCATGGGCCACTTGTTCTCCTGATTGTATCACCACTACATTCATTTTAATTTTGAAGATCTCAGATTTTGATCAACTTGAGGTTTGGAGATTTGCATGCCCGGGGCCTGGGGCAGACATCCCGCTGAAGCTTCCCCAAAACTGTAAAGTGTTATGCAGGGTTTCTCACCTGCTCCTTAAAGTAACATAGCACAGTAACTTGCAATCAGGAGCGGAGTAACTGATAGAGACACCATTAACCCTTTTACAAGTCCATCAAAATTATTTTTAAGATTTTAACTTTAGGTGAAAAATTTACCTAATGTTGCTTTGAATTGGATCACCATATTTCAGCAGAATAAAATCTACTTAAAATATCATGTTTGTAGTGTTTTTTTCTAGTAGTCATTACAATTTTACAAAACATTGTTAAAAGCAAATTATAAACAAATTGTAATTCTGTTTGTGAAATCAAAGCAGTCAAGTGTTGCTCTGTCATGCACTGTGAAGCATGATACAAAGTTGATGTGACATTGCCTGTAAACATTTACCCAGAATAAATGATGAGAATAAGCACAAATGGAAGCTATTTTTTTAGCAGTGTATAATAGTACACAGTCATCCTGTTTGGCATTGAACAAATGTTTGTATATTTGCGTGGCTTTAGACAGAAATGAACATACTGGCACAGGAACCTGCAGCAACATGACTGGAGATGGGCCCATGCAAATGAATGCTATCAGAGACAAAGTGTGATAAATGTGCTGTCAATAGAGATAGTGCTCTGCCACATCACACTCCCAATCGCAGGCCAACAGATCCAAAAGAAATGTCTGAGATCCTCACAGACAGAATCACAAATCACCTCAGGAGTGCATTAAATGATGCTTTGCTGCAGATCTATGATAAACTTTAAAAATTCCAGTTATTGCCTGTGAGTTTTTGACCAGACTTTTCAGAGGCATCACATATTTTACCTGATAGATCAACAAGAGTCATTTAATTTTTTTAGGGCTTTCAAAAATGCTCCTGACCATCTTAAACATACTGTGTTAGGAGCTGGAGGTGTGCTCTGAAATCCTCTTTTTTTCAAAAGAAATAAAGCCCAGAGGAAATGGCAGACTCCAAAATGATCAGAGAAATACTCTGTCAGCTTTTCTGAATAGGGTACGATGGCAGACAATAACATATCTACAGCTTAGGTGCTGCAATGTGCTATTAATTTTCCTGCCAAATCAACCCCACTTAAGCCTGCATAATGTCCCATTTGCATCGACAGTTTGGGGATCTAAGGAAAATGAGAAGGCACTGCCGCTTTGGAATTTCTGGTTGATCCTTTTGCCATTCTTTTCTGTTTCTTTGTCATGAGGTAAAGGATCAATCTAATGCTGCACACCTGCTGAGCCACTCACCATACTGCTTCCAAATTACAGATTATTCACCTCTCTGATGTGATTACTATTTTTTGACCAACTTGATAAGATGGGTAGCTGATTGCCTACATTTCCTGGGTTGCCATGACAATAAGGACCTGATGTTACAAAAAAGAGAAGAGATTTAGAGGAGTTTAAGGCTGCACTGGAATATTTTCCAGAGGTGGAAACAAGGGGACAATGGCTAGAATTTAATGCAGCCTGTAAGAATAAAAAAATGTGTGTATATACAACTACAATAAATACACTAGGGTTCATTGAACCTGCAAGTCAGTCTGTGTGATGGGAGATTTTTCAGGGATGCTCACACCCTGAAAGCCCATGGTCATGTGACCTCTTAGTCTTGTTGTAAGAGTTTTAACTCACTAGTTTTTAGTGCCTGACATAAATACAGCACTGAGTGTTTTGTTACACAGCGGCTTGTAAATGTCTCATGTAAATGTCGTAATTCTCCAGTTGGACATTCTGAAAGTCTGGGCAAAAGGCTGAAAGGCCACAGACCTGCACATAAATGAACTGAAGATAAAGCCATAGACTGTATGAAATCAGGACACAGTCTCTGTGACGTCACTGCTTAGCTTCTGGAGAGGCCTTGTGAAGTTCAGTGTGTTGTCTCCGTCCATCACAATCTTGTCAGTCAGTGTCTGAGGTCGAGCGTGGGTTGAGTACAGACTTCTTGGACAAACTGATAGTACGGTCAAAATGCACAGGAAGGCATATCATTGCCTTGGAATTTTAATGAAATTCTTTACATGAAACAAGCACCACCTCCACAAACACTTTCAGAAAATCAGAAAACAGTAACCTGAATTAGGCGGCAGTGAGCTGTCACTCAAAGCATCTTTGCCTCTTATTATACAAAATCTGAACTTTTTATACAAATCCAAATAAGTCAGTCAAATAAAACATTTTGCCACTGTAAAGTTGTTATAAATTATCCCCAAAATATGGGAAAATTAGCTTTAGAGATCAAAAACTGTTTCTTGCACCAGGCTGTAAACATAGTTCTTTCTGCTGCAAATTTGGATGTATCAATACAAGGTCTTTGGGGACTGACTTACTTTTGAAGTCAGCCAAATATGGCCACTCGAGAAATTTAAAAACTCTCCAGCCCTGCAGGTTGCCACTTGGGAAAAGCCTTGTGATAGTGAATTCTTTCAAGATGAACTGTGTCTCGCCTGGAAAGGGATGAGAGCAGACATGAGGCAGTGAGCAGGGAAAGAAGTTGTGGCTAGGTTGGACATTTTTCAGCAGTTTTTGTCTGAACAGGAGGTGACAGCAACACTCACACTGTTTTGAAAAAGTTATTAAACCCCTGTATCAGTTTGTGCTTGGTCTCCAGTTACTTTAATTATGACAATGTAACCAAATAAAATGTAATACAAGCAATCTTTTGCTTTTTACTCAAACTTTGAATTAAACTCTAATAAGAAATTGTCTTCGTATCAGTTTGCTGCAGTATATAAATGAGCTGAGCTGACCTGTCCCTGTCAAACTGCACAAGTGGAAGGTATTAATATGCATTGCACAATAATGAAACCTTTTTTTTTGCTTAAATATAATCTTATAATGCTACTTCTTAGTAGCACAATTTAGAATGTAGTGTTCTCAATCTCAGTCTTAGTTCTGTCATTCTTTGCTGTGAACTACAGCTCCGCCATTCAGTGTGTCTGGCTACTTCATTCTGTCTTCAGCTGGAAGGCTTCATTTGCAGTGGGGTATTTTCAGTGTGGTATTACTTTTACTGCAGTGTGGGATCTGAATTCTTCCTTCACCACTGAAAAAGGCTTCACACACTAACAACAGGCTGACCGAAGTCATACTGTTCAACTTGTATTGTTGTTTTGTCCTTCTGCGTTCCAACTTAGTCCTTTGCCATTGTTGATCAAGGCTGATTTAAAGAGTATCCCATCAGGCATCTCCTTGGATATCATCACAAAATGTTCTGGTTTTTGATCTTGCATAGAACAGGTTTTGGTCCCACAATGCAGCGCATAAAAACTGAAAGCAAAAGGATAACAACATGTAAAATTCAAGTTTGGCTTTTTTAAGGCATCACAGTGACAAACCCTCAGAGCCTAAACATCCAACTATGAAGCTCTATACTAACTGTCAACTCTGTGTTTCGTTTGTGTTGCACACATTCGAACTGTTTTGGTTAGAATGCAGTCAGCAACAGTATTAGTTTTGTAGTTTTGTTTTTACAGAGTTTCACTGGCTAAAAATAGACAAAAATCTTATTGGTTGTGTGAGTGTGGTTTGTGTAATCCTTGAGGATAGGAAATAAGACTTAACACAAGAACATAAGAATTCTTAATAAATTTGTTAAATCAACTGAGTGCTTCCCTACTGTGTACGTGAACAGTGGGCTTTTTCATAAAAAATCTTGCCCAAAGCAGCCTAGAGGGAGCATTCTTGTTCATTAACAAAGGTTAAGTAGGCCATTTCAGCCCATAATTTACTGACTGACATAACAGAACATTATTATGGACCTGGCTGACTAAATAATTTTTACATAATTTCTCTTATAAGTTGTTTTTCTTCCTGCAGTTGCGGAGCATTGTCTGAAATCTTACAGTTTCCATGATGTCCACACTAATGATCCAGTGTTTTTTTTTTTTTATTTTTAGGTATTTATTTGTCTTTTTACATGTCTCATGCCAACATCATCTTTACATCAGTGCCTGGTCAGACAAAAACCAATATGTCATTGTGTATGTATTTTTGAACTGTGTTTTAAATTTCCCTATAATGGATTTGATGACTCATCCCACACTCCGGCTTATGTTCTTATTTTAAAAGGGCTTATTTAATTGATATGATGAGGCCATAGATACATAGACATACATATTGAGAAGGAGGCCACCAGAGTAGAGTGTTTTTCGGAGGGGGGAGTCTTATACATCACTTTTTATATACAACTCTTTAACTTAAATCACTGATTTGTAAAAAAACTGGATCATATTCATGAGGAAAACATCTCCTAGTCTTCCTTCTGATGTCACCTGACTGCTTTGTCACAACGGACAGATGGCCTTAGTGTTTCCTCTCTCAAAAATAACCACTAGCTAGCTAATATATTACTTCAAGTGTGCTAGCCTCGGCAGTCGTCTCTGCAAAAACAGCTGCTTTAAAAATTTACAAATCCCTAACACAGAGACAGGCCAGTTTGACAACAGCATTGTCACTGAAATACAGCTTAGATACACTACCAATGTGGTTTTTTTTTTTATCAGTTTTTAGATAGACAGCTTACTTGTCGTGACTGCTAGTTAAGTTTGGTTGGATGTGTATTCAACATTGACAGTCCCGTCAAGACTTTCATTGTTTCCTGGTTTTTCACGATGCACTTAAATAGAGGAGGTAAACAGCACTTCACTTTTCATTTGAAGGGAACAGTAATTCCATCAGCCAGCAGGGGAAATCAGCCATGCAAGCCACTCTTGCCTTTTTTTCTTTTTTTGACTTGTGAGGAAATCATATGTAAATCACTTGACATATTACCTTCATTCTCACCTTCACAATGAAGAGCACATTTTTGCAATACAAATGCAATGGACTTTAGAGCTGATACAGAGCAGATTGGAGCATGTGCGCCTCTCTAAAGCAAGTGGCTGAATTTCAGAGGGAAAACTTATTGGTGTGAACAGTATTGGCTCGGTGATTTGACTGATAATGCTTGTCTGTGGTGGGGGGGGCAATTGAAAGCAAGACCTCAGCGTGTCAGGCAATCTGCTCACTCAGACTGTTTATGTTAATTTTTCCTCTGCCAACAGAGAGATCTAAGTCATTACATTAGATTGTTGAAAGGATCCTGTGGAGAGGAGGAAGTGCTGGTTAACGATCTGAACCAAGGGGGGGGGGTAACAGTTATGACGGGACCGAAAGGGACATGACCATGACTGGTGAGCTCACTGTAGACATGTTTCATTAAAGACACCTAATTGTTCCTTTTGATTTTGCTGTCAGATCCTTCAGCACTAAATTCCCCATTGTTTTCCAACAAGCGGCTTTTCTCAAGATTAGTATCCAATTGTGTTCCATCTCATTTGTCCACTTTGCCTTCATGAAGTATTAAACTGAAGCAATTTAGTCCTCCTCTTTTAAAAGAGGTCAATGCCGCAAAATGATCCCCTTCCAATTGACTCATTCTCTCTGTGGACATTCTTTTTTCTGCGAAACACAAAGGAGCACTTTCCATTTCAAGAAATCTCACTCTCGGCTGTTGGCCACTACAGTGAAATGTCTGACTGGTGGCTTGTCTTCTGTGTCACTGAGCAGTGTCTGGGGCCAGTTGTCACACATCAGAAGGCTTGCAGTTTCATTCTACCGTCTCCTCACACCACTTCAGTAACCTCAGCCAATACTGTGTCAATCTCCTCACTATTTTTGGATTGTGAGGCACAATGTTGAACTTCAGACACACAAATCGAGACTCATATATACAGGTGTTGGAAAAAAGTCTGTCTGGGGTGCAAATGGCTGATACGACTACAGGCCATTCGGAAAACCATGGAAAAGTTTATTTTTGTACATTAGTAACCAAGCCAAGGCAAGTAATGGCTACAAGAGGGGGCACTGGAAGGAGGTTGTGCCCCCACTATAACCCACAAGCCCACAGTGGGTATTTGTTATAGAGCCCACACAAGCCAAGGTAATGTCAGTGCTTTGATGACCAGCTGCTTTGTCCTTTCCATTTATCCAGTCCAAAACTTTGGTCCAAGACATCTAAAACTAGCAAGATTTCTAGAAAATCTGTTCTGATTAGTCATAGTTCCCAGACGATGAGAGTTAATATTTTGTGGAACCCCTGACCTTAAGTCCAGATCCAGAATTTTTCATGGTCCATGTAACAGCAGTGTGGGAGTGGTAGGGCAAGCTAAAAGAACAGACTGTTAACACAGTGATGCTAAGGGACATTGTGTGTCTCTTACTTATTTATCCATCAGGAGCTTTATCTTAAGGAGGGCAGACTGAATGACATGAGGACTGAGGTGAAGAAAATATCAAACTGAGGACAACATATACTTTGCTATTACCTTTCTCCATCTCCATGAACTTAACAGGAACATCAGAGTGGAATGTTACACTCCCATTTTTCTGTGTGCAAATTAAGCAGTTTCACTCCTTTTGAGCTCGTTATCAGCCACAAGGTTAGGGGTTTGCTAAAGCCTTCCATGGATTAGTTGTTGAAGTCGAAGACAGGTGAAACTTTGCTGCAGTTTGCCGGGGTCAAAGATTGGTTGTGGTCTGCTTCAAGGTTGCCAGGAATTATCTTCACAAAGCTCCGGGTCATAAAAGCTCGGCTCAATCAAAACGTGGTTGATCCACACTTTGCAGCTGGGGATTGGATCCTTGTTTAAGTGCCACGGTGAGCATCTGGTCTGAGTGCATCATTCTGTGATCCCTGAACTGTTTCATAAAAAGAGGGGGCAGAAATTATGGAATCAGCACTTGTAAGGGGAAGAAGAGAGACCACACTGTGCCATGCTGATGAGTTCACATGGTCACAAAAATGTTCACATGGACTATCTGTTGCCTGAGCAGCTTGGGGACAGATTTATGAAAATGATGTATTAAACAGAACCAAAATGTTTCTTGACTAACAGATAATGTTGGTCTGGCAAAATGCTGAAATGCTCAGTAGGTATCCTCTAGCAGGGATCTCTTCATTTGTCACATAGCTGAAGAAATTCTTCCTTCAGTGTGACGTCTGAGGCCTTGCTGCAGTTTCTGACAGCTCCTGTCACAGATGGGACAGCAAAGCCTTTTAGCTGACTGTCAGAAAACTCCGAGGAGCAGCTGGAGAGACAGAGAAGCTAAGTGGACTGGTGATAATATGGCCTTAGAATGGTCAACCAAAGAAACTGATCCAAGTGCAGACTGTTGACGACATGGTGCACAAAGCTCACAGAATGACGTTTAGACAAGTGAGAACATGCAGTGCATAGACTTGCAGTGTAGCACTGTAGTGTGAACATACTTGTTTTCTGTGCTTTTGTGTGTTTATAGCTGCTGCCGCTGTGAAATTTATAGTTTTTATACATTAATGTTGTCCTGTGAGGAGTTGTTGCATATTGCTGTTAAAGTAACAGTGATTCATTACTGTTCTCTAATACTGCTTGTTGCATCCACCTTTTAGTGTTGTCATTTGCCAGAGTTTTGCTTTCTTTTCTGTTAAATGCAGTCAATGTAATTATACATTTATTTATATGACACCAAAACACAACATATTTGTCTGAAGATACTTTTAATATATAGTGGATTTAGACCACACTACAGTTTCTAGAGAGCCTATACTTGCAGAAAATAAAGAGAGCTGTAGAAGTAGCAGGCAGAGCCACAGCACTGTTTTGCCTCCACACGAGGTCTCTGACTAGGCGAGTTCTGTCATCAGCATGGCTCAGTGGTTAGCATTGTTACATAACAGTTAGATGGCTCTGGTTTCAGTTCCAGGGCCTCTCCACATAGAGTTTTACATGTTCTGCCAATAGGACCTTTCCTCTCTTAGCCTGACTAGCATCTAATGCAAACTATCATAGCATCCCACTTTCGGAGGAAAAGAAAAAACAAAACCTGACAAAAGAATATCTCCTCTTTTCTGTTTATGTACCCTCTCGTTTCATTTCCACACCCTTAATTACATGTAAAGATTTTCTGCAAAACTGAACCCATTGACTAAGCTTTACCATCTTTCTCTTGGGATGGAAACACTGCGAGAGGGAACCAACTGAAACTGAGTACAGGGACAGTCAGGTAGGCTCCCTTCCTGGCAAACAGAACAGCATATCTGCCAGGACTTTACTTTTTCCTGCCTCATGCTGTAACAGCAGGTTGTAAGGCTCTGGCACTCCCCCCCAAAAGACTCTTAGATGACTCTTAGATTTAAGATGACCGATCAGGTGCTTTGATTATCAGGTGCCTGTAAGAAAACCTGACAGACACAACCTCAAATCTCCAGACTCTGAGAAAGCAGTCAGAAAAGTCCTGTAAAATATGCAATAAAGAGGGTGCTGGCTTGTATGGGTGTTGTTTAATGGGTGGTACACTCCCTGCATCCACAAAATGGACAGCTAGATACATGCACCCTGAAAAAAGACAGTTTTCAAGTATTTTTTTCTCTTTTTTTAAAATAACTTAATAATGTACTCAGACTAGATGCTCACTATGGCAAGATTACAACTGGCCAAGTTGCAAGTGGACCACAATTTTTAAAATCACTAACAAACCACAGCAAAATTGCACCCGGATAGTGTAAAAGTATTGCAGTGCTCTTTCAATCTCTGCACATGTCCCAAGCAACATCCAGCGAAAGATTTTTGTAGTTTAAGAATATTTCATATCTTTCTTTTGGAATTTGTTTACAAAGCAAATCACAACCTTAAGAAATATGCTTCAATTGTTCAACACCCCTCAGTTTGAGGGGTTTGTGGTGAAGGTCAGAAAATTCATATAATGTTCTTGATTTAAAACCAAAAATAGAACATGAGAGTGAAATATGAAAAATACAGTATGAAGATATGGAAATTTATTTCCTCATATTTATATACCAATATTAAAATCAACCGATGCATTGAAAGCACAATAACTACAGTACAAAGACTTCTAATAAAAATCACATCCTCTACGAGTCTTCCATCCAAATACAAATACAGAGACTGATGCATGTTTTGGTCGAACAGATACAGATAATGACATTTCTGCATCTCCAGTCACCACTCTATACTCTCCATAAATGTCCCGCCCACAACACTGTCTGACTGGTTATAAATCACAAGAAACAGCCTGTAAAAAGTGAAGGTTAGTGTGGCAAAGACAGGCAAAGGGACTGAAGTTGCCTCCGTGAGAAAACATAGCTGTGTGTCAAGGGAGGACATCAGATATTAAAATGGTTGCAATAAACATCAGAATTTCATGATCTAGTTCTATTATTTTAAGCGTGCCGAGTTTCCCAATTACACCACAGAAAATGTCAGAGCCTAAAGGGATCTCACGCAGCGCATGCAAAAGTGATGGCCTTTAAATTAGTTGTTCTTCTCTAACGCAATCATTGCATCTCAAAGCAAAACAACCTTGATTTCAGTCTTTTTACTTTGACTCAAGATCTGCGCATTTATTACTTAAAAAACTCACAGTGATAGTTACATTTGGAAATTAACTGAAAGTTCATATGCATGCAGTGTGTGTGTGTGTGTGTGTGTGTGTGTGTTTGGGTGGAAGGACTGTGTACAGATAAATCGACTACATTCCATTACTGCAGTAGACTTTCTTTAACCTTAAAATAACTATCAAATCCATTCACACTGAGCCTGCAAGTTCATAAAAAAAAGTGCTGATGAAAGCACATGAAATAAATGTTGATAGGCCCCAGGGAGTGTTTACTTTACTTTCAGAACAACACAGGACACCCTCCGCAGAATGGAATGATAAGGGATAGATGAGTGGGTGGAAGCTAGGGGTAGCATAAAAATGATTCACCATGGCCTAATTCACTCTTTGGTCACTCTCAGTCCTTATGTTTCAGAGCAATTTTACACCCTGCCTTGATATGTAGGGAGTCGGCATCGGCTTCACTCTCGGGAGTCAAAAAAGGCACCGACACCACCGGCTCCCTCACAAAGCGCGCTCTGCAGCCTGCTATTTCCACAAATATTTATCGCTGTCACTGCAGGCTCGGACAAACAGGAGCCCGGCAGAATCGCTACAACAGATGAGTCTGATATTGTGCCTTGAGGTGAGCTTTCATGTGTTAACTAAAACCCAGTCCTGCCAGATGACTACCGGCGGCTCCAACTGAGAGTCAGCGCTTTGATAAAGTGATGAGGAGCTGAGGCATGTCTGTAAATATAGGTTCTACAATCTGATAAATATTAGAGGTAAAGGTTCATCTTGGTTCAGTGAGCAGGGTTCGGTGTCTGCTTCTAAAGCAAGTTTGTTTGGGTTGTTTGGGATGTCCGCCGGCTCAGTCCACCAGGCCAGAGGTGGAGAAAAATCAAAGAAGCTTATAACAGTAGGATCCTTAATATTGCACATTTCCCTCTCCCGTGTCAGTTTCCACAGAAACACAGTGTATATCTCTCTACCATCTATGGATCTTAGTTTATCTATCAGTCTGTATGAAATGACCTCTGCTTTCCTCACTCTCTGCAGTACCATATTTCAACACTAAGAGATGAGCCGCTAGTGTTTCATGGAAAAAAAATACCTAAGTCCTTCTTTATTTCACTGTGACCAAATTGCCAAACATTGTTTGACAGAATGAGGCTGGAGACTTGCCTATAGCACCATTGAGGGAAGTCAAAAGGCTGTGTAGAGAGAGATTTTCATTTGACAGTCACTGGAGCCTGTGCTTCTATTCTCCTTGACTTCTTTTCACTGTCTCGCTCGAGCTCCACATCAAAGAGAGGTTAGCTCACCCTGGCCAGGTAGATCACAGGACAGAAAAACGGCTCAATATCCTTAATTAGGATAAAAATCTAGTTAGCCGAGATAGCTGCCGCTCTACACGGACCCTTAGCTTTGCAATCAGGAGGAGTTATCCTGTTGGGTTTTATGTGCAGAGGGCCAGAAGTCCAACGGACGGCAGTGGAGAGTAACAAAGCTTAACAGTGAAATGGAGGCCCTTCGGGTAAATGGGCTCTGGGCTCTAAAGGGAAATAAAGATAAAGAAGATGAAATCCTTCCGCCTGCACCAACCTACATTCTGGGCAATCCCATTGTGATTGGATTGAGGAGAAAACAAAAACAAAAAGTCAGTAGTATATCCACCAAAGAGGCAGTAAAGTTTAAACTGACGTCCAGATCACTTGCTCTTTGGCCAGAGACACATTTCCATCCAATTTCAAACTGTGCATTTCTTGTATCCACACAAAAAAGTGTGCTTGGTCTACATGTAACGTAAACACAAGGTATAAAACTGTAACTTTTTCACTAAAACCTATATCATCTCAGGCTCAGTGTGTTACCCTGAACACTCTGACAACTTCATCATCATCCATGAGGAGGCAAACAGCGTTGTTCTTCAGAGTGTGTTTAAAACAGCTCCTCAGTCTGCCAATCAAACGTTATCAGGAGAAAACTCAAGAAAATGTGGTTCATATTCAACAATCTCCTTAAGTTTAAGGTAAAAAAGGGTAGCTGGGGTGTGTTCAGCTCAGACATATATCCGCTAAGCAGGGAAATGCAGCCTGCAGCTCTGCAGAACTTTGATCTGTCAGTTCCTTGCAAACTAAACCTCTCACTTTGTTCTGTTGCATCATCATTACTTCCTCTCAATATTAACATGCCTACTCAATAACAACAACAACGACACTTATCCAGACTTTCATCCAAAGTCACCTCAAAAGGTGCATTTTACTGTAATGATGCAATCCAAATATTTGCACACCAATCTGTACATCAGCTTAAAATATACTGTCTTTAGCTGCAATTTGCAGCAACAACAAGGCGTCTAGTTATTTTTCACTGAGAAAAAAAAAGTCCAGGAAAAATGAATGCAGATCTATGAATTCAAGTTTAATTTTTATATTTAGATATTGAACAAAGTTGGGTGCTGTTATGTGTTGTATCAGAGTGTGTAACATCATGGCTTATAAAGAAGTTATATTCTGGATATTAAAGCTGTTTCATTTGAATAAAAAGCCATATGAACCTGTATTTGTTTATGTCCTGTCTCTAAGAGCTTTTTGATACCAGTCTGCTGTCCCAAATGTACAACATCTTCAACATTCTTTTATTTTCTAAACTTCCAAAAACCAATTAGCACACGTTCAACAGTCTTCTTGCAGTGACACATCTCAGGTTTGTCTGACACTTTTCATGGTGTTTTTCATTGAGCATAAAGTAGCATTGTGTCCTGTACCTCCTTCTCTTAAATAAAAAAAAAACCAAAACACCTTCTTCGGCACAATTACTCGTATTACATCCATTCTTTTCATGTGTCCATTAATGTATGTCAATCCAGCTAATATCAGCATTACTCAGCACACACTGACTTCCTATTTCAGAGCCTCCATATGGAAGACTTGTTTTCTTTTTTAGAAAAATGGTTTTGAGCTGCAACCCTCTGAGCCAGCTAACGTAGCTTGCTTTAAACACTGTGGTGTGAGTTTTGCGTTATCCTGCTTGAGACCAAATGAGACTTTTTTCAAACTCACTTCCTTGTCACACTAAAAAATGTTTCAGCCATGCCTTTGTACATATTTTTTCCTATTTTTTCTTTCATTCAAACACAACATGCACACACATACCACAGTCACTCTGACATTGTTTAGTATAAACAGCAAGTGTGTGGTCAAGAGTCAAAAAAAGAGGAAAGAAAAATAGAAAAATAAAAAATCGGTCAAATCTGTTGCTTTGTCTCTGATCTTCAACATTTTTTAAAACAAGGCCATGTCAGCTTACAGCCTGGACTGAGTGATTGCCAATTAACCCACTAAAGCCTTGTGAACTGTATGATATGCACCTTCAACTGAAAAAAATATTATTATTATTCTGTTGGAAACACTGTTTCACACACAATCACAACACTATATCGCTTTGTTTATTTTCACTTGAGTCTGTCATGATATTAGATTTTACTATACAGTTATCATGAGATAAAGAATTCACAGTAACAATGCCATCGCAGTATCAATAAAACATTTTTAAAACTTTTACAAAATAGAGGAAATAAAAGGAATTATACTAAAAATATGGGTTTATGCAGGTGGAGAGAGACTGAGCAAATACTACCAGCACTGAATAAAGGATGATGCATGTTTTGTTTGTAAAAAACAAAACAAAACATGTGACATTAAACATTAAACGTACATTAAAAATTGATGCTAATGCATTGCAGGCTAAAAGTTAAAAGTATCATTATAAAGGAAGTTATTGTTATTACTTTCACCTAAACATTAATTCACACTATGCATTCACAATTTGAAATCTCTATGTGGGCCAGTGAGGGGTAAGTAGGTGTTGGCATACCATCAGTGATTACTGTAGCTTTGTCTGCATTGGTCTAAGTAGTAATACATCAACCTCCTAGATGGTCGCATTGTTATTTGTTTATTTATTCTATTATTTATAACAAGCAAATCAAAAAGCTCTGTACAGTCTGGTATCATGTGTGAGTCCTCTGTTGTGCCCATTAGTGGTATCCAGCAGTAACACATAGTCAAGTAAATGAAAAAAGTAACTTTTACACAACTGCCTTTTGTGCATATGAATGTGTAGTTAAAAGACAGTTATTTAAGTATTTAGAAATACCTTTAACCATTTTAAAGTGTATCTAATAAAATTTTCGTTTATGTGAATTAAACCTTTAAAAGTAATAAGCATTAAGACAGAGAGTAGTTTACTGGTTGATTAAATCTTCAGAACTCCATGTAGTAAAATTAGTATCACGGTGAAGTGAATCTTTATAAATAATTAATATTTTGGCAAAGTAAATCTTTAAAACTGCAAGTGCTTAAAAAAAGTACATGGATCAGAAAAATATGTTTTTTATTTGACAGAAAAAAGTTTTGTCGTTGACATGGACCTTGACAGAAATGGGATTTTTTTAGAATTAAAATAAATGAATAAACACACTCATACATAAATAAAGGAACTACTTGTCTGACAAAAAAAAACTTTCAAATGTTTTGTTTGCATGTTTGTTTCTATCTGCAGTAATTAGCTTATTGCAAACAGCTGTGTGATCCCCACTGCAGTCAAAAGTTGCCATGGTGACGTTAACTGTGATTTGATTGGGGCAGAGAGTTCATTTCACAGAGATTTTAGCTGAGGAGCACCTCTCCAACTCCAGTCTTTTAATCAAAAGCAGAAAATCCTATTAACAAAATGATAATATTAAAAGGACCAGGACGACCTGCAGAGCACGTAATTTGAAATCTTTGTGTGTATTGTCACAATTATGATCACAGTTGCAGTTAAAAAAAGGTGTCTATGTTCCCCATAATATATGTGCTCAGTTAAATGGAAGTGAATTCAGCGGTTGCTTTGAGCTTCTGACCCTTAGAAACTTTAGTTTTCAAAATAGTAAGTCTGTAATCTTTCCCCACTTACACAAGAGCGAACAGCACAAATCTCTTGTATAAATTATATATACAGAGTGAAAATTATTAGCAATTTTTCAAAGGGTGTTGAGATAATTCTGCAGCTCCTCTCTACTCTATGGATGATTTTACTGACTCTGCCTCTCAACATTCAATACACTGTGATGTTTGATGTAAAAATCTGAAAATGGCTAGAAAACTGCATGAAACTTCCAACTGCAAATGTGAAGAAAGTATGGATGATACAAAATAGTTGAATAGATGTGACAGAGTCCCAAGTGTTGAGAACATTTTGAAGTTTGAATTTAGTTTCTTTGTGAATCTCTGAATGATGGGAAGAGGCTGAACTTGAGTGAATTGAGGGGTTTTTGGATGATTTCCTATGATTCTGAATGTGAAAAATTTCCTAAAAACCTGTATTATACATTTTTTAAGTTATCAAAAATCAGAATTAGGGCAACAAAGTCCTTATAAACAGAATATTTTGATGTTTGAACAGGATTTTAAAAAGTAGCTTAAAAAAAAATAGCAAAAAACATGGCAACGTTTTTTTAGAATAACATACAGGGTGAATGCTATGAATCTCAGTACAGGAACTTAGCCATTACCGACAATTTTCTTCATGTGTTAACTACACGCAAAATTCATGGGCATAATCACAATGTATTATCTTGTGTCTTGAAGTCAAAGTTTGTGTGAGTGCTGCACACACTTGGAACAAAAGCATGTCAAGCTAAATTTAAAGCTGGGGTTTGTAATCTTATCCAGTATACACTAGTTGTCATAGCTATTGGTTGAAATGACCCTTACATCCTGACAGCAATCAATAACTTTTGAGCTCTGAAAAAGATCTGAGTGTGCAACCGCCACTGTTGCTGTCAAATGTTATTGCCAGTTTACTGAAGAATCGAAGAGAAAAAGCAAAAATGATCACTGGCAAGGTCACTTGTAACAGCCTGTGATTCTGTTCTGAAGTTCTGATGCGGCAGAGCTCATGAATGTGGCAGTGGGTGCTTGTCTTTGGAAGGACCTCCAGGGGCATGGGGAGGGTTTAGATGGAGCCCTGAAACAATGCTACTTTCAAATTTTGCTAGCTTTCCAGAATAACCAACCTCAACTTTACCTTGAACCAGAGTCGTTTTTATCTGTTCAGTTTTATATGTATAACCCAATTGTTGTTGTTGTTGTTTTTTTTTAATACTGACCATAACACACAAAACATTTTGGAGAAAGTGTCTTCAGTATCCTACTAAAACCAAATAACAAACATCAGGGTTGGAATCACACCTGGGGAGAGTTTCTAAGGCAACTGTTGTTATTGCTATGCTACAGTTTAGTGACATTTGTGGACAACTTCATCTGAAATATGGAGACTTTGCAGAGTATTACCATTTAGTTGTAGCATGTTCTCCAGGGGATGCATGACGACAAAGGAAAGACAGTATGTAAGTAGTAATACAAAAACTGTTTGACCGAATGTTACTCTCATTTATCAATTAAGTGTGTGAACTACACTGATGAATGTGTTAATAATATTTATGTCCAACTAAAACTAAGACTTTAGATAAAGAGAATATGTTAATATGGGGTTTGAAGGGGTCCCAAGTGTCTGATCCTGGAACACACTTCAAGTTAAAGTAAAACTTATAACTACAGCATTAAGAGACTATTAAACAGTCTATATTTGTCTCCATTGTGTGACTAAACCTCAGATCTTTGCTAACAGCCCGGGGCCCTTCAGGAAAACTGTTACTAGCCAAAACAGAAACTAATTGGTGTTGCTGAGGGCAAGTCTGTGGTGTAAGACTCATTAAGTTTAGTTTTAATGAACTTCTGTAGTTGCCTGATTAGGAGTGCAGGGCAAAGACCCTCTGCCCTGGCACATTAGTGTGCTTTATAGTCTGAGAAGTTGGGTCCTGGAGATTCAGGCAAGTTGGCAAATGCTTTCTAAATTCACACATTTATTTTTGGAGAATCCGTATGGAATCCTTCAAGGTGTTGAGAAGAAAGCATTCATTTCAGGTTATGATGATAAAATCCAAACTAGGAGACAAACTCAAAGTCTACTTTACTACAAATGCATCAACAGCTGAGGGTAGCCAAATAATGATGCAATTTATAAAGGATTTGTAATAAACACTAAAGAAAAAACATTGAAGTGGGGTTAAAAAACACAAAAGCATTATTCATCAAACGCTATGCTGCACCGCTATCACCTATGTTTTATCATGCTGTGCTAGTTTTGTCCTGGAGCTGTACACACTGTGTGCTGTACCGTCATTAAAGTAACAGACATGCACAGTTTTGCACATCAGTGCATATCTAGTTCATGTTTTTTTTCCTCTGTTTTTAAAATGTACTAGCATCAAATAGCACTCCATATTAATTTACACAAAAGATCAGGTAACAGAATCAGCATCAGGGGAAATAAAAAAAAAAGTATTTGATTGTATCTCCACACTGCTAGTTGTCTAAAAAAAAAAAAAAAAGGGTGAGACTCCGAGATGGGTGTTTTAATCCTAATAAGTAAATTAAGTATTTCAAGCATTTACTTTAACTATTGAATAAGACGTTAACCTTACAGATTTCTTATAAGATGTAGCAGGAGTAATCCCCTCTGGAGCTCTGTTAATGCATCCTGAAGAAGTTTTCATTAGTGGTTCCACACCGAAACCTCAGTCAGGCAAATTAAAGCAGTTAGACATGCAGAGGTGGAAAGTCTGCTGGGAACACTGGCTAAACTGGATTGCCAATGGCATGCCAGGATCAACTTAAGTTCAGTGTTCAAGGTGAAGATTCCCAAGCCCCCTGATGAGATGAGAACCTCTTAATCTCTCAGCTCTCCTCTCTCCCCCTCACTCTATTCCCCCATCTGTCTTCTCAATCTATCAGTTTCCCTGCAGGAGGGAGAAATGCTTTTAACTCCTTACATCTAGTAATGCAGCTTCAGGTCTCTGAATGCAGGCCAGATTTAGAACAAAAGCAATGATGTTTTTATCTCACTATCAAGTTGAACACTATTCAGAAGCAAAAGAACACAGATATAGTCATTACTGAACAATGAACCCACTTCATTTGTGCAGGATTGTCATCATCATACAAACAGCAGCTCGGCCATTTGTTCACTCTTATGAAAAGAACCTCTTTATACTGTGCAAACTAGTTAGATGTCTTTCAAAGCAAAGGGAGTTTTATCAGTAAAAGTTGTTCGACTCGTCTAACAGTCAAAAAAACAAAGATACTAAGTTTAGCATCAGAGAGGATGAATTTTTGGCTTTTTGCTTAAACATGACCTAAAACATGAATCACGTATCAGCTTCTCTTTGATTTTCTTTCATTCAACTAATAATGACTAATTAATTAACTGACTATCATTTCAGCTCTGCTTTGTTTCTTTTGACAGCGTCAGAGATCTTTTACTATCTGTCAACCAAACACAGTTACTTGCTTAAACACTGTTTCAACTAAACAAGCTTGATGATTCATCAAAGATTGTACAGGTTTGGTTTTTTTGAAGGCAGTGATTAACAATATTGCAATTAAGACTGAAAGACTTGTTGCAATAAAAACATTTAACTGCAGCCTAAACTTAAAAACAGCAACTGCTCTTTCAGAGCATGGTACTTTTTTTTCCCATGTAATAGAAAGATCAAAACATATTGGAAGTGAGCACATCAACACTTAATCCGAGGCACTCTGCGCACTGTTACATTAAACCTTTTATATGACATGGTTTACGTCAATGCAATAAGAAAAACACAAATTTCCAACTTCTTGGCTCAAAATTGACCCACAATATTTTTCTGGCACCTTCAGTATTTTTTTCGTCATAACTGGCAAAGTTCACTTTTGATACAGACCTCAACACATGGGTAAAAAAACTTAGAAAGACATCTAGTCAGGGACACCTGAGCTCAGAGTTTTTTGTTTTTTTGGTGGGCTGTCGTCACTGTGATGAAGGGATGGATATTAATTGGATATTATATTTGGATATTAATGTTTTTTTTAATTAGATTTAAAGAATATTGTGTCTATGTGGCACTAAATTTATACTATGATGCTTTAAAAACATGCACACACACAAACAAACAAAAAATCTGCATTGGTGTATGAAATGTATTTAGAGTGAAAAATGGAATAAAAAATGAACAGCTTTTGAGCTTAACAGCATTTGATCTCATTGTTTTGGTCCTGAATACCTTTTTTACCTGCTGCCTGTGTTACCTTCTGCAGCCAATAAAATATAAAGTTACAGAACTTTTTTTCATGCTTTGTCGTTTTTTTCCTTTCTCATTTAAGCAGTTAAGGAAAAATGATAATCCTAGCAGGTTAACAGGCCCTGTTCTATGTGAAGCAGACAGTCTTGTGCAGTGTTTATCATGCTGGGTGGGGATAACAATATAGTACAGCCAGTCTTTTGTTTTTTTTTCTACCCTGCTTTTATCTCCATGCTAACCAAAGTCCACAATTTCAAAGTGAAGCCTACAGCAGCAAGGAGTCGTGCGCTTTCATATGGCTGACATAAAAGTAAAAGAAAGCATTGATCATACTCCTGTGTGTTCATAGAGCCTTGCTGTTATTCACTGCTGTTCCCTAAAGTCATGGGCCATCTCATGGGCTCTGGGAGTTTTTGATATTGTGCATGACAACACAAACACACACTAAGCCCCTCAGTGTGGATTAAAATAAAACATCCCTCTACTAATTGGTTGGAAAATCTGATATCTTAGTCTGAATGAAACATTTTTCCAGAGGGTTACCTATGTAAGTACATCAATTCGTGTCTTTGCTAGGTGATTGGCTATTGATTTCACATCAGTGCAGTTGATTGGTCTTTGGCTTTTGCCCAACAGACACAGAGGAGAGAACTTCGATCCTTTGCCATTTCATTTCTGGGGCCATTTGCTGAGAACTGATCCACCGTTGTTCATGGACTGTCTATCATGTTCAAACATGACGATGCTTGGTTGGGTTAAGTAATCAATTTAAGGGCGGAATATATGAAACACATTTCTGTTTAAGTATCGACTGGAATCACTGCAGTTCTGCTGTACAAGCCATGACTCTTCCCCTCCTGTACACCGCTGCCCCGGCCATTCAGCAGCACCGCATGCACGAAAGCAAGTTAAGAAGGGAGTCCAGTATGTTTAATGAATAGTGATGTGATATTAGTATTCATTGCGTGCAGACAAACTGGGTTCTCTGCAGACTCTTTCCTTTCCATTTGAATGACACAGAGAAATCAAAAGAGCGCCAGAGAGGCACAGAGGCCTTTCATCTGCCACCAAGCAAAAGTAAGTGAAAGAACAGGGCAGAGTGTTAGAGGGGAACTGAGTCACTGCTTCTTCTGTAGATTATCTCCTTTGCTCTGCATGGCATCCAGAAATCTTCCCAACTTCTATTTTGTTTCATGGTTGCGGTCGTTTTCTCTTTCTGCTCAGGCAAACCATGGATGGATTGTCTCCAGAGGAGGTAGGTCAATTTAAATTCAGATGGAGGTATATAATTCCTGTCTCTTATGTATTCCATAATTACAGTTAGAGCCCCCTTAGATGCCACTTAGAATTTAATTCACACATAAAGGTATTTTTCAAGGTCTTAATTTTAGCCTTTTGAGGACGTCCTTTAAGACTTTATAACCTAGTACTTTAAGTACTTTAAGTTATAGGATATATAAATTCTAAAAAAAAATACATACTCCCAAAAGTCTATGCAGTGTCTTTATCAAGAGCTCATGAAACCAATGCCCTTTTAAGGGGAGAGATTTACCTTTTGTAAATTCAGAGACAAAATTACGAGATCTTTGGCTTCCATCACAAACCAAACAAGTTAACCTAAATAAAAAAGGAATTGCATAAGAGCCATTGAACTGTGTTTATAAGAGCGTCTTCTTGTTTTGTCTGTGTATTGTGAATACCCACAAGGACGTATGTAAAATTGTGCACATGCCTCATAAAGGTTTCACTTTGCAAAAGATACATGAGGGAAAAAAAGCCTTTGCTGTTTCTCTGGCCTCAGGGATAGGTACTGTGCCTTTCTGCAAGAAACACTGAATGCAAACATCTGTTTGTGTGCAAAAAGGGCTGTAATCAGGTGAGAAGTTCTTAGAAATACTCAACATAAGGGCTCAGCAATTAATCAAGTTTTAATTTCAATCCAATTTTGGCCTCTAGTGAGAATGAGAATAAAATAATCAAGATTAAACAACTACTGTGCTGCATTTCATTTTATGGTGCTCTCATTCTGTCCTGTGTTAGAAGTCTAGAGCACTTATTTCCTTTACTAGGTGCTTTTTTGCCCCAAAATTCCAAACTCACTCTCACCAAGACTCACTACAGTCAAGTGAGCTGTCAGTCAAAACCTGGTCAAGTCAGCTGGCCCTTGGATTTTGATGTGAGCTGTATCCTATCTTGTACGGCTAAAGATTAATTTAACAAATGTCAAAAATTTATCTTCTAGAAGTAAGTCAACAAGGGGATTTGCTGGTGTAAAAATGCTGACATAAACTGCAGGGCATTGCCACACGTGGGCAGTTTTCAGTTACCTTACCTTCGAGCATATAAAGTTTAAAAGCCTTGTTTGTAGGTGTTTTTGGGATGTATTGAAACAATCACATTTGCAGATCATGTATGAAGTATACCGTAAATGATTAAGCAGTGTAAGCATAGTGTCTGCTGCATGAGAGGGGAGCACGTGACCACTCATGATGTTAGTTCTGTTTTATTTGTTTGATTTTTTTTTCGGTCGGGAAAATGTAGCACGTGGAACGATTATTTTGGCGTGGGAGGACTCGGACCCATCTTTGAGTAACACAACAAACAAAACACGCTTCCGAGGTGAGTTTTACGGTGGCCGGGATGAATCAGGCGAGTCGTGTGTGTCAAAATGCTTTGCAAAAGGCAAAACACAACCTCACTAATGCAAAAGCCATAACACATATGCTGCTAGATTGATACTGAGCAATGATGCGTTTGATTTTTGCAGTAGTGTTGTGGCATTTGAGTTTGTGTTTTTTCCGTTATGCAAAGTGCTTTGTATATGATATTCGTGTGACACCTACCGGCCACCATTGCCAAAACCCAAGTCAAAAAAATATGACCACCATGGATGTTTTATAGGAATGTATTGACCACCCAAAGCTGACAACGCACATCGCACATACTGTTGTGAAAATATTGACTTCCAACAAATCAACTGGTTTATTTTTCAAAGACCAAAATTCTTTATCTTTCTTTTTCGTTGCATGGATTTAGTTTTGTTTTTATTGTTCTTTATTGTTCTCAAACGCTGACCACACATTTTATGTTATGTAAACGGTAACTGCACATTTGATTTTATTTTTTATAATTTTTTTTAATAGTGCAGTCTGATGGAGCAATCTGGTTGACTTTATTGTTTTTGTTCTAGCAAAGTGATTGCAATTTCTGTTTGATCTCCTTTTTTATTCTGAAAAACCCACAGTCTGATGGAGCAATTTAGTGATAAAATGTCAGAAAAACTGGTTAACAAAGTTTGGACGGAAGTTGTTTTTTATTTGCACAACAAATTGCTTGGAGGGAAGGAAAGAAAGGTCAAGTGTTTGATGTCTTTTCAGTTTAAGTTAAAATTGACCTGTTCTGCTACAATCTTTTTGGGGCACAGGGGGCTGGAAATTTTTCTTCCTCTAACGAGGTGCATGACAGAAAAAGTTTGAGAACTACTAAATTAAGATGTGCCACATAGTCTACAACAACAAAATCGCGGCCCTAATGTGACAAGTAGGCTCCTGCTTCAAGAATGGAGAGTATGTAGTAGGCTCCCTATTACTGCTGTTTGTATAATGTGTGTCTTACTATATGCCTACACTCTTTTGTTTAAACTAGTAAATCTGTTGTTGCTAAAAAAAAAAGCACCAAACTTGAAGATTGTGGTTTTGATTTTTATATATATTGGTGCATTTCTTTCAAAGAGATAACTGACTGTCTCACAATGCAACGGAGCTTACTGTGTATCACTTCAAATAGTTTGAAGAATAGATTTGGCTATATTACCTATAATGATTTAGCACTTATGTGAAAACTTTAAGTGCAGGAGGTTGTAACTAGAACGTTTTGCTTCTGAACAGGGCTTTCACTAAATTATAGTGTAATAACCATGACAAGTTCTGCAATCTTTCATGGTTTTAGCAGGATGTAATTATAATGTAGGCAATATCCAGCAGATATGCAGCGGGGCTGGTAGTGCTATGGGCTGTAGACAGGTCATAGTTACTGTGTGAGCTCAATGCTGTGCAATAGGGGGCGCTAAAGCAGCAGATGCGCAGCAAGAGGTTTACATGAAACATGGCTGTGCATCCCAGTGTTCAACTATGATCAGCACTGTAGAAATACTTTCCCAGAAGAGACAAAGATTTGTTCAATCATATTCTATGTTATCATACATTTAGGTGTTACCAAGAAACTAAGCTAAGGAAAGACTTGTAATATCCCTGCAAGAAAGCAGTTGTGTTGTCCATGCAGTCAAATCATATCTCCACCTCACACAAGGTTTCTGGGGGTTTAGCCCAATGAAGTAGCAGCTCCTTTATAAACACCTTCAATAAGCTTTTAAAGACTTTCTCAAATAATAGAAAACTATTTTATTCTACCTCCAGGTTCAGGCTTCAAGTTAAGCCTTGAGTGGTTGTATGTAAGACCTTTCTGGAAGACTTAATCATTTTTAATTTATACATATATAGTATATGCAGTGAACCCTCACTACAACACAGTTCATCTTTCGGGGATTTTTTTTTGTGCAATTTTGCATGCTTTTTTTACAGCCTATGAGCGCGCATTGTGTTTTGCGTCCTAAGATTTGAACTTTGAGAATGTTTAAACATGTATAACATATATAATAATTGTAAAAAATAGAGCTGACTACTTCGTGGATTTCACCTATCGCGGGTTCTTTTTGGAATGTAACCCCCGTGATAAATGAGGGTTCACTGTATATATATAGAGAGAAAGATAGTAAATCTCAAAATTGCTTGAGTTTTCTTCTAATTTTTTTGAGTAGTCACAGACTGCTTAAAAACCCTCGTACTGAATGCCCTACTTCTTAAGATATTTAGAAAAAAAGGGATTCTTTGAAGGCTGTAAAAAAGCAGTTTCTTTAGATCCCACCTTCTAATATTCAAATGGAAAAACCCATGTTTGTTATTTATAAAGGCAGGGTAGGGTTGGGTCAGTTTGAGGTTTTGCTTGTGTAGTTAGACATGTGCATTTCATCTAGCTTGATTTAATATGAACTGACTGAACAACCATTTGGGATGTTTAAATGATCGGTCAAATTATAAAGTCACAAGCAGCTCTTGGTGCTTCCTTATGACATTCAGTTTAGAGTACAAGAACTCAAAAGCCCTGAATTAAAATCCCCCTGAGGTCAAAGAGTGTAACCACCCTCCCACTCCTGCACATCCTATGTTAATATGTGATGTTTTCAGTCAGAATGCTTTTTGTTGCTTCCCTGTAAAGTTTTGCATTATTATTTTCGCCGTCTTTATTTTGGGTCAGAAAAAATGGGTCCTTTTTGAGCTTTTTTTCCATGTGTCGGGGTGGAAATGTGTGATGTTGGGTTAGGATGGAGATTTTGTATGATGCTAATTCTTAGACACCAAAAACTGTTTACCTCTTCACCTCAGCTTGACTGATGAAAAGGTGTGTGTGTGTGTGTGCGCGTATGGGTGTATGTGCGTGTGTGTGTCTGAGTGAGGAAGAGAGACAAAGAGAGATTTGTAATTGAGACATTTTACTATACCATTTTGGGTAAATACTTGGAAAGTAGGCTTCAACTACATGAAAAGTTCTCAGAAGTTTTACTGAAAAGAATTGACCTAATCTTTTTCAGAGGGACCCTGACTTACAACCTTGCAAAGTTTGGAGTTAATTAACTGCATATTAATCATATCTGTCTCACACTTCAGCTATTATTAAAAAAAACCTGAAGAATTAGGCTGGCATTTTGAGTTGAAAAATGTAAAGGAAATCAGCTCCACCTATATCATTTATAATAATCGAGTTGGTCCTCCTCACATAAATGACTGTGGATTTGGGTTTAATCACTCAGTAGGACAAACTCAGTATCTTAAAAAGGGGCCCAAAAAGCAACAAACATAAAGCACAAAAGTACAGTGAAAGAAAATTGAGTCTTAATAGGAAAATTTGATAATAGGGAAAGTAACTAACTAACTAACTAACTTAAAAATAGATACAGAACACTTAACTTGATTATACTTATTTGAAAATAGTCAAATAATACAGACTTTCCAGAACAAAGTCAAAGGATAAAGACTTTTCAAAACATCCATATACATTTTGGAGATGGAGACAGGTCAAAAAAGGCAAAATAAAAAAGGCAGGAACCAGCCCATTACGGACAATGTCCAGAGAGGCATGGTATTTCAGCAGAACAAACCAGCAGTGGCTGCATACTTAAGCTTTAAAACAAAGCAGACTTCTAAACCTGCGGTGTCTGAGGAAACAGCAGTGGAGGTGCAGAAGAAGCCCCAGCTACAGACTGCTAAGCCTGTGGTGTTTTTGAAACCAGCGGCTGAGGTGAGGAAGAAGCCTCAGCCACAAACTGCTCAACCCATGGTGTCTGTGAAAGCAGTGCTGGAGATTCGGTAAAAGCCCCAGCCACAGATCACTCAACCTGTAGTGTCTGTGAAACAAGTGCTGTAGGTGAAGAAAAAAACCCAGCCACAGACTCCTCCAGTGGTGTTTCTAGACCCACCACTGGAGGTGGTTATAAAGCACAAACTGCAGACTGCTCAACCTGTAGTGTCTGTAAAACAAGTGCAGGAGGTTAAGAAAAAACTCCTGCCACAGATTGCTTCAACTGTGGTGTTTTTGGAACCAGCACTGGAGGCGCTGATAAGGCCCCAGCCAAAGACTCCTAAACCCATTGTGTTTTTGAAACCAGCGGCTGAGGTTGGGAAAAAGTGCAAGCCACAGACTGCTACACCTGTGGAGTCCAGGAAGACTGACTTGGAGGAGAGGAAGAAACTTCAGCCAGTAAATTCTTGGCAGAAGGCAACTATAATCAGCCCAGAGCTTGATGAGGTTCAATCCCTCAAGCTCAGCAGAGAGAAACCACTACTCCTTAAATGGAGAGGAAACTATGATGACAAAGCATCAAGGGAACTTTGAAACCCAGAGGTGCCTTTGTCTAACAATGAAACACAGATAACTGCTGCTATCCATACCAGGGAGTTTAAACCACTCTTTAAAATGGGAAAAGGAAAATGCAGGACCACAGAATGTAGCTGTAGCCCCAGAGGTACCAAAGGTTACTGTCATCCCTGAAAACCCCAGGGAGTGGCTACTGCCCCTGAGGAACCACAGGCAGCTGTGGCCCCAAAAGAACCAGCTATCGTGGTCTTTGAGGGATCACATTTAAATGTGATCCCAGAAGAATCTGATGAGGATGCTGCGGGCCCAGAAGTTCAACAGTTGGCCGAAGTACCTGTGGAGCACAGTCACATGTAGTATCTGGGGAGGTTCAGGTACTTGTGGCCCAAGAGGACCCCCAGGCCACTGTTGCCCCAAAAGAACCAGCTATCGTGTTCTAAGAGGGATCATATTTAAGTGTGATCCGAGATGAATCTAAAGAGGAAGCTGTAGACCCAGAAAAACCACAGTTGACGAATGAAGCTGTGGAACCACAGGCTGATGAAGCATCTGAGAAAGTTTAGGAACTTATGGCCCAAGAGGAACCACAGACAACTGCGGCCCCAAAAGAACCAGCATTTGTGGTCTTAGAGGGATCATATATAAATGTGATCCCAGAAGAAGCTGAGGAGGAAGCTGCAGGCCCAGAAGTTCATCAGTTGATCGAAGTACCTATGGAACCACAGCCATATATAGCATCTGAGAAGGTTCAATTACTTGTGGCCCTAGAGGAACCACAGGCCACTGTTGCCCCAAAAGAACAAGCTATCGTGGTCTTAGAGGGATCATATTTAAGTATGATCCCAAAAGAATCGAAAGAACCACAGGTAGCTGTGGCTGTGGAACAATCAAAGGAGGTTTCTGCGGTTACAGAGGAACAATCAATAACCATGGTTCCTAAAGAACTAGAACACTCCGGTCTAATGTCTGTGCTGGCCCAGGCAGAGGAGGACCTTAACAGGAACACACTCCAGTGGGAGAAGGAAAAGTTGTGTCTTGAAGCTTTAAAAGACTTGCAGGTCCCCACCTGAAAACCCACAGAGATAACCCTGTGAACAGAGTTGTTGATCTTGGGGAAAAGATACCCAAGACTAACAAAAAAGGAAAGAAACCATCTCTGTGCAGAAGATCCCTCTGGCTATTCCAGTGCACCTCTCATTTGTCAGCAACTGATTGATTAATTTAATGGACACATGTTTTCACTGGGACTGTGGCACTATGGCTTTTTAGAAATTCTGCACATAGTTTTATTGCTCTTTACCGCTGACGTGGGTTTACTCCGGGTGCTCCAGTTTTCCCACAATACAAAGAAATGCAGCTTAGGTTAATGGAAAATTCAAACTAGCTCTATATGTAACTTATTGTCTGTATGAACAAAGATGCTAATTTTTTAAAAAAAGGAAGAAAAAGAACACCAGCGGCACAGTGGCGCAGTGGTTAGAGTGTGTAGAGTTTTAATGATCTCCATGCTGATGTGGTTTTATTCTGGGTGCCCCGGTTTTTCCCACAAAGCAAAGAAAAATAAACAAAAGATGCACATTAATAAATGTAAGAAAATAAAAAATCATCCCTTATTGTTAAGTTTGGTCTTTTATTGTTTTTTATGATGAAAGATGAACAAAAGATGCACAAAATACAAGAAAATAAAAATATTACTTATTGTTAAGTTTATTTTTTATTGGTGTTTTTTGATTTCTCTTATAAAAATAAAAATGTTCTTTCTTTATCACAATACGTTACATTTAAAATACATTACATTGAATATAAACATAAAATAAAGGTGTCAGTCTCAAAGTTGACTTTATTACAATGTAATACTACTCTTCCTTTTACTTCCTTACTTTTGATAGAGACCTTCTATTGAAAAAATATATATATACTGTTTCCTTCATAGATTGAATATTGCCTGGCTACTCCATATTCTTGTGGAAAGCCCAGTGTGTGCAGAGCAATGGACTATTGGCAAGTACCACTGTCTAAGAAAGCAAAAAAAATTCCTGCATTCCCCACCCTATTGGGCCCCTGTTCATTCACAGTACTGCCTTTTGGTACGCGCAATACATCAGGAACGTTCCAGCTTTTGATGAGTATGGTGCTTTGTGAGTTAGATAGTTGTGCTGTCTATTTAGATGTCTGTTTAGAAAAGGTAGACCTTACCATCTTTATAGTCTCTTTAAAAAACAAAAAAAAAACGTAATGGCAGATGTAAAAGCTTCAGGTATATGTGAGAACATGTTTGTGTCTTTAAAAGGCATCAGTGTATGTGAGGCTGAAGAGGAGTTAGCAGACAGTTTCAGGATGGACCAGTCAAGTTCTAGACACAGTTTGCATGATTGTGTGTGTGTGTATCTTCATCCTTCTTAAAGAGCTGACAGAACAGCTCCTTGGTTTTTGCTGATGTTTAGCAGCAGCTTGTTTCTGTGCACCATTTTGCAAGATCGTAACTACAGTGATGTAGCTGAGGTACGAATGCTTAGTTTTCAATAGTTTCATGGAAGAAGTGGTATTGAGTGATGGGCTGTAATCAACGAATAACATTGTGCTGTATGTGTTGCTATCTATCTGTGTGTAAAGCAGTGCTTCTCGAATAGTGGAGCGGGGGTGCGTGTGACCCCGGGGAACATGCACAGTGAAAATACCGTTTGCTTGCTGTACCAGAATAAATTGTAACTGCACATCTGCTTCAGTAGGTGGCAGTGGTGCTTTCAATGTTTTCAAAAGTCATAAGGGGTTAAAATGTAAAGACACGTCTAATTGACCATGTTTTAAATTAGTAGCAGACCATGAAGCAAAGGCGAAAGCAAGAATTTCGAACAGACTAGGCAGAGGTCTGTCTACGACACACGCCTACATGTAGTGTGCTAATTATTAGAGTGTGCAGGAAGTACTACGAACAAACACACAGAAGACACATTGGAAAAATTTAACAGGGATGAAAAGAAAGAGAAAGACAGAGATAATGAGACAAGCAAAAGTTTCCTGAAAGCTAAGACGAGCAAAGATGACGAAGCATATGTAGCAAACTGATGCACCTTTAATCTTTTCTGGTTCAGACTAAAAAACAAGGTTAAAAAAGTTATTCTTTGTTGTAACTGGATCTGTATTTCTTTATTTTCCCTCTTTTTTTTTGGTTTTCCTTAACTTCAATAAGGAAACAATGTTATGAAGAGGTGTACTTGTAACAATTTCATAGACAAATGATACTATATATATTTGTGGCAAAGGGTGGGGGGCGCAACATGTTTCTCCTTAACAGAACAGGGGCTTAAAGGGTGTAAAGAGTTGCAGAACAATGGACATGGTATCTACTTTTTTGTCTTTTCTTTTTCTTTTTTATGTTTTTATTTGGAATACAAACTCATGTGGGTCTAGTCTAAGTGGGATGTTGTTTAGGATGTGCTGGAGAATCTTTTTTTGTTAAGTCATTTCATCAGATGAATGACGATGAATGCTGCATAGCATGGATGGATGTATGGTGGTGGCTTTTTTGAACAGGTAGCAACAAGAAAACGGCAGTCTGCCAGGAATGCAGAGAGCTAAAATTTTTCAAATGTAGCGAGCGGGTAAAGGAACATGCTTGCTTCAGGTGTGTGGTCTTGTCTCAAAGATGTGCTGCTGTTGGTACCGTTTGCAGCAGTACTCTGCTCTGTTTCCTGCAGGCACACTGCACTGCTTCTTCAGTGGCCTCACAAATGAAGGAGGCGCTTTTGTAACCTGTAATGTTCTGGATTGCTTTCCGCATATCTTTGGTTTTACTGGTGTTGAGGTCTCTTCCAATTCTTCTGATGTCTCCACTTTACCTCCTTGACCCCAGCTTTCAATCTTGCCGTGGCAGCATTGTATACTTACTTGGCTGCTGTAGTTGGTTTTCTACACAAGACAAAGTTTATTTAGAACAAGCCTATTGAAAAGGTGCCAAGAAAGTAAGAGACACAACTTTGGCAACAGTGCCCTTTTAAGTGTTTTGCTAAAGTTGAGGACAAATAGGCAAATAGATTAGTTTCCTGCTATTTTAGCATTTATTTTCCAATGTTAAAGTTAAGCATTCATAATAAGTTTGAATTTCATGTTGTCAGCATAGTTTTTGTTGAACCCACCAGTCTGCAGAATCATCAAATTCAAGTGAGGGTACAACAAATAGGAAAATTCTTGCCCCAAATGTGTTTAGACACAAGATTTGGTGGCAGCTGAGGTAAAGAACAGAAGAAAGTTTATTAGCAATTTTTTTTTCTTTTACAAATTGGGGTACAAGACACTGCACTGTGCACATCGGACTATGGGAGCTTGTTGGTGGATGAAATGACATGCCATGCAATAAATTCTGACATCTAAGGATCCTCCCTTGACTTTGTAAAGCAGTTAACAGCAGCCTACACAGACTTAATGGAACTGAACCTTCATTAACTAAACCAGTTTTAATTGTGCTACATGGCAAATTGCTGCTATGACACTGATCTATTTAAGTACCAATCCTTGATTATGCAATGAATTTGTTTACAACCCTTCACTCTGTCGGCACATTGTGTGTTCAACTGTCGAGTTCGGTCACCAGTAACATTTATCAATGCAAAAATTGATACACAAGCTGGACTGAAGTTAAAAAACTTTTGCAATGTAAGAGAATCAAGGTGAGTTTGAGGTGGTCAGTAACAAAGGCTGCACATACAGATACAACAACCATTAGCTCCATCAAACCTGATACATTTTTTCCTTTTAGTCTGTTATGTTTTATGATTCATTGGTGAAGCAGTGAAGTATACCTGTCAGTTTGCGTCCTGTCAGTATACCTGTCAACAGTGAAAAAGGGAGCATAGGGTTTGGATTAAGAGCAGTGGATTTTTGAGATGTTTACTGCCCATGACCGCTTCCGACTGCCCAGCCAGACAAGCCAGACCGCCAGGAGAGGACAGGAAAATAAAACTGGGACAAGAGCCAGCGGCAAGACTTGGACTCAGGACTACTCCTGGCTAACCAAAAATGAAATGAACAAATGGGACTGAGAAAATCAGAGATCGCTCCAAAACACAGAGCACAGGACTGTTTTTTACATATCTGTTGCAAGCTGCTCAGATGAGTTAAAGCTGATGGGCAGTTTTTTCAGGTGGTCAACTTTTGATTTGAAAATGTGAACCATAATGTCAACACCATCTTGTTGCTGCTGTATCACTCCACCAGATGCAAATTCATAAAGCGTAAAGACTTATTCCCTGGGTATTATATATGTACATTGCTCTTTTTTTGTCCTAATCTATTATGTTGTATTGTATAAAGGACGACAAACTTTAATTTTATTGTGCAACCCTGCGTTGCATAGGGATATAAAGTAATAAGAGGAACTTTTCATTTTGCTGCTAACTGTCTTTGTTCTCTTTCCTGTCTGTTATGTCATCATTGCTGGAGATCACCTGAATTCACCTGCTGAGGATGGCCTCATATGTGTGTCCCGTGTCCTGTCTTTCATGCCGCTGTTTCCACTGATCCTCTGCTCACTTTTGACAGATCAAAAGAGGACTCAGCTCGCTGGGACCTGGACAGCCTCTCCCACTCTGTTAACTTATCCCTCGAGAGTCTTTCTTTTCCATCAAATACAGAGAATTTTTTAAAAACAAATTTCACTAATAATTAAATGCTTTGACCCTTTCTCACTTGAAACATGGTTCATTGTACCATAGTTTGGAAAAATGACAGATGAACCTTGTGATTGGACCATGTTTTGCTTTATCTGTAGAATCAAATATGTGGTACTTTGTAAAACCCTTTGGATGACATATGATTAAACCCTTTGGAGATGCTTATTTAGACTTGGTAAACCTGGAAAAAACCCTTATGGTTCTAATTAGCACTTTATGTTTAATATTATCACAATATAATATAACTGGGGTTGTTAAGACATATGATGACAAGTCTGTAGCCATTACTGAGGTCACGCCTCTGTTTATTTTAGCACATTTGGAGTTTTAGCAACCTTAGAGAGAGCAGTTTGGGGGTAACACACGACAAAAGTAACACATTAAAGTAATGAAGTAATAAAGTAATAAAACGCATTACTAATGAAACTCTGATGATGTTATTGCAGTTACTGTGGCTGGTATCGTGTGACAACCCAAAATTCAGTCCTTGCGGATATCATTTTCAAAAGTTTGTTAACAAGATGCCACTTCTGCCATTGTGACAGTGAAAAAGTCCCTGGAAAGATTTGCTTCGACGGAATAGCGAACCGGCTGAAACAGAGTCAAACTGAGCTTCCTCCAACTGGTTACATTCACATTACTTCGAGTTTCTCAGAGAAAAGGACAAAAACATTGTGGTAAGGTGGACTTCAACAAACAAGTCAGTGGAGTTGTTAAAATTGTTGTTAATTGTTGTTAATGCACGACGGCCTTTATTAGGCCCCTCAATGCTGCCTCCCACTGGATTTGTAATGAACTGCAGTTAACTCTTGCACTTTGATTATTCACCATGACGGAATATATTTCAATTCTTTAATATCTAGACAAACTTTGGACATTATTTTGGTCAAAGAAATGCAAAAGTAGTGTAATGAGTAACTTTTCACTTTTCACAGACAGTACTGTTGTAAAATAGCCTGGTGCTTTTAATTAGAATTACCTCGTGATATCTAATAAATCACATTTTAGAAGTAACATCCCCAACATTGAGGATGAATTAATACTCATAAATGTGATAAAGGGTTTTGAGTCATTTAGATTTAGTATTTAAAAGATGGATTGGTTTTAGAAAAGAGCAGAGGCTGGGTTTCACAGCTAATGGAGCAAGTTTATACGTATTATGTCAAATATACTGTATCTATGTGCATGTGTGTGTGTGTGTGTTTGTGTGCCACCGCAGACCCCTCCGGAGGTGGAAGATGAAGATGCAGACCCTGTAAACTGCAAGCCACTTGGATAAAGCAGGGTCATTATTGACTCGCCCTCGGCCATCGCCTCACATCTTCCCTCCCACCTCAATAGATTGTGCTGTGGGTGGGAGAACAGTCTCATCAGTTCGCTCCTTTCCAATGTTTGCAGCACTGCCATGGGCTACCCCGACTGATGTCCTGCCATATTTGCCATTAAACTGCTGCCTCCATGGACATTCTATCATCTGGGCTTGACATAATCAATGATGATTGCCATACTGAATGACACATTTTCTTGAAAAAAAAAAAACACACCAGCTTTTATTGTCAGCAGCCTTACTATCTCAAAATGGTTTCTGCAGACCTTGAGCGACATTATTCGATTTAACCGTGTAAAGGGATGAGAGAAGCTTCCAGTCCACATACCCGTTAAGAGTAATCTAATTTAATGCAATGTAAAGTCATGTCAGAGATAAGATGAATCCGCACGGAGATAAAGTGAGCTCAAATTGAATCTGTCATCAGTCTAGGGAGACACACAGATACATCTCTTTTTGCCAGTTGAGCTGCGGCCCACCTCCCATGGTGAATTTGTGTCAGAATGAAGGAGGTATTAATTGATTCATGTGGCTACCCACTGCATGGCTGGGGCATTAAACAAAGCCAGTGGGGGGAAGAGATGCATCTTTATTTTATATTTTTCACACAGGTTTTTACTGCAGACTTCTGCTGCAACGGATCCAAGACGAGCTCCCACATGCTCCAACACAATCCTGGGTCTGTTTTTTGAATGTCTGCCTGTATGTTGTTCAGGTAGTTGTGTTGCAAGTTTACACTGAATATTTGTTAATGCTTTCTTAAGCTTTGCATTTATGCCATTTGAATCATCATATTGCTGCGATTTGGGCGGCACTCTTGAAAAGTAGTCTTGTGATCTTGATGATATTCACCTGGTTGAATAAAGATGTAAAAAAAAACAAAAACGAAAGCCCTCAGCCCAACGCTACGAACACCAGAAAACAAGCTACTGATTGATTGCAGAACTTAAAAGCTGTGGACTTACACGACAGGGATAAGTAAAAGCCTTGTCTTGCAGAGCCTGCTGGACTAAAGACAAAGTATAACCTACTGCCAGCAGATTTGTTGTGGAAACCAGCCCGGTGTTGTTTATCATTGGCTTATAGTCTGCTAAAACAGCTCAGCGTGTCTGCTCTTTTATGTGGATATTAATAACTTATGAGTGCAATTTTGAACAATCAAAAGGCATGCGTAAGATTGTTGTGATTGCTCTTTTAGTAGGAGGGTGTGACGAAAAAATGAAACAAAAGAGCAAATAATAAACTATTCATGTGCAGAGTGATATCGAGAGCGGGGACTGCAGGTAGTCTGGGACTGAAACGCCGCCGCCACTTTTTAAATTACGAAGCTCTATTACAACCTTTATGTGCTAATGAGATAATCTGTATGTTTCTGTTGATTGCCTGGAATGAAAATAATTTTTCCTGCAAGCTTGTGTGTGTGTGTGTGTGTGTGTGTGTGTACGTGTGCAGAAAATGTCCTGTGATTAATGAACTCATCAAGATAAGGATCCCCAGATACCAACAAGCCCTCATTCTGCTTTTCATCGCATTCAGTCATCTAGAAAGTCTCAGTTCCAGGGCTTGAATGCAGCCTTTCAGTGTGAAACAATGGCCTCTACAATAATTACAGACACTGTCGCTGTGACAATGACGCTAACACTGTACTCTTAAGGGTTCAGATCAGCCTCCGAAAGAAAGAGGCTGCAGCAGCAAAATCTGAAGACCTGTGTTTCCTTTCCAGCACCGCACATGAAGAGAAAAAAAAAATCATTTACAGGTTTTTGTAATCTTACATAAACAGATGCTTTGAGAAGAGTCATCCCTGTCCCTTTGTGAGCTGCACACAATAGCGATTGTGTTTTTTCTCCAACACGCATTATGCAGCTTTTCATCATCTTTTAAATGCAGTAAAGGGAGATCTGTTGCCTCAAAAAAACAAAGGGAATGTAACCGAATGTGGAATACAACGCTGACAGCCGAACAACAGCAAGGCCTTCAACATATATCGCATTGTTTGACTATTTCTGGCATACATTTATTCTTTTCTCTACGCTCACTCCTCTGCTGTTAGAAAAGCTCCTGTCGCTGTCCTGTCTTTCATTTAAAAAGTGCACAGGCAGCAGAAGTGGTACAGTAAATGATAAGAAACAGAGGGCAGAGAAGGGTCAAAGAGAGCTTATCATCCGCTCATAAAACACAGTAACTAGATGTGTCATTGCTTGTAAGGCGCCACATGCAGATTAAGTGCGTCAGGCCCTCGATCAATGGATCATCAAGACTCTTCAATTAAAGAGATGGCTGAATCCTAGAGGCCCTGTTTGGTGGTATTGATAAAAAAGTCCATTAAAGTCGCTAATTAAATGATAAGCGTAAATTAAAACACAGGTCAAGTGAATGAACTGCGGGCTTTTTTTTTTTTTTAGCAACAATATCTGCTGGTAGCAAGAGGCTGGGGCGGTCACATCGGCGGTGTTGTGTAGGTGTCAACAACTCTCTCTTCACATGGCTGCCGGAGGAAAACTTTTTGCAGAGTGCAGCTTTATAGGAAACATTTACATGGGCTGGGCAGAGGGGGGCGCAGTTCTAAAAAAAAACTTGAAAAAAACATGTTAAAGGCTGATTCAGACCAAATCGGGTGTTGTTGTGATCACCACAGGTAACTTTGCTATATGCTACATTATTAATGGTAACATTATATATTTACAGGAGATGAACTCACTTAATTATTGCTATGTAACTCAAAATAACCTACAACAGATTATAAAACAAGGAACCCCGGAGACAGACATGATAAAGCCCCCCCCCATCCTTCAATAGTACAAAAGTGCACGACCCTTCATTTTGCGTGTCTTTGTGTCGTCTCTGGGTTTGTACCAGTAATTGTGTTCTGAAAATCCACTTATTATGCTCACATGCCAACCTCTGACTGACTAATGGTGGAGCACCATTCAAAGGTGACCCTGGGACCTCTCTGGCCCCACCCCTCTCTATGAGGTGTAAAAAAAAAAGTCTCTCCAAAAAGCCTGGCTGTTAAGCAACAACTTATTTTATTACCTTTCCTCTTTTATACACTATATAGAAAATAAAACACACTGAATAAATACAAATTTAGAAAGCGACAGAATTCTGCCGAATTCTCACAGCAACATGTGGTTATTCTTACATGGTTATTCTTACGGAGCTCTCTCAGGACTAGCGGAGGGATTCACGTTGCAGAATCCACCCTGAAGCAGACTTGGCCCACACACTGCAATGAAACACTTAAGACTGGGCATGCAGATGTTGAAGTGGTCCCCATTTACAGACACAGAGAGAATGGATTGGCACATTGATAGGACGTTGAGAACATCTAGAAACACCCATGGGAAGGAGGAAAATAACATCTATATACACGGAAAAATAAATAAAGAGAAATTAGGTCCAAGACAACTCTACTGTACAGATACGTCCATCAGAAGTGACAGACCTCCATCCTTTTGCCCCTTAGTTAATCTTCATGTGTTAGCCTCAACCACGATAAAATTCAAATATAGTACAGACGACATGGGATGTTCACCAACAGCAGATTGCACCATTTTACAGTGTTACAAACAAACACAACATATCACCCAGTGTTTGGCATCAACTGTGGTTTCCTCAGTGTTTGTTCATAGTAAGGCAGGAGACAGCTGAGCTCTTTGAATCTTGTCAGCGAGGTGAACAACAGGTAGTCCGGCTGCCTTGACAGTGGGCGTTACAAAATGAACTCCACTCCTGTTAAGTGTCCTCTGGTTTGGCAGATGTATAGTGGCACAAAAGAGTACAGGTTGTATTAGAGCGCAGAGGAAAAGCAAAAAGAAAAAAAATTGTGTCAATAGTATGTTACAAGTTGTCCAGTGAGCTTTGTCAGTCAAGTCTTTTATGGCAGAGAACGTTTCATCCAGGCATGGCGAAGAAGACAACCAGAGCTGTATACATAGACTAAGGAGGCAGGAGCAGAGATCCAGAATGTGGGATCCAGGATCCAGACCTTCTCCTTGAAGGAGGACACAAACTGAGGGATTGGTGCTATCTGACCTCCAAGCAGTCCAGGTACTCCTGGGCCAAGTCATAGCAGAACCGGTACTGCTCCTAGAACAAGCAAAGATATCGACCAAAGTTATAAACAACAAATAATTTGTACACATGGAAAATTTTCCCCAAGAAGTTTTTACTCTTTTACGTTTAGTTCATTTCAGAGGTTACGAAATGATCTAATGTTATAATTTAGTTTTTCCTGTCTTTACTTTTGTTTTATTGTCCACAAAGTCCACGTACAGACAAAAACCACCAATGTACTGATCTTTGAATTACTGATCTTTTAAAACCGCAGAGAAATTAAATTTATATCTGGGCCACAGTCACACCGGAAAAGCAAAAAAAAAAAAAGAAAAACCAATAGGGAGGATATGACCAAGAATTCTTATGTAGATTCCTAACAGTTTACAACATTTAATGGTAAAATTAAACACATTTGCATGACCTGGACTGAGGATGGATAAATGGATAAATGGATTTAATCACACATTTTATGGCTGTCTGACACAATACTTAGATGGAAGAATGTTTGGAAGCTAACTTTGCTTTTAATGCATACATTGTTCATTCTGCTCATCATCTCGTCTCGATGTGCAAAATGTTCTTAATTAGTTGTATTTTTCATCTAAATTAAAAGAAACAAAAGCTTATAATTTCGACTTGTAAAGTCTGTGTTTGGGACTTAGATTTTAAAATAAATCATTTGCTTTACATGATGTCAAGTGTTTCCAAATTCTTTCTGAATCATACAGAAGCTCAGGAGTTGAATCAGAGTTTTTAGGTTATTTTTTTTAGGGTGAAATGAGAACAATATAAATTTGACGCAGGTTGGGTCTGTAGCAAAGGTTTGAAATTCAGTCTTCTTTTATTCCTGGTATAAATCAGCTTTAATAAAAAGTCTCCAACAAATGTGCAATTTTCTTCCTCTTGAATTATACTTGCTGAAAGCTACAGTCTCTGATGACCCAACTGAACTGCCAAAATTTATTTCACTTTAATAGTCAGCCTGACTTCGTGTTGTTGTTGGCTAATCTTCTTATTTTGTTTTTTTGAGGCTACTTACATCAAAGCAGTAGCTCTCTCTGAAAGATGACTTGCAACCACCTGTGCAGCTGCTCTTCCATGCCTGTGTGCCATTCTTTTGTAGATATTTGTCATGGATGTTGGTACATAGCCAGCTAGCTAAGCAGGAAGGTGACACAGTCCTTTAGAGGTCTGAGTCCCCGCAAACTGACTGATCTCAGTGTTACCGAAACACGGTCTTTCTATCATTTACCTTCTGTCTCTCCTTTTCTCTTGTGTCTGTCTGCCTGTGGAGTCATACAGTCTAAGGACAAGTGCTTTATCTCTAAAAAAACGATACATTTTTCAACAGTCCTTGATTTCAATCTGCACTACATGGAGTAATAATGTATTGATTTGCACCCTCTTGCTGCTTTTCTTTGAGTTTCTGTTCAATATGCTGCATTTAAAATTTAATTCACATTCAGTTTAAACTGTGTATTACTGAGAAAAACACAGTTTTCATTTTTTTTTTTTGTCTGAATGAACAGATTAAGAAAAATACTAAGTTCAACCAAAGCAAAAACAAAGTTATTTATGTATTCTGGAAAATATTTAATTTAAATTGCTTCTCTTTCTGCAATACACTTTTTCATTTCCCCAACATTACCTCTGTGGCACGGCAGCATAGTGTGATATAATATATTGCAGTGAAGTAAAGAAACTTCTCAAATAGGGGGGCGCGGTGAATTGCTGGGGGGTGGGGGGGTGCTACATCCCGGGGAACATGCACGGCAAAACTACCATTTGCTTTTTCATTGCCGTACCGGAATATAGTGTAACTGCACATCCGCTACAGTAGGTGGCAGTGGCGCTTTCACACTGTTGTGACTTGGGTGATCAAAAGTTTTCAAAAGTCATGAGGGGTTCAAATTTAGTCATTCTTGCTTTGAAAGATGAAAAATGATAAATGATGGAGAATAGATGAGCTCCAAAGACACGTCTAATCGAACGTGTTTTAAATTAGTAGCAGACCATGAAACAAAGGGGAAAGCAAGACTTTTGAACAGACTAGGCAGAGGTCTGTCTACGACACACGCCTACATGTAGTGTGCTAATTATTAGAGTGTGCAGGAAGTACTACGAACAAACACACAGAAGACACATTGGAAAAATTTAACAGGGATGAAAAGAAAGAGAAAGACAGAGATAATGAGACAAGCAAAAGTTTCCTGAAAGCTAAGACGAGCAAAGATGACGAAGCATATGTAGCAAACTGATGCACCTTTAATCTTTTCTGGTTCAGACTAAAAAACAAGGTTAAAAAAGCTTTTCTTTGTTGTAAGTGGATCCATATTTCTTTCTTTTTCCTCTTTTTTTGGTTTCCTTAATGTCAATAATGAAACAATGTTATGCAGAGGTGTACTTGTAACAATTTTATAGACATGTGGGAATTGCTTTCAATTGCTGGGTTCCTTTAAATTTAAATAATTAATGTATTTAAAGAGTGTGATCTTGACATGCTCTATATGTTAAGTGTCTTGAGACAACTTTGTTGTGAATTGACGTGTTATAAATAAAATTGAATTTAATTGAATTGAATAGACAAATGATACTATATATTTGTGGCAAAGGGTGGGGGGCGCAACATGTTTACTTCTTCTTAGTGGGGGCTTAACAGAAAACAACAGAGAAGCACTGCAGTAAAGACAGATGAAGACCGATGCTTGCTTACCATTGTCTCCACCATGTTTGGCTTGGAGTTGCGCAGTGTTTTGGCAGCAAAGAACACGTCCACTATGCTGTGGTGACGAATCATTTCCAGGATCATGGTGCAGGCACAGAAAGTACCGCTTCGACCGCCACCATTCCTACCCCAGAAGAAATGAATGAAGACACACACACACACAGACACACAAAAAAAGGAGCATAAAGACACGAGTGACCTAATAAAGATGTGGTACAGCAGCTCAGACAGCCTCTCGAAGGGGGGAGCTACAGAGTGAAATGTCACAGTGTGACTGAGCACAGATCAAGCATGCTGTCAGAAAAAGGCCAACTGGCAGACTTTCAAGATGAATATCTGAGTAAAGTTCTGATTAAAATACAGGAGCGAGGACTTAATCAGATATGAGACGTCTAACACACAGCCTGACCTCCAGAGATCAAAGGGCCCCGACATGGAGATTGGAATAAATCTAATGGAAAGCAGGCGTCTCCACTCAAGCAGCTAATGTAAAGACACAAACACTTAATGGTTGTTTTTTTTGCACTGCAACTTAGAGTTAATGAGATTTAACATCCCCAAAAAGTATAAAAAACTTTCTTAATATGTGACCACTGCAAGTCTCACAGCAGTGAGGTGAATAATATAAAGCAGTGTGGCATCTTTTGAGAACAAAGTCTACTTGAGAACCAAATTTCAATTTCAAATTAAAAAAATCTCTTCTTTAGTTGAAAGTGCAAGAGTGGGTTCTGAAGCTCTCTCGTTCAGACAAAAGACAGAACTCATGAGGAGATGTTGAATTAATCATTTCTTTGAACTTCTTATTTAAAGTCTAGGTCGGTCTTAGACTGAAGCTTGATTCTAAAAAGGCTTATATCAGCACTAGCCATTTTCATGTATATTTTTGGTGCAGAAGTCTGTAAGTGGACTCACAGGCAGTGGACGATGGTGCGTCCCTCTCCGCACTCCCTCTGCCAGTTGTGAACCTGCGCCAAAAGGCTGAGAAAGGCTTTCTTTGAGTCGGGCACATCGCGGTAGGGGGACCAGCGCAGGAACTGGAAGTGACGCACCACGAGCTGGCCTTCCTGAAGCTGATGAGAGTGAGCGTTGTGGAGGAGAGAGATAAGATAAATTGTTTTTATCCCAGTATAGGCCATCATATAAATAAATGCACTGAACCAGCCGCATACACTCCACACACTGTAAACCACACGCTAATTCAAACATCTTTATGGTTGCTTTCCAATTTTGAATTGTAATTCATTGTAATTTCATCCTCAGGACCGACCTTGTCTACATTACAAATGCCAAATGGAGGTCCTTCAGAAATTCTATACTATACAATGTTTTAGCATCATTTATAGAATGTGTGCTAACTTTAGCGTGCGGCTTAAACTGTGGTCAAATCTGCTTCAAATCATTTGACACAATGTACAGTGTTAATTACACACAGGTCTCATATGGTCTTCTGGTTAGCATTTAAAGGTTTTAACTTGGGTTCCAAAGTAAACTCCAGGTGTGGGAAAACTTGCAAAGTTTTAGAGTAAATATTTATTACAATTTGTGTTTACATAGTACATACTTACTGCTTGTCTACAGTATATCAACACCCTGTATATGCAGTATGAACTGGATCTTTACATAGGTATTGTACTGTGATTGTTGCTAAAATGTTAAATAAACCACCTTTGGGGACAAATAGTTTAAATTGTGCCATTTTTATTGTCAAGTATATCAATAAACACAGTTATTTTTAAAAGTTATTCTTACCAAAATAAATTCTGAATCCATTTGCCCCTTTGTGAGAATTATAGAAGCTGATTTTTTAAAATATTTTCATTAGTGGTAAATTACTTTCTTCTTCTTTGGGACTCATAAGTGTAGTTTGTGTCCTGGTGCATGTGCACAAGATGCAAAGAAAACAGGGA
>JAQNCA010000009.1:6912383-6930717 GCA_029783725.1 Acanthurus tractus
GAAGCCAAGGTCTAGCATCACGGCTGCCAACACACCCCCCCAAGCCACTAGGAGGGGGGGGGGAAACCCACAGGAGTGGTGTTGACACGCTGACATGCACTGAGGTGACTTTGGGGGTTGCGGGGACCCCTGGAGTAGAGAGTGGTGATGGCATTTCACGGTGATAGAAGGGTATTAACAGGTGACATTGGGCAGGAGGGGAGATAAATATTTATACAGTGAGACAGGCAGCTCAGACTCAGGAGGGCGAAATGTATGTGTGTGTGGGTGTGTGTGTGTGTGTGTGTGTGTGTGTGTGTGTGTGTGTGTGTGGTGTGTGTGCACACGTGTGTGTTGGAAGGTGAACTGTTAATGTGTCAGTGAGAGACAAGGAGGCAGAAGAAGAAGAAAAGGAGAGTGACAGAGGAAGAAGGACAGGTTGCAGCTGACAGGCATGGTGGAAATGTTGAGCTGGAATTCAACATGACATGGTGACAGAGCGGCGATAGGGAGAAGGCAGACCGAACCCACGCACGGGCAAACATGGGGAAAACGATAAGAATGTGTTCATGTCGCGGCGGCCTGTGCAAATTACATGGACGGTCTGAATGCAGGATTTAAGCTTTATGGCAGAACAACTGTTACATCGATGAATGATGACCTGCTGTCACTGTACTGTGTCACATTCAGCTCTTATCTGAAAAAAGGGTGATTTGGGTGACATGTTTTTCACAGCTGTCCACATGTTGCGTCATTTGGATATTAAATCATGAACAAAGCTACTCTCTACAGATTCAGACAGCTAAAAAACTGTAATTAGATTGTATTTATGTGACACTTTTAGAATATTTTGACTATTTCCAGCACAAGTCAGCATTTGACCGTTCACACACCACCAGAACTAATTTAGAGCTCAGCTTCTCGCCAAAGGACGCGTCAACGAAAGACCGGAGGAGTTGGAGATCGAACCATGACCTTAGAATATGTAAATGACCTGCTCTACTTCCTCAGCCATGGTCATCCCCAAAACACACGTTTCTGAACAAAGGGAGGTTCTAAAACAGTATGAAAACCTAGCGTGAACACGGCAGCAAGCATGCATTTTAAAATGAGAACATATCAGTTTGAATACAGTCCGACAATGATCTTGTGCTGATGAAATGGGCGGCACGAAGGACCACTAGATTATAATCCTAAATAGACATGATCACTCACAGCTGTGGGCACCACGAATGTGTAGTGGTTTTGTTTATACCATGTTCTCCAGTCCACCTGTGGTACCTGCATGCAGTGGGCCTGTCCAGTCATGTTTGCAAATTCACTGAATGCCATCTTGTAAACAAAACGTGAGTGAGGTTCACAAATGTCCGCTCAGACTCAACAAGTGCACCCTCTGATGATGAAATGTATGTCACACACTTGAACAAATATAAGTGAATTAAATACAGTTTTGACGTCAGCCAGTAAGATCTACTCAGGGTCAGTGATGGCCTGCAGGGAATAAGTCACAATTTGTGAGTATTTAGAAAAAAGAAAAGAAAAAAAAAAGCTGGAAAAAGTTTGCGATGAACTTGGGATTTCTGAGCTGTCTGTCAGAATTATTCATTAAACCAAAATTTAAAAAAAGCTCAGATCCCAAAGTGTTTGACAGTTCATTAAGGGAACATTAAATAATCACCAACTGCAATTAATACATAACTAAAGCTGATTTCATGGCCATTGCTGGCTTTTCCAGTCAAATTGCTGCCTGCTTTGATGTGTGGATTTATCACATCACCATCTTTCTGTCTGTCTCTCAGCCTGTTTATCTCATTTAATGTGTTCTGCCTGCTCTTGCGTGCTGAAGGATATTTTATTTTATTTTCTCTGGTTACCTGCCAACCAATCAACTGTAAACAAAGCTAGCAGGTCCTTTCATGGGAAAACGATGCAAAGCAGCAGGGTCAACGCCGACTCCTCTTTGGTCTCAGAGGGAAAGCTAAAAAAATTCTCACTGCTTTTGTTTGTTTCTGAGCTGTTGCGGCTAATGTGTTAAAACACAGAAACATGATGTGTTGTTTCTGACACATCTGTTCCGACTCTTCCAACAGATGTGCAAAAAACGACAGCAACTGTAGACCAATTAATCTCCAGATGGTAAAATGGCCCCTCACCCAGGCAGAGTTGGACTGGTTGAGCTGGTTGAGCATCACCACGGAGGTGCAGCCGTAGTCGTACACAAGCCTCCAGAAGTCGGTGGTGGTGCCGGGCAATGGGTGCGGTGTCACCACAAAGGCGGCGGGCCTAAGGAAACTGTCGGCGAGTGCCGCGTTGATGTAGTTGCTGCTTTCCCCCTCAGTGGTGACGAGAAAGGCAAGGGAGCGGTCTGGCGGAAGTACATCCATGCTGCGGTTCTTCTCCCGATTCCTGGGCATCAGAGATATGCTGCACTCCTCCACGTCCAGGTGAGGAGTCACTGAGTTCAGAGTCTGAAGGAGGAGGAGGAGGAGGAGGAGGAGGAGGAGGAGGAGGAGCAAAGTGAAGGCGAGATTAGTGCGCAAAAGGGATAATTAGAAATGCTGGCATTTCTATTTAATAAATTGTGTGTGTTGAATTTTTAAATGCAAGGATAAACTCAAAGCTGAGAACGATGACTGTGATAACAGGAGACAGACTTAGCGGAACAGAAATGGGATCAAAGACAGACGGACAGAGGCAATGATAATAATCTCCCCTCAGACAGCCTGACTGTCAATACCTGACAAGCACAACTATCTCCAATCATCTCCCAAAACTTTGAAACACATTAATTATCAGTCGAAGCCCCCGCAAGGCCCTATGGATAAAAACACATTTAGCACAGTCTGATACATTATGAATAAGCATATTAGGAAGCCATGAAAATTGAAATGAACTGATTATCCTGCTTGCTTCATATTCAATGAGTCCCTGTTGGTTTAGATACCATGAATAGAGCATCCCAGGTCGACTATTGCGTCTCGGCTACAAGTTGCAATTATGAGAGGCTTTGTTATTGCGAGACTATGAGCAGCACTGAGAGAAGGTAATCGCACTGCAAGTGGCGAGCAGAAAGTCTAATTATTCTGGCCAAAGGTCACAATCAATAATATCATTATGACTGACCTTAACCATACAAGCTGATACCATTGCAATCATTATATATCTATAACTACTTATCCTTGTCAAGGTGGAGGCTGGAGTCGGCCCCAGCTGACACTGGGCGAGAGGCTGAACACCCTTGATAGGTGGCCAGTTCATCACAGGGCTGACACGTAAAGACAAGCGACTATTTAGGATCACATTCACACCTACAGGCGATTTAAAGTTGCCAATTAACCTAACCTGCATGACTTTGGCAAGAGCACCCGAAGGAAACTTACAAGGAGACAAAGAAAGGCCCCAGGGTTCAAACTCGCAACCTTCATGTCGTGAGACAATGGCGCTGACTACCAAACCTTATACCATTACATGGGAGAGAAATAAATGCTCATAATTGTTATCTAAAAGCTTTCTACAGAGTAAAATGTTTTTTTGTTAAAATAATCAAGTTAAAAAAAAAAAACATTGTCAGCCTCAGTAACTATCACCTCTATGCGATCGGGCCATTTATCTCTGACAACCACAGGATGTCTTTAATGAAAAGACCTACAGAATAAAATACCATGTGCATGAAAGGGCAAACTTGAGAGTGCCCGAGAGGTGCATACACCCTGATTCAGAGCAATTGGTGAGTTGTAGCGAAATGGAAATTGACTTAAATGGAAAAAGTCAAGTAGCAGCAAGGTCATGTGCAGAATAAAATAGCAGGGCTGGAGTCAGGTCTAGGACTTTTCATTATGCCTCGATTGACTTTTAAGTGATGAGCACACTGACTTCAAGTTTTAGGGCCTTTAGTAGTGAAAGCTGAGTGGAGCATATTTAAGTCTGACCTTTTTTTTTAGTTCAAATGTCAAATACCATCTGCATGGTGGAGTGCTCTTAATGCAGACGATGAAGACAGATTTATGGTTGTTTGTTTAGAGGTTTCTGGGTATCTACAGCACCTGCACATGTAGCTGCTGCAGCCTATGATGAAGCTCCTGTGCACACGGAGACCAGGAGAGCTGTGAATGGTCATCTAAGTCATCTTAGTGACCTGTCATGTTTTTTTCTGCTACAAGTTTCTGATGACAGGAGAATTTTTGAAAGTGAACACAATATTGAGCAAATTTGATAGGAGGCAAAGGTGATTTTTTCCCACAGTCACTCTGCATTACAAAGTTAATGAAGGCCAACACTTTTGTGGGTAATGCAATTAAAGTTTGATACAGCCCGAACATGTACAACATAACTGTCAAGGTAATATATAAAATCCAACTGAGACATCCAACGCTTAACTACGAATCTGAGCCTTCACAGCCAACCTTTGCAGAGTGACTCCAACATTAACATCCAGTGTTTTTCTAAACTTTTGCTGTAGTTGCTAAATGGTAAAACAAAAAAGTCTGTGCAGTGTGATTAGTGTTTGTTGTTTCTGTTGTTATTTCAAAAGGGGCTTTGCACAGAGTTTAATTTTCTTCTTCTTTTTTTTATTGGTGTAGATGTGCAAGGGTTGTGGCACAAGTAGTGCCTTTGCTGGTCCATACACCACTGCATTATGGAAAACAACACAATGGTTCAATCAGAAGCCGATAGACTGTCAAAAACCGGAGTTCCTTGAATGGCCACTGGAGACAAGCTCCAAACAATAATTCAAAGCTAACTCAATCCAAAAGCTCCAAAGCTAATTTAGCTGTTCATGACACTTTAGAGTGTGAACTTTTATATAATTTACTCATTTAAACCATTTAAAGACTTGACGTTCTGCATAATTTTAAGTTGTAAGAACTCTGAATGACAGATGGCAAATTAGCAATTTAGTTTAAAAACCTTTTTAACGTTTACTTTTTATTCACAGCAGAGGGTGAAAGCAGAAACTAAAAGGAATATAATTTAGCTTCTAGGTTGGACTAATTGATGAGGGAATTAAGGTGATCAATTAAAAACCACCGTATACAAATGAATGCAACCATTTTCAACATACAAATCTTCTGTGTGAATTACCTGAAACTCCTCTCTGAGCTGAGAAGTGTTGCTCTGAGAGTCAACCTTCAGCATCTCCTTATAGGTCAGTGCAAATTCATTCACCGGGATGGCAGTCTCTCCACACAGACAAGCCTCCAGGATGGCATCATGGATGAACACATACTGCTCCTGAGAGACAAACCGCAGGGAAAACATCAACAGATTTACAGTCACGCAAAAGCCTCTCTGCACTTATGAGCCTCCTAACTGTTAATTGCCCACTTGTGAAGAACAATACTGAATTTAATTACTGCTGCTGAATGTTGACTAATAGTAATAACTGTCAAACATTCTTCACATCCCCATGTTTACTCTCAGGCATTGTTTCCAAGCAGAAAATTGTGTGTAAATTGGGTAAAAAATGCACAAATCACACATCAGAGGAGCAAAACACTGCCCACACACACTATATTTAAATAACGTCATGAGCTGAGCGATTAATGAGAAAACTAAGAAATTTGTTTTGACATCCAACCAAAACAAAAGATCAAAGAGGCTTGGATGCATTCAAAATTACAGGCGTAAAAACTGTCGCTCGTCTGACATATTCAAAATTTTTAATATGCTCTATAATTGCAGAAAAATTGTATTCAACTGGTAGATCAGCTCGAGCTGGGAGGTGAAAGGGAAATTAAAAGGGAGTTAAATGCCATTGTTTTGGTATTTACTGCACTGCCTCTACTTTCAGACTTGTTATTAAGAGAACATTTTGAAATTATTTTCCTCATCTTTACAGTTTTATTTACTCTAGTTAAAAATGTCTTTCCCTGATGTTTACGAACAAGAATCCCAATTAACTACACTTTAAATTGAAAACTTGTAATTGTGCAGTTGTGTTTTTTTCCCATTCAATTTATAAAGTGGTTGTCTTAATACTTATAGAAAAAGTTATATGGTTTTACATCTGTCAGTTTGATACTGTAGCCCACTGACAAAAATGATTTTCATTTCACTTTGGTGCAGATTCACAGTCTTGAAACCAGAATCATTATACTCTTGACTTTCACTGGGAATGGTTTTTGGATGGAGTACAACTCTTGTGTAAACGTGAATAATAAGAAAAAAAGCACAAAATTGATAAAAGCGTGGGCTACCAAGATCAGCTTGTGGTTTAACACTGTCAGCCTCTCGAACCACACTGCTGTCCTCCCACTCACTTCGGTCTGTATCATGTTGATGCGTCTTGAGCAGAGCGTCTTGACGCAGTTGTAGATGTCCACCACTCCTTCACACTCGGCCATATCCAACATGACATCCAGCACAATGTAGCAGCCGGTCCTGCCTGCCCCCATACTAGTGCACAGGAGAGAGGAGAGGGATCGAAAAGCCTGAGTACAACACTGGAATGAAAAGTCTCAACAGCGAGCCTTTAGTAATATCACAATACTTTGCCCAAAGTCAAGTAAAGCAGAAGACATAAATCTGAAAAAAAGCATGTGAAATACAGTGACCATTGTGTACAAGTATTAAAGAAAAAACTAAGTTAAGGTTTGAAAGTGAAAAAGCTTTTAGTAGCAGAGTGCTAAGACATTTGAAATCACGCGCTGTACCAACCTTCCTGACCTATGCCTTCCATGTCTGAGGTCTAACACCTGAATAAAGGCGTGTGTGGGTGGTTGCAGATCCCTCAGCCCTCTCCAGCTAAGGTTTTGTTATTTTAAAACCCAGCCATGTGTCTGCACTGGGATGTTTTATGACTTGGCAATACATGTATCTCCAAATGCGTCCCCTTGCTTTTTGTCCACATTATAGAAAAAAATCTGCCAGCATTGCATCAATGTTGTGAAACAAACACATCATTTACAACGTATACAAAAGAGTTGATGCTTAATCAGAATTAGAAGCCACAAGCAGACAGCTGGTGAACACTGGCGGGCTGATTAAATATATAAATGGAAAGCAACAATAAATATCACTGTCTCAGTCATTATTATGTCCCTATGATATTTGCCAGTGCTGATATTTCTGCTTAACCTATATGCTGATATTTTTAACAGGCATCTTCACAGAGCACTATATTCATTTAGTGGGTTGGCTTGGCAAATAATACACAATGCAATCATGTTATGAAAGGTAGAATGTACAAAAATAAATGAAGTGGGTGACTCATGAGCTGTAAGAAATATAAAATCCAGCTCCACACACACTAAGAACAATGGACAGGTTTTAATTTTGCTTGTTTTGACATCATTCCCTCACGATCAAATGTTGGGTTTCCCTTAGAAGTGCATGTTTGAAGAAGAACTTTGTCAAGAAACTGAGAATAAGGGTGATTTCATAGCTGTATTTTATTTTCATTTATTCAGTAGAACTTGCTTTAGTGTTTTGGGGCTTGTGTGAAATCTTTCACTCAAACTGCAGGGCAGAAACAACTGCATGTACAGGGGCAGATTTAAGGCTGGGTTCAAACCTGCAGGTCTTTGGCTCTGGAGGGAATCAGTGGATAAGTTGGTAAACTTGCAGCTTTCTCCCTTGGTTTGATTTCTTTTCTCATTGAAAAGTTCAAGCAAACCAAAGTGCATCATAGCATTTTATCACAGTTTCTCACAAGAGTTATTAGCGTTTTCTCTTGTTTTGCTTCTGTGAATGATTGAACTGGGTGGCTTAACAACCTCTTTTATGGTTAAATTAGTCTGAGCCACAAAAAAAAAGTTACATTACTGTCTTTTAAGTTTTGGTGTGTTCGTGCTCATATTGACTTTTTACAGCTCGAAGCGTAGAGTTTTAATGACTTAAGATAAATTATTGATATAGCATTTTTGATTGTGCATTCAGCATCCTCACCACCACAAACATGAAGAGACCCTAACCCTAACCCTAACCCAGAAAGAAGATGTCTTCCTTTGGGATTGCTATGTTGGCCCTGAGTAAAGATCTAAATGGTGTGCCAAACTACTCAGGTTAAGATTCACTAAAACACTGCAGTTCTGACTGCTTACGACGGTTTGATTGATCCAGACAAATTCCTGCAACCACATACTGACACATTTATGTGTTACCATGGTTACCAAACATTTTACATGTGACTGCATGGTTGCAACATTTTTATTGATAGCTTATGATAAGATCACATCCTAAACCGTTCATAGTTAGCATGTGAGTTTAATAGGAGTTTAACATTTTAATTTAAGTTAAAACTATACATCTGCTATCACAAATGACAATGTGCACCCGTTTTTATTCCTTTTTTACATTGCCAAACTCCTTTTATGACCAACGGTCATACATAGATCCCTTCACACAAAATGTAGAATCTATCCTCCATTGTCAAAAAATGCTTTTATCTTTTTCTATAGATTCATTTACTTTTTTTTATTCTTGCAGGTAATATGTGAAATACAACACACTGTTGGATTGTCTTTTCCAACATACAATCTAAATTTAATATCTGATGCCATTATTATTTTTTCCACCTACACATGAACAACACCAAGGTGCAGAAAACCATTTTGGAGTATGTACAAAAGCACAAACTGAAGTAAATATAATTAGGGCAAAATCACTGTGTTTTAATTAGTTGAACATAAAGGGTAGGATATCTGAAGCTGCGTTTGTTTAAAACTGGTACATCTGTTTGGTGGTAAGGTCATTATCAGGATGGCAAATTGTAGGTTACCTGCAGTGGACCACCACAGGCCCAGCATCAGGAGGTGTTGAGGCCTTGACCCGACGAAGGAAAGCCAGCAAGCCAGTGGCATGGTATGGCACCCCATGCTCGGGCCAGGAGGTGAAGTGGAACTGGCACACCTCGTGTTTGGCAGGGTAGCCTCTCTTGAATAAACAAAAACACAGATTTTATGAGATGCGATCATTACAGAAGCAGAGACCTTCACCAATATAAACAATATAATAAACCTGAAGCTGAGTGAGACATGCTTTGAAAGATACAAATGACATAGAGGCTATACTGAGAGTTGAGGTAAAACAGTGAGTGTGACTCACCCTCTCCATGGCGAAGGTGCGCACAGTGTACTCTGCCAGTGTTTCTGTCTTCAGTAGTGTTATCTTAATGTCACCGTAGAGCTCAGTGTCATCAGGCCAGTACTTACAGCACTTCATCTGGACAAAAAATATTAAGTTGAGAAAGATTCACAAACATAAACAGCTGATTTATCTCAACACTTAAAAACAAATATTCACTCCCATGGGCACTGAGTTTTTCAACAGTCAAACTGAATGCATTGTAGTAATCTTGTTGTGACCTTTGGTAGTTGTTCTAATCATACTCGCCATCAGATCTGAGAGATAAAAATACTGACACAAAGGTTAGATAAGACATTTTTTATTACGATTTCAAGTGGCTTTCCGCACTTTTGGAAAAAGAACTCAGAGTCTGTGACAGTGTTATTTTCTTCTCTCAGCGCCTGACCACACAGTCTCTCAAACTAGCGGTGTTAAGTGAATTGCTTTTTTATTATTCCCTTGACACTGTGTTTTTTTGTGGTGTTCATACTTTCTTCAATTGCTGGCCAAGCGGTCAAACCACCTACTTTTAAGGCTGAGGACTAACCAAAGCTGTGGACTTTTCAAATTTTTATATTTCAGTCTTTTAAAACCTGGGAAAGACAACAGTAGCCTGTGGGATGAAAGGCTGAAAGGGTGCTCTTAAAGGTTCAATGAGCAGGAACTTGCCAACTTTTGAATTCATACTCTAAACAAATAGGAGGCAGCCTATGACAGTGGTAGTCGCTACATAATGTCAAATGTAGTAGCTGTTGGCTAGTTCGCTCAGTTAGCCTCATAGAGTCCAATGCATCCCTATCATTATTTTCCTTGTTGAAGTATAAATGTAAATATTTCAGTTTGGATAAATCCCTCCCTTCTCTGAACAAGTTTTCACCACACAAATTTGTTCCTACAAAGAAATTGGTAATAAGTAAAATTTCAGAGCGTATAGTGGCTAAAAGCTTTAGCAAACAAAAACAGTGTTAGCTTGCTAATTGTCCTGCTAATATTGCTGACTAAGTGTTGAAAATGGTGGAGGATGGTTGATACATCCTACTTAATACTTTATAATATGCTGTTTAAGGCCAACAACAGCTAGTGCTTCAATATTAATTTTACCATGTGGTAAACCTCTGAAGCAAACTTTGGATGGTCAGGTTTTGGTCAAGGTTAGGGAATTTGACTTTTTCTTTAAACAAAGGCAGACAGATACGAGACAATTTTTGTGAAAAGAAAAGCATTATGGGGAGTTAATCTTCGATAGTGTCACTTAGATTAGTACATTCAGATATCTGCCATTATACATCTATATTGTTTTATAACCATTATCCTCGGAAAGGCTAGAGATGATCCTCTTCATCAGACAAGACAGGAAACAATTCCATTATAGGGCTGACACATAAACCATGCACTTTAACACCCACGGGCCAATTTAAGTTGCCGATTCACTTAACCAGCATTTCTTTGGACTGTGGGAGGAAGCGAGAACAGACACAGGGAGAATCTGCAAACTCCACACAGAAAGCTTGTGATGCTTCAGTGACATCCTGTCCAGCTGGTGCAACTCTATCCAGAGCCACAGAGATATTACATAACAGTTTTCAGAGGCTGAGTATAACTCTGTGTATTGACTAAACTAAGCTTGATATATACATTTTGTTGAGTTTGTCTAATTTGTTATATAAAAATGAACACATTTGTACTCAATAGCATTTTTAGCAGCAGTAACATTTTTGGCTTAATGTGATATTTTCCACTGATCACTTTTGGTTAATGGTATGTAAGAGGTAAAAGTCAAAGCTAAAACCCCTTTTATTGTCATTATATTCAAAATCCAATAACATCAGCCTTCTGTATTCATCAGGAGCCAAAATGTTCCTCAGTGGTCCCTCATAAACATCAGAGCTTTGACCTTGCAGCACAGCCACCAAAGCCAAAGGGTGATCACTCATGATCAGACAGCAGCAGCCATTTCCTCCCACAACACACAGGGCAGCAGCTATTCTGATATATGGTGAATGATAAAGGGAGCTCCAGAAATACATTTTCCTCCATTCATCTTCACAGGCGGCTGGAGAGGTCACAGGACAAAGGGAAGGGAAACTTACCCTGCCCACTTCCACCAGCTTGGTGATCATGACAATACTGAAGCAGTTCTCCTGCCAAACCATCCTCCAGAAGTCATAGATCATCTCCTGCTTTGGGCCTGCAGAGGAGGAGATATACAGCAGAGGTATAGGTGGAAGAGTGGGAGGAGAGAAAGGGAGGGGAGAAGGTGTGGGAAGAGAGAGAGAGAGGGAGAGAGAGAGAGAGAGCAAGAGAGTAGGATGAGGAGGGCGGAAGGATGAGCCATAAGTCAGAGAAAATAGCAGCAATAACCATCAGTGCAGAGGTGCTGTGTAATCCATGCCAGGGAATAGAGTAACAATGTGTCATTCATGAACTATTGCCCACTCTGTGTTCTCCTAATACTACAGAGAAATGTCATTTCAATACACCCACAAATCCTCAGCTATTGTGCAAACAAGCTTCTGTATTGCCTTTCCAAGGCACCAGTGGCTGACACAAATCACAGCCCTCTGGAGAAGATGACACTTTCATTGATTTCATTACACTGTGGCGTTGATAATATGACAAGGTCCTCCCTCACACTGACTCTTCTGCCAAACACACTACACCCCTTTTAGTGAACAAGATTTCTATTTATTTCTACTCACTCAGTTTACTTAATAGGTATGTTACCATGTCTCCTGTATCTGACCTGGAAGATAAGATTTAAAGAGAAGGTTGCACCTTAGAATCCATCATATGTTCTTAAAATTCTTGGTCCTTTTTAATTAGGGTCTGTTTTCAGATTATATTTAGGAATTTTCTTTATGTATTTTGTTTTTTGTTTGGTAAAACACAATCCCAAAAAGCAAAAAAGCTATTGCTTTATAGACAGATAACACAAGGAAATCTTCACAAAAGCTAACCATGCAACACCTTTTCTCCCACACCATACTTCTTTATATTTCTCAAGTATGAGTTCATTTTTCTCTGTTTTCAGACACATGTAGAATTTTACCAAGCAATTCTTTTACAATCAATAGCGACAGTAACACCGACCTCATCTACTGTGTAATAAACACACTGCCAGTGGAGAATCAGAGTGATATGACTGAATTTTTCGGTCTTTCTTGAGATATAATTGAAAAGAGCCGAACCCATCATACAGCTTTCAGAGGAAGGTTAGGGTCAGCGCTGCAAGTCTGACAAAGGCATGGACAAATGTTTCAGAGTCTGACTGAAACAGCAAGCATTTCAAAAAGCATTTGAATAAAGTAAAATGTGGTATAGAGGTAGCACACAGGTCTGTTGAGGAATTTAAAACTCCACTGATAAACGAAAACAACAAGGAATACAGTAGCGTATGTTTTCAGTGTTTTACTCCTCTCAGTTGTCTTAACAAAAGGAATCAAAAGATATACATTTGACTACATGCCCTGGAGTAAACATGCAGAGACCTCTGAAGGCTGAGAAATAAAATATGGGAAGGGAAAGAGCAATAACCTCAGTTGCCTGTTAAAAACAGGGCATGTGCAGAGGCTGGTAACAACTTTTCCTTTCACAATACTGAGATGCTGGTCCTCACTGTAACTGACCTAAGGTGAGTCGAGCATAGCCGGGCTGCATACAGTTAATATGCACACGGGCAGTTACTTTGAACACTGCTCTCCCTCCTCTTCACAGCGTTATGCACAGCTCCCACCCGTGTTAGCAATCACCGTGCTTGTTTCTATGTGTATTAGCGATATGAGATGTTAATTTTTCAGCAGCAGCGCCCACTAATGCATGGCCAGAGGGAGGGAGCGGTCCGTCGAGAGACAGATGATGTGTGATACCAGTGGCTGGGTGGGTGAATCTGTATGCATAGCACAACGTGCTGCCGCTGAGGACTCGGGCTTTCAGAGTGCGCTTGGCATTTCTCCTCCTCGTCTGCCTCCTCCTCACCCGCCTCCTCCCTCTCCCCCTTATCTCTGGACATAACAGAGAGTTAGCTCAGAGCACCTGCTGCCTGCTGCACAGCTGCCTTAGACTCTTCCAAGATACAACAAATCAACTTGAACCTGCTGCGACAGCCGACCACCCAGGGTCCACCACGAGCATTTGCATTGTTCAGTGCATGCAGCGTTTTAAGGGGCACTAACAGGTTTGATGATGAAGTGTATGTGCTGTGTGTGGGAGTTATTTCACAAAAATGTAGATACTCATGGGTCTGAAAGTGCCATTGATGTAATGATACAATTATTTCAATTAATTTTGCACTAACAGTAGATTTTATTTTAGTGAATGTTTTAGAACCTAGGTCTTATTTCTATATTACACCATTATCTCAGGTTATTCGCCAGATAAGTCTCTGTTATCTTGGGAACAGAAATATAAACACATTTCAATCTAGCACCTAAGCTCATGAATAGATAATTAACATCTGGCATACTGACATTAGCCTATAATCAAAAAAGGCAAAATCATGAAATAAATTTGAAATTCATAGGTACTTCAATGCATAGAGTGTCAGGAAAAGATCTTATGTCATTGACATTACTGCAGCATTTACTGCTGCCATGAACTCTGACACATTTCTAACAAAAAAAAATGATGGAAACATAATTTAGCACGATAACCTTTTATTGTCGCACTTCTATAAAATGTCTGGATTACGTATGCATATAGAACACCACTGTCCAGTGCAGCTGAAGAATGGTAATGAGTACTTCCATTTAATAAACATAGAACTCATCTAAATGAAAACAGAAATATTTATTTGGCATTTTTAAGTAAGACTTTCACTACTGGAAACAATTACATTAGTAGGATTAGTTAGTTTATTTGTTAATTTAAAAAATGGTACAAAATAATTAGCAGAAACCTATTTTATACATTAAAAATTTTAACATTTGGTTTGATATTTTCAAATAAGCCACTAAATTGAATTTCACCATGGCCTCCTCCTTGAATATTTAGCACATTATGACACCTCTTCCCTCTCTGCCTGCACCCTAATATGCGGAGACTTTGTGAGCAAAATGAGAGAGAGAAATTTTCTGAGGTTACTTTTTGTGAAGTGGTAGAACTGAGACCAAAGTGAAAGATGGGAAGAAATCAGAGGGGGATTATGAAGTGAAAAACATATTCACTGAATAAATAGGATCAGAGCCGGCAGAGAATAAAGAGAATGTGTTGCTCTCTTTCTCTCCCACTCTCTCTCTTTCTCCTTCCTTCTGTCTCTCTCCATCTTCCCTCCCTCCCTCTCTGTGTGCATGTGTGTGTGTGTTTGCATGTCGCTCGGGGAATGCAGCCTATATAGTTTATCAAACCAACATCAGAGAGATTGTGCACCACACATGCAGATGGCAGGGAGAGGAGACACACTGCCTGAGCTTTACAGAGAGCGACAGTCAGGAATGTTACAGTGCAGATTGACTGGCAGTTACAGTCAATTGTTATGGGAGTGTTTCTCACAGGCGGAGGAAAGTGATGCTTTTTATGGTGGAAATCCAGATGTGAGCATGAGGCAACAGGGGCTCCTTGTTGTTTACACATTAATAATTCAGTGAAGTCATTTTAATACTGTCAGCTGGTCTGCTGTGAACCTCACAAACAAACGCAGACATTCTCCATCAGACGCTGTTGCTGCTGCTGCTGGGTATCTGGAACTCACCTTGAGTGGCGATGAAGTGGTTTGATCGCTGGTAGCCCTGCGAGACAGAGAGAGTGAGACAGAGAGTGGAAAAAAGACAGAAAAAGACAAGGGGGGGTGTTAATAATTATAAAAGCACATGATGAAGTGAGACTCAGGGACCTCTAACTCTCATTTCTTCCCTCCCATCTTTTCTCTTCCTCCATTTTCAGCATCAAGTCATCTCTTATTCATCTCAAGGCTTGGTTTGATGTCAGTGTTCTGCTAAATTTCTGCTCTGCTTCTGACTGAAACTATTTCAGTGCCGCTGAAAACTAATCTGCGTCATGCTATAGGCTGATGACGCTCCGCTTAAAATACATTAGCATGTTTGAACTGCCAAATTCTTTGCAATGTTTAGGCTCCAAGTTTCGGTTGGATGATCACACTTGAATTCTAATGCAATGAGAAATGGCATTAATTCAAGTTTTTCTCTGTCTGTCTGAGCCAGGTCATTACATGCAGAGTGGGGAAGCTGCATTTCAAAGGCGGCTCGGCGTGTGGTGCTCTGCATGCAGCCAAGGCTGCTGATCAAAGATGGATTGACAAGTGAAGGATCTTCAGCTCTGGGAGTAATTCTACCTGAGTGACACAGACTGATCTGGCTGTCTTCTTTCTGCCCCGCTTGGCATTAGTGCTGCTATGATACAGTGTGCACGCTTAGGAAGGCTATTAGGGACGTCCTGGCCCTCCACCAGGCTAACCCGGCGCGCTGAATGCAAAGCAGCCAGGTGTGAGAGATCCTCAGAATTGAGATTAGTGTGCCGTTTCATCACTGGGTAAAGTGATTCCAGCAGCTCTATACAGTAAACATTTATACAAATACATACGGATACACACCTTGAACCCCCCCCCCCCCACTATACAATCACCGAACACACACTCACACACTGATAAACACGTATGCACTATTCAGCCAGGCAGGCACACAAATCACATTCCATAACTGTCATGCCACTGGGGGTAAGTTGAGATGAATGGCCATCGCCATGAAAGGGTGAGGGACCCTCATTCCCATGAGCCTCCGAGTTTCCACAGGCCAACCAGTTTCCTGTCTGTCACCTTGGCAACCACATTTTCCACCAGCAGGCAAGCAGAAAAAAAAACATAAAGCAATGTGATTTCACAATGGATGAAAAGAAAAAATAAACTATGCAGAGTTATTTGAGATGGAGAGAGCTGATCAGTTCTATGAGGAAGGAGAGAAAAACAAACTGGCTTATTTGTTTTGATTTGACTGATTTCACCGACTCTAACTACGACCTGCACCAGGTGAGCCGCAGCCTGATCTTGTTTGCAAGTCAAAAAAAAAATCTGTTCTATAATTCATGGTGTTTCTCAAAAAAACTTGTCGCATATCTGCAAAAAGTTTAAAATTTAATATGAATAGAAATCTTTAGAAATTATTACCATCACTGTTACCTGTTGTTGTGACTAACTGTTGCAGTTGAAGCTGCACATACATGTTGTCAAAAATTTGCAGGAATTAATCTGTGAATCATTTGTCACAGAAATGGACAAAATGTGTTGTCCATTTGCAAATCCCTCAAAACTCTGGCAACAGCTGAAATTCTTAGTTTCATGGCCTGCTACTATGTAACTGGTTAGCTAGCAGGTCGTAGCAGGTTGTTTCACAAAGCAATCCTTAACCTATGGCCCATCATTACACAAGGACAAGACAAAACACTTTGCTGCCTGATATTGCCTGATGTTAAGAGAGAACTCATGTTGAGCTTATGAATATCATTAAACGGGAGAGAGAGATGGCTGCTATCAGTTAAAAAACAAAACAAAACAAAACAAAACAAAAAGTCAACTTGAGTGGGGAAAGTAGTGGCTTAAGGTGGACGGACTCCACTTCTTGGAGCAGAGAAAAGAAAGAAAGGGAGCAGAAGAGAGGGCAGCATGAAGGGGTAGAGGTGGAAAGAGAAGAGAAGCAAGGTACTTACTTCCCTGTTTATCCGAATCTAAGAGATGCCAAAAGGTTGAAAACAGGGGCGGAAAACAGAGAGAGAAAAAGGAAAGTAGGGGAGGAAACAAGAGCTAGTTATTGTGATTAAAGAGCAGGAAAAAAGGGTAATGAAATGGTTAGAGAGCAGCTTGCCTTGAGAACCTGTGGAGAGAATCATTTTTGTAAGGCTTCAATTCCCTTGTTTTTATAACATTTGATAACATTGTACCTAGAAACTTTATGGCTGAGATGTGGGAACATGTCTACAATGCAGTTTGATTTCCAGACAGGCGATGAACAAGCCAGGGACCAGTCTATCCAGATTATCTACAGCATTCTATACGGAGCATTCTATAAACAAAAATGAGCTACTCCTCATCTCGATAATAAACACAAAAAAGTGTGTGTGTGCACAAGATTAAAGTTGAAGCAGGTAGTATGTAACGTTGATGGGTGTCTGACAATCTTTTAAACATTTTACAGTTCATGTTTGTTCTCTCTGCAAAGTGAGCTGGCCAAACCTGGCTGCTGAGGGTTAGGGGAAGGGTTCGACATGCTTGGGTTTTGTGCCGTGTCAAATTTTTCGGAATGCTGCAGCATTCAGGGATCTCAGTGATTCACTCACTGCATACCATGGTTTTCTAACGATGACGGCTAAAATGACAACATGTGTAGTTCGGTGCTGATTAAGCAAAGTTTTCTGAAACATGAATTCTTCTCGTGTACTTTTGGGTAATATGGGGAGAAAAAAAAAGAAAGCAAAATGGGTTGTACAGCCTTCCCCAGATGACACACAAAGACAGACAAAGATACAAGCCAAAGCAGAATTAGTCTGTCATCCAAAGAAATTAAGCTTTTCGGTTCATCTGCTCAACCATGGCAACCATTACTTCCCATGCTCATTCCCATTTTATCTAATTCTACACAAATGAATGCTGCTTCCAACAAGTGTGACAGGCATTCCTTCCTGAGCACCGGAGCAAGACAAGGCTCCCTGACAGTGGGTGTAAATAACAGTGAATACAGACTCTTTTTACAAGCCGAGTGTGTGGATGGTGCCACTGCTGTGTTACATCTGTCGGCAATAGAAAGCAACAAAAAGAACATCGAGAGATTTGACACAAAAATGTCATGTATTGCAACCCATGTAAATTATGTAAACCTGCATTGGAATGAGAGGGGAGCTTGGTGGAACTCTTCAGTTTAAGCTTTGACAAAAAGATTTTTTTCCATGTACTCCAACCTTGGCATCTTCTACGAATCATTTGAAACCACTTTGCTGCAGTAGTGTGAGCCAGGGGTTTTGGCATGAATGCAGCCAGTGCTTTAGCCGGAGCAGTTAACGACACAAAGGTCCTTGGAGTGTGCATCCTAATGCATGCCCTCCCAGACCAATAAAGGGGATAAAGCGGCCCATTGCAGCACTGTAAGTTAGGGCTAGGCCACGGATGTCAAACTCGTGCCATGGAGGGCCGAGAGGCTGCAGGTCTTCTTTCCAACCAAAAACTCCACCAGCTGATTTCCCTGATTAGTCCCTGCTCTCTGCTTGAAGGTGAGGGTAATCAGTGAAATCAGCTGGTGGAGTTTTTGGTTGGAAAGAAAACCTGCAGCCTCTCGGCCCTCCATGGCACGAG
>JAQNCA010000009.1:6934287-6956815 GCA_029783725.1 Acanthurus tractus
TTTTAATCGTTTACCCCCCCCCCCCCCTGCTTGATCAGTAAGCACATCCACACTTTTGTTCTGAGGCATGTCGCCCTCATCTACAGCTGGCCAATCACCCCGAGAGAGAGGTGGGGGATTACAGACAATCTGAGAACCTGGCCAAGGCACACAAAGAAAGCTTCAGGAGGCTACGTGTGCTCCTGGATCCTGCACAGATAAAACCTGATTGAATTCTGCTTAACAAAAGGGCCCTAAACCTTGTACTTCCGAACCTCAACAACAACATCATTCTGGTTACTTTCATGGATGAATTTCTATTTCTATTTGCTCATCAGTTGTATTCCAAATGCTTGAAATATAAAGTGCCTTTGATTTTTGGTATTTTCAGAAATATCATATGAGTATGAATAGAAAAGCAACAATTCAAGTTTGAAATTAGAGATTCTAATATCTAAGACTTGGCTTATCAGCATTATGAGGACTGTTTGGGTGTGATTGTATAAGATGTTTGTGTGTAGCTAGATAGTCAGCATCAGTAAAAAGTCCCATATTTGTTGAAATAATAAAATATTTCATTTGGGTGCAGGATTTTACCTTTATGAACCATAAAAAAACAATACACCTCAAGGAGTTTATACTGATTTGGTACATTTAGTTCGAACGATTTCTTACAGCTCAAGCAGACAATAAGCAGTTTAATTATTCATTTGACATCATTTTTCTTTCCTCTTGATAAAGGCAAGTCTAACCTACAAAAATATACACCTCTGCAGCTTCTAGATATTTTACTTGCACACCAGATAATTGCAAACTGTCTGTCTGCACTTTGAAAAAGGAATATTTGGAAAGCTACTGGAGGTCTGTTTTTCTATAAACTGCTATTTGCTGGTTAAAAACCGTTAATAAGTAAGGCAACAATGAACTAATGAAGGCTAAAAAGCGTCATGGAGGTGATAGGAACTGCCAAATCAAGTAATAATTCTCTTTGCTTTGCCTACTAGGGACACTTTTCACATTAAACGTACTCTCCTTCATAGAAAAATTGGATCAGGGTGGACTTAATGACTAAATTTAAGGGTTACCTCTCAAAATGTTAATGTTGAAAAACAAATATTGGATTAATTGGGCTGATTTTTTAAATATTTCTATAGTAAAATCCCAGAGCAGTCAGGCTGCAGGTCATATCAGTGCGTTGCAGTGTTGAGTGGGTGCTACAGTTCCAGGTAAAAACAAAATGACATGGATTACCCACAGGAGGTCGGCATCAGTCACGGAGTGTGATATGCTTTCTGTCATTGTGGTTTTTTATTTTAAACTGGCTCCGGTTCCAGATGTTGGCAGAACACATTCCGGACCTAACCCACACAGAGGGCCTGACTCACTCCAAATCCCCCACAGTGCCTTGCAACGTGTCTGATCAATGGCAGCAGCACGACCCTGTGGGAAATAAGGGTTATGAAGTCTGACAGTAGTGAGCTCGCTGATCCCCTTCATGGTGTTTATTTCTCCAGGCGAAAAGGAGCAGGACTGATGAGTGAAAAAGCAAACCCATACATTGATTTTTGAGGAGGGAAATTAGTTGGCTACTCAGGGATCCTAATGAATCCAAAAAGTGCAGTTTCCTGCAGGTGGACGTGCAGAAAATGTCTCATCACCACCGGCTGATATGAAGGACATTATTTTAAAGTAGGAAGAACGCTGAAAGGACTCACTCTGAAAGGCATAACTGGCTCCCACAGCCCCAGAACATCCAGTACATCTGCATTACCTCTGCAGTACAGTGTAAGTAAGAAAGAATTCAAGTGCTTGCTCAAAAATTTTAAAAGTTCCAAAAGTAGAAAATATTAAGCTGCAACGAAGATGTTGTCAAAGAGGCTTGCATCTCATCAAGTATGTCATTCAGTTCAATGAAGAAAAGGAACAACTGACTAGAGACAGAAATTTAGACTGTTAAAATGAAAGGCAGTGATGCATGTGATCACCTTTGTATCAATAACTAAAGAATTATATTTTGATAGCTTTTATTGTAGTTAGATGGTTTTTATGTTAATGGCTCTTGCACATTACTTAGTATCATACATTACACTGTAACTAGGGAAGTCTGTGAAAAACTTCCTGAGCTGTTCTGCTGAACAGACATCTAAACATACGCTTCTGTAAACAAAAGGTACCAACAGCTGTTCCTGTTTTAAGTGAATGAAGTGTAAAATGACACATGTGCCACTGTCTGATTCAAGTCATGGTAACTGTGCAACACTGAGTGTGTATGTCAGCTTATGTTATTTTCATGGCCTGTGGATGTGCTGAAGCATGATTTTCCTAAACTGAAGACAGAGCCCCCGTGATATCAGATTTTCACTAAGCCATTTATGTGGCCTAAAGAAACCACAACAACAATAATTAAACCTGAAAAGGTTATTTTAATCAAATCCATCTTTTGTTTTCTGCGTCTTTGTCTCGAGTAGAGAGAGGGCAACTATTTTTCTGCTTTATGCAAGTAGGCAACCAGCGTTACAGTGCATTACTGCTGCCATGTACCAAGACAAAGCAAGAACGGAGACAAGTAAATGATTTAAGAGGTGCCATCTTAGAATATTTTCACTTTCAACTCATTATTAACTTGAAGCAATGTTTCATTTTTAAATATCACTGCCAATACCACAACACTGCAACAAGTGCACCTTAACACTACTATGTGGTGCCTTTCTTCGCATTTCTTTTTACTTTATCCTTATTTACCTCATATTCTTGTTTGAAGCCGTATCCCTCAGCTGTCTTCATCTGGTTGATGTGCTGTAGCAGGTCAGCCACCCTCACTGCAGGGTGTAGCTGACCCGTGTGATAAGGCGAGCTCTTCCTCCGACAGTGACGGTGTGGAGAGCCTCCGAGCAAGCTGCTGGACTCGTTGACTGAGCTGCGCTGCTCATCTGGGAACGAGAACACATACAAGTTCAAGTCATATCGCTGACATTATGAACTCTGCGACATGGACTCTGCTCTTTTTTATTAATGTAGACTCCGCTGAAAAGTCTAGGGGGCAGCTAGAGAAAAAAAAAAGGCCAGAGTTTCTGCCGAGACGTGAGGACAGACTGGCGACTGCGGAATATTGGAACAGACAAAAGACATGCAGAAGATGTCTCTGCTGAGAACACCTTATGGTCTGGCAGAACAGACTGGAGACATGCTTGGAAGTATACACTGCTGAAGGTCGTGAAGGAGGGAGCTTCATCTCTCTAGACACTTTCTCAAGAGTACCCATATGTTCCTGGCTGTCTTACTTCGAGCATTGCAGCCGTGGGCATCCATGAAGGAGTGGGCCATCCTCTCATCCTGCTGAAGAGTGCTCTGCTCTGTCATGCTGCAGTCGAGAGAGCTAAGCTTCCGACTCTTCTCCTGCCTGTAGGACATGGCTGCCTTGTTAATGGCCACCTTCTTCCTACTGTAGAGATGCAGAGAGATGAAGGAGGATAGAGGGAAAGAGAGAGAGAGAGAGAGAGAGAGAGAGAGAGAAAGAAATTGAGGAGAGGAGGGGGCAGGGAGAAATATCAGGCAGAGGACAGTAGAGAGGGGGCGGAATGAGAGAAAGACAGGCAAAGAGATAAGGGAGAAAGGAAAGGACGACGAGCGAGGAGATGAAAAATTGGACTGAGGGGGAAATATAAGGGCTTCTAGATTAAAACTGGACAAAGGGAAAAGTGCGATTTGGTGATAGCAAGAGTGTTCGGGGGTGGAGGTGGTGGGGTGAAAGGAGAAGGGGGTGGGGGTATCTACACTGTAGGATGAGGTGGAGATAGCAATGCTGATTTCCACTCTAATAATCCTGGGACTACAAAGGGCGAGCAAGGGGAGGATGGTGTCAGGGTGGAGGATGGAGAAAGGAGTAACTTACGGGTAGTAAGGGTAAGAATAGAAGTCCCTTCTGATTAGCATGAAGAAGGAGGAAAGGAGAGAGAGACAGAAAGTGAGGAGAAAAAAAAATAAAAGAGAGGTGAATATGGTTTATCAAGATGGCATTAGAAAGATAAATGAAGATGCTCAGTGCGTTGAAATGTTCCTTGCAAGCAATCATGAAGCAGGATCACAGCATCGAGATAAAAAGGGCCTGCTGCACACAAGGTCAGCTTTCAGCAAATAAAACATTCTAACTTTCCCATTTTCTCTGTTTTTCACCATAAGAACAATTTAGGATCTTTTTGCCATTTCTTTCAGTGATTTTTGGACCCATACCTTGATATAAAGGTCAGTAACATACCATGGACACATCACAGTGCAATGGTGACTGACTTAAATTAAAAGGGACAAATGAGCCATTAAATGTACGTAATCTAAATATAAATTACAATTTTTTCTCAGAAAATGAAAAATTATGACAGTGGATTCATATTTTTTGATATTTATGTATTTTATTCTTTCTGTTAAGTGAACTTGCTTACATATAAACTATGAGACTTCTGGTTCATGAGTGTACCACATTTAAAGCTGATTCATAAAAGCACTTTTGCGAGGCAATAAGTAAGCAGTGTCAGGCTGGGAACCAGACCAATCTGCCGAGCTCATTGTTTATGAGCTCTGGCAGAAAGTCCGGCCCCATGCCACTCAGACAGATTTCCACCTGTCCTGGTCCACATCTGGCCGATGTTATCTGAGATCTGAGATGTTTGTTTTTTATGACAGACAGCATTAATGGTCGAGAATTTAAAAGAAAAACTTTAAAAGTTTTAATGCCCTGACTGGTTATAGAGCTATTCAGTTGCATCTGGAGGCCTTTTGGTCTGTGTCGGCAGAAAACAACCCTTTGCAAAATGAACCAAGAACCATTTGAATTTGTTGGACTGATTGAAACGTCAGGTGAAAGCAGTGTGTCTAGGTGTCAAACTTATCCAAAAAAAATCTGCAAATTGGCTAAATCTGCTTTTCCGTATTTCAGTAAACAATAATTTTAATCGATAATTTCTTGAAATTTATAGAAGCTTTATATTCAATTTGGAATAGAAAATTAAGGGCTAGGTATGTACATGTTAATTTTATTTTTTAATACCCACATCTCTTTAGACAACATTGCGAAGCCATGAAGCATTAGTGTCCATTAGTAAGTAATTAGTAATTAGTACCTGAACTATGTAGAGCTGTTTTTAGTGAAGCTTTCCCACCCACATTTCTGCCTGTTTGTGTCTTTTTGCATTGTTGGTGTTGTTGTTTCCTTAATATGAATTGACACATAAGGCTACTTGTTTTTGGGATCCAAATCAATCCAGAAATTTCAAACAGAAATCATATGAAGTAAGGGTACCAGGACTTTATATTGGCTGGATCATAAATTCTGACTGTGAAGAGATCCAGATATCATGCACACAATAATTCCTACTCTCTGTATTTAATCATTTACTTAATATGGTACTCAAGCCTTCATTACTTCATTAGTTGGATCATTTGAATTTATAATTGGACCCATGATTACTAATGAATCCTTGGCTGGACTGAATGTGCTTACTGTTTACAGTGCCCACCAGCCCCTTATCATGACACTAAGAATTAAATTGCTAAAAAAGAAATCACATGGGAAAAAAAGGAAATAGCACAATGACATGCTAAAACAACCCCCAAAATCTTCAACCCAGTGGCAAATTTAATCATCTGAATTTAAATAAATAAACTGTACGCTAAAATATACAAATTAGAGAAATATATACAGGAGCCATTGTTTGGCCATTGCCTTACAGAAAAGAGAATCTGACTCATTAGAGGAATCCTAACCACGTATATACATGAAGTCAAGTACATGCACAATGGCAATGTCTTGTAGCTAAATATAAACACATCTGCTCCCGTTGCCCCATGTGGTAGTCTAGTCCCCATTGTGTCTGTGAGATTGGCCCACTGAATCTTATCAGTCACTGCCTTCTTCCAGACACCCCATTCATTCTTCCTCTATTCTCTGTGAGAAAAATTTCTCGGGCGGAGAAGTTCCTCTCTCCAAAAAAAAAAAAAAGGCAAAAAAAAGCAAAAACAACCTTCCTAACCAATTACTAGCCCATCCACTGGCACCTCACAGCTGCTCGCCTCATGTAATTGAGTGGGCAATGGAATAACATGCCCCTTGATGAAATATTTCACACTCAGATGAGTGTTCCACCATTGCCCAGCGAGCGAAGGAAGAATACACTGCAGGTGCCGTTGACGACAGAGGTAATTTGCAGGTGGAAAGCAGCCAACGATTCCAGTGTGAGCAGGCCGCATTTGAATGTGCTCAGCCAATACGCAGACCTTGAAATTAAAAGATGAGATGAAACAAAAAAACGCTTGGCTGTTGCAGCAGTGGCAGACTTTAGGATTAATGCTCTACAATGCCACTAACTCTGGTTGTAATTCACTCTTATTGCCAAATGGTTTCCTCAATAGACCCGAGCTGCCAAGTGGGATAGAGATAAATTTACTCCTTTTGATAGGCTACACAGGAACAACATGACTTCATGACTTTAGACTGTAGATGTTTGACTGTGAAAAGATCTTACCCACCTCGCATCAACTGAGCAAGCAGACAAACAAACATTTTCATGGCGGCTCACCCCTTCTTTACGATGACCACAATGGCTCCAAGAAGCAGAATGAGGACGACCAGACCACCGGCGCAGGCTCCAAGGATCAGACCCATGTCTTCTGCATGCTGGGAAACTTCCAGAGCCCGCTTAGAGTCCTTACAGGCAGCTGTACAAGCGTTAACAGAGAGGTGAGCAAGAGGAGGAATTGTACAAAGACAGGAACTGTGAATGGATTTCAGTTCTAATTGCAAAAACAAGATGCCGCATGTAGTGGTTTGATGTCAATAAATTATCGCCACATTCATTTTAGCCTAATTACCATAAACAAACAAAACTATTGCCAAGAAGATTGGCAGTCTCTACTGGTCTCAGTTTTGAAGGTCTGTTGGGTGGGAAGTCTGCTCGATTTCTTGATTTATGGCACAAAACAAAACAGAGTATGTTTCTTTCACCACAAACGGAGCTTAAATGGTGCCCAAATGTAAAAACAACACAGTGTATTTTCTCTTCTACCCCAAGCAGAGGTTTCTGTCTAGCTCCTCATAGCTGTAGCCGGCGCAGCTGCTTTAGAGCCATTTAGTACCATATGCAGAGCCTATAAATGCATTGCTTTTTAAATTGTATTTTTTAATGCATATTGAGTGAACAGTCCCATTAGAGGTGCTATATGTGCATGTTGGCAAATAAGTCCAGCATATAATATATACAGGGCTGAATCAGTTAAATCTCATCTCATCTCATTTGAGTATTGCTACTGATGTACAAAAGAGTATGGCAGATAATAAATGTTGGCTGAAAGTCATGAAACAGCTCCCATTGGAGCAGGTGAACTCGGGCCACCTGGGAGAAAACCAGGAATCCTGACCGCCGGACCTGTACATTATAATTACTGCCCTTCATGTTTGGACCCATGAATGAGATTGGGTTAAAGGATTTGACCACGATTTCAGCCACACTTGAAACAAAGTCAAGAGTTTAGAGAAATGCTTATTGTTACATATAGCACATCAGTTCTTCAAAATGTATAATTCCATGTGACAATGCAAACATTAAGGCTGACTTTCTTGTCGTTCGGGTTTTCATGCTCTGACTGCACGGTGATAATGTCTTCATGAAGGAACTGTGATGCTTCAAACACTACACAATATGTCATTATTTCTGGACACAAGCAGGCTGGCGTTCTTGCACATCCTGCTCGAAAGAGTCTCTTAGCGTAATCCCGGCTAATTCAAACAAGCCAGCGAGGGGAATGAGGTGTAGGAAGTCACTTTAGATCCAGCTGGAGCTTTACCAGAGCAGCATTTACAACCAGTCAGCAAGCTGGTGTATCAGCATGTGAAATGGTGAGATGCTTCAATGCAATAAAGTGCCCCCTTAACCGCATCACAAAGAGCTTGAGCACTGTTTCGGTGCATTAATATCAGAAATGTAAGCTGCTGCGTATGGAAGCTAAACATGTCTGCCTTAGCAGAGGCGACACTCTGGTTATTGCATTGAACTGACATATGCGCTCAGAGCACTGCCATTTCCCTCCTACACATATGTGACAGCCTCGGTGCATTTCTGTCTGCATCGCTGTCTTAGCGAGCCAAGAGCATGAAATTCCCCCTCCATGAATCATCAGGGTTTCAAGCTGTGTTTTATCCAAAGGTGAAAAAAAATGCTATTAAATAAGAATGAATTGAAGATATACATTATTGCACTTCTGGCAGCATGCTCTCCATTGACAAGCCATCTCACTGAGGAGGGAACAAACAAGACAGGGAATTAAAATAAAGCAGAGACAGAATCATCTGAGGGTCTCAGGACTGTCTCCCCTGCTTTGGCAGCACAACTGAATTGGACAACATCTCTGTATTGTAACAAAGCAACGCCGCTTCATGGGGGAGTTATAGCCTTTTGTCAGCGACTGAAAAGAGGAAAAAAGCCTTTACAGAGAGGTAGAATGCTAAGCCTGGTTTGATAAGCTGTGGATTGTCGTTGACTAGTGCTCCTGGCAGATAATACACCCTGTCAACCCCGCTGTAATCATACAAATCATGCCGGGTGAGTCAGTCTGCCTTTTAGGCCATATTTAAAAAATTTGTTTCATGTTTAATTTTATTGCACCAAAAACTCAGCAAGGGTCATGTATGTAAATCCAAGCACAGGAGAGGTAAAAGGTAATGGGAGGCATGTGCCATCATAATTCATCGCTGGAGTGCAATTTATCAGGAAAAACAATTTATTTTTGTCACTGAGGATGGAGAACTTAAAGAGCCACTCAGAGAAGCCTTTTTTGAATTTACATCTTCTAAAATGTCAAGACCATTAACTTATACCTGTTCAAAGTTTGTGAGTAGACAGGTGTCGTCACATTCCTCCACTGAAAAAGGCTATGTCAGTGCACATCTCTAAAATCTGAGATTTAGATGTTCTCAGTACAAGCTCAATTTTACACATCACAAAGCAAAAGTCAAGCAAAGACAATGCAAATCACAGGCAATGAAATCTGAAACCCTCAGCACTGGGCTCACATGTCTGTACGGAGTTTGAATCCGATTGATTCATGTGTTCTTTTTCTAATGCTAGATGTCGGCCATCTGAAGCCTCACAGTTCTGCCACTGGTCAGCCTTGTGCTCAAGCAGTGATGGAGTGTGGGGCAAAAGGCCTGTGACTGATAGATCCACAGTTCTCAATAAAGAAGAAAGAGTACGTGTGCCTCCACACCCCTGTCACAGCATTTCTAAGAACTTGTCATGTAGGAAAACAAAAAAAAAAAAAAAAAATATTCATTAAAGCTATTTATTTTTAAAATTCTGTAAATTGTATTGTACTTTGCTTAGCTAACATCAGTGTTGAGTACATTCACACAGAATGTATTGCATCAGCGCTAAAACAGTTTCGACAAACGTCATTTTCTTAACAGAAACAGTGCTCTTTCTACTGCACAATGATTATCATTTATAGTTATTTATTTCCATACAATACCATTTATAATAAAAATACATACAATCTAAATTTATTTTTAAAAAAAGTTCATCTAGCAGAAGCAAATTAAGAGTGATTCCTAATAAAAGCCTTGCAGAGCTGGAATTACCTGTACAAAGGTTTAGCTAAATGTAGAAAATTAACAGCACTTTTAAAAAGTAAGTGCTGTGAACATGAATATTATGCTGCATTTAACTGCACAGTATGGCACTTATTTCATTCATGTAACAAAGGAGTTATATCACACCCATTATTACACATTATATACAAAAGCCCTAGAAGGTAAGTGCTGTTTTTGCTGGTGATTCTTTTTCAGGATCACTATTTGCAGTGATTGCAATAATTGCAATCTAATTTTATTTCTTTCCTTTCCTCTGTTTATGACATAAAAACAGCTGAATAAAAAAGTTTGCCCTTACAATCCTTTGTATTCCTTCTCATTCCCCTTAATTTATGACAGAGATCAAGAAAGAAAAGTTATTCATGGTGATTTAACACAATTATTATAAGTTGCTAATTTGTTTTTTGTGATATTTTTTGTGAGGCAAATTTGACTACTTCTTAAGAACTGTACTTAAGTTATAAACACAGGAAAGAAAACTATTTTAATAAGACTTTGAAAAAAAATCACCAGACAAAAGAATTCACTTGCCTTTCACATCTTCCTCACAACTACGCTGCACAAAGTTTTGCTTTTTGCTTTTTTAAATAGAAACACTGTTCTCATTCTCCAATCCCAGTTCTAATAATTACATGTCTCAGCTGGGGAAATTTAGCAAAATAGACATTTACACTAAACTAAAAGCAATCACTTCTGCTTTGCAGATTTAGTAAATAGAACACAAATGACGCAAAAAAAAATATCCCACAAAAGATTCACATTATTTTCAATGTGTAAGATTTAGGGAGATTTATTTGATTTATCATATAAAATTCACTAGATTATTTATAATAATGTATAATCACTTGAAAATAAGACTGGTAGTGTTTTTTCTACCTTAAAATGAACCAGATAAATGTACAGAGAGTCCATCATACTTTTAAAGTTGCTCAAAACTCAAACATTGGCTCTAGATAGGACCTTAGATGTTTTTTGTATTTTCAGCATTACCTCTGTATGCCACCAAAACCTTTACGCTGATATATATTTTTTAAAACTCTCTATGGTCTAAGGTGCACGGTGCAAGTAAAGGTTCAGGTTAAGCTTCATTGTGCTAGTTAATCTGCAAATAATTTGGTTGCAAAGTAAGATGCACAGCACAAAGGGTTTTTATTTAGACACTCAGTTAGTCAAGGAGTGCCTTAGGCATGACATTAATTAAACCAATCAGAGTGCCACATGCCATTCCCTTTCAAAGCCAGGTGTCTGGCCTGTTGCAGTTTCAAAGACGGAAAGAGAGTATTGTAAGTGGTAGAAGTGAGTGGTTTTCATCTTCCTGATGTGTTTAAAATGCAGAGTCAGTGCATTGTGGATCTGTATGCGGGCACATCTTACTGTCTTAATAATCCGTCCTTTAAATAACAGGAAAAACATTGTACCATGACTTTAGACCAGATTTTTGTTGGTTTATGGTGCGGATTATTTCTGCTGCCTCAAGATAGTAGTGTGCCATTAGTGCCCCGGACCACACCTCATTTGAAACCCAACAGGCTGTGGAGCGCACAGAGTGGGTCAAGTACACATGCCATGTACACAAAGTGGGTGCTGGTTACGACAATGAAAACTGTGTTGGTCTGAAACTAGTAGTCACATGTGTGCTCCACCATTCACCCCTTTGTGCCAAGTGTAAGGGCCCCAATTTTTTCAAAAACCTCCCAGGAAATGGAGGAGTTAGGCCTTTCAAGCTGCTGGAAGACCTCTTATGTGTCACTGCTTTAATGCAGCATGAGAAAATGGAAAAACAGAGCCAACTGTAATATTTAGTTACATTTAATATTTGCAATAAGCTTATCTGATAAAAGCTTGTATCAAATTTAGGTCCGGGTTTCTCCACAGTTGAGGTAAATGAAGTCATTCCAGTGAGCTGTCACTGATTTCAAGCAAATTTTTCAAATGCTGCAAAAGCTTAATGTGATTTTGATGCTCTTCTTCTGGCTGAGCTGACATGAATAGAACCCTCCTCTTGTAAAAGAACGATAAATCTTATAAGATGATTTTATTTGTAATAAACAAGTGCTCACAATTCTTTAGTCTAAGCTAATGTTGGCCATATTTCATCCGAGGACAATAAAAACACTAAAAAGGACCAGGGTATGGGACATAAAGGAAAAAAAAAACACTCGCCCACCACCGCAGTGGCTTGGCTACGACGCTACAGCGAACACAGCTGGCAGCATCTGTGTGTGGGAAGCTGGTGAGAGGAAATAAAAAGCAGCCAAGAGTGGTCAGAACAGGCCCTCTGTGCCGTTTCTGAGGGGACTGGAGCCACATCAGCATGCCCTCTGGGTCTCACTGCCGTCGTGGAATATTCACAACTACAGTAAAAAAAAGAAAAATGCTCCTTTAAATATGCCTTCAGCTCACCTCTTTCACTTATGTGACACGCCAACAGACAATTGTAAGGCAAGATTCTTTGATGTCATCACACTCCAGATAAGAAAAAGTTTGAGGAGTGGAATCCAATTTAACTGCCACCTTTCTCAAGAGCGCTACATACTTCAGACATAATCCAGTAGGGAGGAAGGGGGGAATAACTCCATTTCACCCTCTGTCTCTCTCCCTCTCCCCTATTGTTTGAACTGAGAGCCTTCTATCCGTGTCTAACTCTCAAGCAAACACTCCTGGTTGCTTCCTCTCTAAGGGAGAAAAAGGGATACATTGCTGCATTCTGGATTTCAAAGCTATTGGAGCCCAAGAGGGGTTTGCCAAAATGTCAGCGTTGGTGATTTGAGAGGAAGTGAGAGGAGTGGGGGCACAGATGCATGTTTGCTTTCCATTTTCCTATAATGTCTCTGTTGAGGGGAGATTGGCACAGGGACTTCCTTCCTGTGGGACTGAAAGCAACACTAAGTCTGTATCAAATTTACTAAACAGGAGCCTGATCCAGGATGACTGTCGATATCCCTGACATAAACCCTTTACCAAATAGCTGAAACCTCAAACCCATAATGGTTCTGATCACCTCGAAAATCTCAGTTTCACTTATTTAACATTATGCAAGCAAGAATAAGATAAAGGTTGCCTCTGTTTCATCAGGCACAGTGGCTGAGTTTAAGTATTCCAGCCTTTTTAACTTGCTTTTTGTTTTAGGACCCTCTTTACAGTTTTAATTTATTCAGAAGCCTGATTGCATAGGAAAATGACACTGCCTTGGGACAGTCACATGAGACATTAAACAAGTATATATACTCTAATATCTTTACTTGCTGTTGTAAGTACAATTCTTAATTCATTCTTAATTAATCATTATTTTTAAGTTTGTGTAACTGCAACATTACAAGTGTGCAACTATTACAAATACAATATAATAAAAAAATAAGCTGCAGCCACAAAGTAGTTTTGCAAAATATAACACAAATATTACAATTATAAGAGGGATATGATGCTACCTGCACAGTTCTAGTTTATTTTCACCTTAGAAAAAGTTGTTCAGAAAAAAGGTTTCAGCCAACCTTGTTAAAACCTGTCTACTTGCTCATATGTTTGCCCCAAGACAACAGTTATAAAACCTATGAGTGAAATGTTTAACCTCCCTTTCACTTATTTAACATTATGGAAGCAAGAAAAAGACAAAGGCTGACCTCTGTTTCATCAGGCGCCCCGGCTGCAGTTAAAAAATGCAAGCTTGATTAAAATACAAAAAGACTCGATACGTTTGTCTTCTCTGGTTCCTCCACTCTACCTGTCCCGACTGCATCCTGACAGCTTGAGATCTACTAGCCCCATAGATGCTTTTCAGAGGTCTTACAGCAAAAGGTTGAGTATATCATCATGAGGATGAAGCCCTCCATCTGTGCCCACCACTACTTTCCTACAGCCCTGGTGAAGGCAAATATTTCTGCCATAAGTCCTCTGATCACCACTGTAACAAACAACTCCCTCCAGGCTGGCTATGTTCCATCTGCTTCGAAAAACTGCCATAATCAGACCCCTACTTTAAAAAAAAAAACTTGATCCAGAAGTTTTTGCCAATTACTGGCCCATTTCCAATCTCCCGTTCCTCTCCAAAGTGATGGAAAAAGTAGTTGCCATGCACCTTCAGGACCACCTCAGACACAACAAACTTTTTGAAAAATTCGAGTCTGGTTTCCGCTCAGAAACAGCCCAAAGCACAAAAACAACTCTGGTTAGAATCACATACGACCTGCTGATGGAAGCTGATGTTGGCTCATGTTCCCTTCTCATTCTCCATGATTTGTCTGCTGCGTTTCACACTGTTGACACGCTGTTATATACTCCTAAACTGGTTATATCATACTATTGGACTCACTGACACTCCTCTCAGCTGGTTTCAATCATATCTCACTGACAGAGCAGAGTACATCTCAATTAGAAGTGCGAGGTCTTGCACAAACACTGTCACACTGTCCCCCAAGGGTCAGTCCTTGTCCCCATCCTTTTCACATTTCCCTTCAGCCATGTCATTAGTGACTATAGAATCTCATTTTATTGCTACGCTGATGACACACAACTTTACATTAAAATTGACACACACTCCTCTTAAGCTTAGCCATTGTCAACATCCTGATATTTTCTATCAATACTCATACTGACAGTGCTCATACTGCCTGTCTAAAGTGTGAAACACAACTTTCTTCACTTAATAGCTCCAAAACTGAAGCGATTTTAGTTGGCACCCATCACCTGATCCAGTAATCCTCCATAACCATCATTAAATTTCCTGGTCATGACATTCACCTCTCCTCATTAGTCACCAACCTTGGTGTAAATTTGAAACTCAACTTACCTTTGAAATCTATGTCAAACACGTCTGCAAGGTCTCCTTTCACCGTCTCATAAATATTGCCAAACTCTGTCCAACACTCACCCTTTCTCATGCTGAAAAGCTGGTCCATGCCTTCATGTCACACCAGATTACTGCAATGTGTCTCATCAGGATCCCTAGCAAAGGTCTTCGGAGACTATAGTGTGTTTAGAACAGTGCTACAAAGATCCTGATGGGAAAGTGAAAGTACACCTACTCCTTATTGACTTCAGTGGCTTATCGTCTCCATCAGAGGCCTGCAACCTGAACCAAGCCCTATGGAACCCAAATACAATGGCTTGGGTCAAAAGTCTCTAAACTCTATGCTCTTTGCTAAAGCACTGACCAAGTCAATATGACACTCACACACCCTTTATTACCCCTGAGTTGTCAATCAGGCTGCAATGGTGACACACAAAAAACACACACACCTCCCTCTTCACTTCGGTATTTTTTTTTAACTTTCTTTCACTTCCTGCTGCTGCTGCTGCTGCTGCTGCTGCAATGTCAGTATGTGCATGTATCTTTTAGCTTTACGTCTGATATTCGGGTTTTGGCTTGGATACAGGCTTCAAATGTTGCATTATAGTTGGTCTTATTGTCAGGTTGGGGCTTTAGCCTCATGTGCAGCTCATGAGCACGGGCTTAATTTTTGAGCCGTAAAGACCACTAGCCTCTACCGGGATTGAATGCAAGGTCTCCTTCCTTACTCACCAGTGCATCCATGGCAATGCCCCCTCTTACCTGAAAGACCTACTCACCCCACTAACTTCAACATGATCCCTCCGCTGTATGAATTCTAACTGCCTCATCCCTGCTAGGACTAAGCTTAGCACTGTGGGTGATCAACCCCCAAGCTCTGCCGCCCCTCGACTATGGATTGCCACACACATACACGCACACACACACACACACACACACACACACATGCACACCACCATTTGAAGGTACCAACAACTATGAGAGGCAGCAAACACACTTTAGGGGCCTCTACTAAAAGTAAATGAGCAACTCATGTATCAGTTTCATGAATATATTGAGAGAGAGAGCTGGATATTGCTCCCACCACTCAGCCTTACTGTCAGTTTTTCCCATGCGCAACTTGTAATACAACAATAAACAAAATTCCTTTGACACACAAACCCTTTTACTCGCATACGACCATATAAAACAGACATCAAAAAACATGACTATTCCAGACACAGTGGGTCATGCTACTTGGAAGTGCACCTAGAAGCATTACAAAAATTTTGCTAATGTATTTATCAAAGCAACTTCTATTCAAGAAACTGGGTGCCATGTAGCATCTGATATAATACATCCCTAACAGGTTTACAACACATCCAGACAAACATGGGTTTTAATAAAGTTGATTAAAAAACACAACCAACAATCCTGTCAACCAAACAATTAATGAGCATATAAACGAAACGTTGTCTTTAACAGCACAATGACATGCAATACATCACATTCATTTCTTCACTGTTCAGTCCTTTCTGCATGCCTCACTCGCTTGTACCGGTAAAGTTTAACCCACAATGGTGTTGGGCAGAAGTACTACATGAGAAAAACTGATGGATCTTTTATATATTCACGTAAACCATTACAGTCACTACTTTTTTAAAGGATTTCCTTAATGTTACGCAAAGCAATGTTTTAAGGCTGAATTTTGGTGATTTGCATAATTAAAAATGTTAATGTAGCTTTCATCAAGGATTACTTCTGTAACAGAACCTGGGGTTATGGTTTCATTTTGGCTCTGTATATCTCAAACTTCCTCCCATATTTGCACCTGTCATTAAGCTAAAGCATTTCAACCCATTCTAAAAGAGCATTATCATCCAGTTGAATGCTCTAAACCACCTTTCTATGTGCTGTAAAGCCACAGAGCAATCCAGTTGAGCAGCTTATTATGTAAAGGGTACAAAGAGAGGCCATAAGATAATCTTCACGATAGCTATGTTTCATATTGAAACTTAATCAATATAATAATGATTTAATGAATCAAAATGTTACAAAAGGCAACTTGAAAAATTGAAAGTAAAGGAACACTTACCTTTGCGAGCGATCCGGATGCAGTTAATTCTGGTCTCCTGCGAGTGAGGATAAAGGCTGGGTTAATTCTTTGCTTGGGTACCATGAAGACACAATGATTAATATAATAAAAACACCATAGAACAATTTAGGCTATGGTCCATATGTACTCAGGTATTCTTTTAAAACTTTTCTTTTTTTTTCTATCAATAAAAAATTAAAATTCCATTCATATAAGCACTGTTTTAAATAAATCTCCATCCACATGAAAACACAATAATTGCTCTCAGTAGTTCGCCAACCCTAGCCCAAATGCTATTTTGGCCGATTGGAAGGCTGAAAACACTTTTTACTTATATTTTGTCTAATTTGAGGTCCCACTGCTTCTTAATTAAAACCTGTAAATTTGATGAGGGGGACTGTGCTGCTGGAATGTTGGATTATGTGATGCATTCTAATAACTCTTCATCTCAGTAAAGTGAGAGAGTTACTGTGCATTTCTGTGTAAACATGTAAAAAGTCCCATCAGTCAGATCAGCACAAGCACTTTATTGCCCCTGTGCCTAAAAGCAGAAAATGACGCATATCTGACATTCAACAGAGGCGTGATGTTCCTAAATTTGTCCTCACAAGACAAAAACCTGTTGTGCTGACAATAATGCAAAGGCAGTTTTTGAATATCATTACCCTGGTTGAAGTTTTTAGAATGATCTGTTTTCGGTGACCTTTTATTTTGTTAGCAGGTGGGCAAAAGGTCAGATTCTCATAAAAAAACTGTGTTTTAAAAAAACAACCCTGTATGTGTGGAAAGGGCATTAATGTTGAGTCAGTCTGTTGAATTCCACTACCCTGTCTCTAAAACTTGCAACACAGGTGGCCATGTGTGTCAAAGTCACCTGCACCTTTGCTATGCGGAGGGGAATAATTGAAATTTCCGAGTGAATGACATCTCCCTATGAGACCTGTGCTCTCCTTCACCATGTGAGGTCCCACACTGTGGTTCACTGATTGGCTTCACTAACCCCCAAAACAGTCACCTCTATCCCAGAGATGGAGGGGCATGTTAGCAAATTAAGATTTAAGGGAGTTAAATCAGCCTTTATGGGCAATTATGCTAATCTGTGCTCTGAGATTGGAATTTAAACCTTTCACCTAAAACTGTCACCAAATTACCTTTTTAATTGAAAATCTGTTTCAAGTGGATTCTCATCTCCTCTCATCTCTAGCAGTGACAGATAAGTCCTATTTACTCCTACCAAGAGGTTATTAAAGCAGCGACAGGCAGTACGTCATGTGTCATCTTGTCCTCTGTCAAGGTGAATTTTTGGCCTTTTCAAAACAGAAGCATCGGTGCTTGTCAAAGAAGCAGTTTAATGCAACTGGGCCACCACTCTTGTTAAGAAAGGATGCAGTCCGATAGTACACTGAAGAGTGCTCAGGCATACATGGGGGACTTTGATTGCATTTCATCACATTTCATTTCAGTTTTGAATCTGCTACTCAAATCTATATCTTATCTATGTCTATAGGAAAAAAAGTTCTTTGAGGTTCAGCTTTCAACTTTTGTAGGTAAAACAAGATAGAAATAACAAAATCCTTGATATTCATCTGAGATATCAGTTAACATGTTATCTATAAGAACACTGACACTATGGATTTGAGAGGCAGCTGAGTTAATGTTACGATCCTAAGTTACAACCTGAAAAATAAAATGAGCAATATATGTTAAAAGATCTTTATTAAACTTTTAATCACACTGAAATAAATCCTCTAGCACCGCCCAGCACTGTTATGTGTTATTCTTTGTATATCCTGATTCATTACACCCGAGTTTTAACTAGTTATGGTACATTATTAAATTAGCACTAATACCTAATATGAGTTACATTTTAGGCAAACAAAACAATCAGCAAGTGGACTGGCTACTTCTACAGTAGTATTTGTAAATTCTTAATATTTTTCACCAGGTCATATTCTGAAAACTGGAAGTATTTTTAATGGCATAATGATGAGGATGAATTGATCTTTTTTAGCCTGCAGAAAAGATGCCCCGCCGTCTTATGGTTCGGCACTGTATACTTCTACATTGCCAGAAAGCAAAAGAGCAAAAGATCAATAACATAGCATTTCAAATTGGCCCTGCTGATGAACTAAACTCTGCTGTAGGCTAATGCCTGCACTAACAAATCAAGATTTTTGCAGCAAAAACAATGGAAACACATTTTGCCCATTTGTCCATTATTTTGCTGTTTGAGAGCAGCAGAACAAGCTGAAAATATATCACTGTGACACGAAGTATTTACTGAAAGTGTACATGTTAGCAAACTGTTAAACATTCATACATCTATCAGACAAGGAGTAGGGTAATTTTTTTATTTACAGCTGTTTGTCTTGCATGTAATAGACAGCTTTAATCTGGCTCTTACTAACTAACCTCTCAAAATACTGTCTATTTTACTTCTCAAGCACAAAATTGAAACTGAATCTTATTTTAAGAAAAAATGCTTTCTGGTTTAGCCTTTGATATTGTTCAGTTGTTCTGTCTTATCTCTTTGTGATTTAAAGAGTTTACTGAGACAATCTGTAACTTTTGCGACTTCAGTTGCTTGATAGCTCTGTTAGCTGGCTAACACAAAGCACCAAGAAAAGTTGGGTTGACAAATGTATCACATGATACGTTAGTCAACCCAGTAGGTATCACATATTGCTTTAAACTGCTTTGAGGAGGAGGTTTTCATGTCCTGCACTTAGGAGAACCTGGCAAAAAACGCTGGTGGCAGGGGACACTGAACAAGCTAAAGAGCCTGCACAGAAATCATAATAGGGGCAAAGAAACAGAACGAGACGTTGATAGAGGAAGCTAACAAAAGGGGACGCTGATTCCACCTCTCACTTGATCTTGTTGGACAATAAAAATACATCTTTTGTATAATATTTTTGTACTTCTGTATAATTCCATATGAATTATGAAGATACTGGCATGTTAAAAGCCCTGGCTTGCAAACAATAGTTTTTGGTTGTATAGTAGAATATTTACAAACAGAATGATTGTCTTTTAATTCAGTGGGTTTAACTGGTACAAACTGCTATGAGGACAAATTAAAGTTCCGATAACAGATTTGTTAGTGAGTCTGTGCAATATACTCATATGGAGCTGAATCTGAAGCCTGTACACTTGCCAGTATATCCAGCATGATGACTAAGATGAGGGACAGGTAATTCCTGTAATGATTAATACGACGTATGGTTCAAAATGAAATATCAGTGGGCTGGTGCTTTATTTTTAGTGTAAGCAGACAGCAGTAATCGAGTTACTCAATACTTCAGATATGAAGTTGATAAATTGTGTGGTTGTTTGCTGCCTTCGCCTGTCAAAAGAACTTGGCAGCACAAATAATGCATCTTCTTGTGCCAATACTGTTTCAATTTAGTCACAGGTCATTGTCGGCACTAAGCTCTGTGCAGCTAATTTATTTGGTTTAATTGTGGAAGTAATTATCATTTTCTTTCTCCCTGTGAAGACAATCCTTCCCGAAGCACAACTGCAATTTAGAAAATAGAATGAGGATATTTGCAGCACAAAAACCGTCATCAACGTGAGTTATATATTCAGTTTTGTTGGCTGGTTTATGTCTCAGAGCTGTTGTGGCAACAAGCATATAGCTTGGTCCTCATCAAAGTTGGTGGATATTGATTGCTCACTGCTCATCTTTGATAAAAAATTTAGCCTGACTTAGTGCATCTGCCATGATCCCGACCAGAGGCTTCCCGTGGTCTTCCAAGCTCTGTAAAGCCACCTACGTGCGCCTTGAGGAAATCTGCTGCATCCTCTGAGAAGCCAGATTCTGATATCTAGATAAGAAGCTGCAGTCAGGCAAACATAAGCTCTGCCCTTAACTGCATTTACTCGTGCTGCTTCTGTTGACACTGGCCAGAGCTGTCTTATTCATGTGTCACTTATTTTTCCAAATGCTCGGACAGTCACGTTTCAGATTATTTTAAGCCTGGTGGGCAGCGCTTGAGTTCTTTTTTTTTTTCCTGCTATGCTAAATAGCAGCTCTGTCTTCATCTAAGTGATTACAAAAGGTACAAGAGAATACCTGGTATTCTGCATGTAATTATCATCCAAAAGCAGTTGAGACCGTTTAACTGCTTTGCTCTTGTGATATTTTTTGAGGGATTTTTATTTACAAGTCAAAGATTTACCAGCGGGAAACAATCAATGCAAAGCTGATCCAAAAATACACATTTCACCCATCACCCCGTTCAGTAATAAAGCTTTATATCTGCGGGGGGGCTGCTTCCTCCCTCACACTGCCAGAACACTGTTTCCTGCCTTCAGACTTGCCCTTCACAAATCTAAATTGACTGTCAAGGTTGGTACAACCCGAAAGCAGTGTATCTAAGATACAGAAACAAGAGCCTTGTCAGGCATCTTAATAGCTCTTACCCCTCGGAAGTTGCTTGCAGCCTGAAAGTAGATGAGGTAGTTCTTGGTGGGGTCTAAAGGGCTGTTCCAGTAGCCGTTGTAGGTGTGGTTGTCACCTACGGTGAAGGGCGTGGCCTCAGGCAGACTGCTGGGGGCAAGCTCGGCTGTGTAGTAATGCGGGGCCCCTTTGGCCTGCGCCTCGTTGTGTGAGTTTGGTGTAGGGAAACAGTCGACAGCACCCAGCTCCCTCCGTCTCACCCGACGAGAGCCATCCTCTTCCACTACCACCACCTGGTAGGCACTGGAGGGAGGACAGCGAAGGGGTTAGTACTTCAAACAGGAAAAAGAACTCCTGGAGCAAGATGAACCACTGTCATATAAAAAAAAAAAAAAAGCAAAGTTTTGTATGTCTGAAAAAACAATCGACTCAGCAACAACTTACTAGCATTTTTCTAGCTTTCCTAGAATTCAGTCTGCTAATTAAAGCCGTACATGTTGGAAAACTGAAGAAAAAGCAAGCAAATGGACTGAACAAACCAACAGTTCATTAATCAACACACCTGATGAGGGAAAACGGTAACAGAGGACACCCAATATATTGGTTATCATTCCTCATCGTACAGGGTGGCAGACAGAAGGTATCGAATCTGAACCAGAAACACAGTTTCTAAACTGTGATTGATGTTAAGTGTTTGTCTTTTTAGTTACTATTTAAGATAAATTTGGTCGGCCTGGGGGTTTGTTTGTGTGGTTGTCTGTTTGTTGCCCTGCCACTTCTTATTCAGCAGTGTCACCACATTTCTAGATTACAGCAATTAACTTGGTGTGTACACTACTATAATTAATGACAGGGCTGATTGCCAAAACAATTAAACCAAAAGTCAAGTTAAAAAAAAAACATTTCCCTTCCAACTGGGCTCCCTTTTGTCTCCAAAATCGAAGTTTCATCAGAGTGTAGGATTGTGCTCTAATGTGAAGTCAACTCACAATAGAATTATGCATCTTTCTATTTATAAACACTGTGTTGCAGTCACATCAAACTTTTTAAAGATTGTTTGTTGCACGATGTAGACCATGTTTTTTATTCATTTGTTTTTGATTACTTCATATGTAAACTTGCTCTCAGCCTTTTAAATACTCAATTTATGTGAAATTAATCAGTTGGTTTATCTTGTTTCAAAGCCTTTTTAAGTGTTCTAGATATATATATGTTAATAGATATATAGATAGTTTGTTTTGTTATTATTTCCTTTACTTAGATGATTTTAAAAAGCTGGAATTTTGTTTTAGAAAAGGAACATTTCACACTGCTAACTATATATGTAAAGCTTAGGAAAGGAGGAGAAATAATTTGTATATTTGTTCTGAACTTAATACTTTTGTTGGTTCCATACACACTATGCTATGCTATGATATGCTATGCTATGCTATGCTACGATGTATGTATGTATGTATGTATGTATGTATGTATGTATGTATGTATGTATGACAGTGTCTTTTAAGCCTATGTGGGCTGGGCACCATGAGTGCATGACACTTTTCATAAACATTTTGTAAAGAAAAAAAAGGTGCAAACCAAACAATGGATCTGAACTATATGATATTTGTATATAACCATACTATATGCCATTCATTTCTACTCAAAGCC
>JAQNCA010000009.1:6961197-6978359 GCA_029783725.1 Acanthurus tractus
AAAAAATAAATAAATTAATTAAATAAATAAAACAAAATCCCATATTTATTCTATTCTTTATCAAAGTGGTGGACTGACTGACCAGTGTACAAAAATTGCCATCCCTGTAGTTTTAGTAAAAACAAACTTTGGACCGTTGAGAGCTCTTTGGTTTATGGAAATGATCAAACATTCACGAATCCAAAAGAGGTCATTGTCTGTATTTCTGATTTTATACCACTTTTAGGTCTGAACAAATCTCACTGCAGAAGCTTGTAGACTATTCCTCATGTGACTCACAGTCTATAGCTTATTTATCACACTACCTGAGAGACTGAATTTAGATGGCATATTATTTAAAGGCTCTCTCATGAGATATGCCTTTCAATTAATCTTCATACTACTCCAAACACGTCATTTCACAGCACAGATCTCATAAATCTTATGCTACAGTTAGTCACTAATAATTACAGTCAGGTAGATGCTGTGTCACATCCTCATTCTACAGCACCACTGGCCTGATTTTACACTGTTTTGGGATTAGTTGATAAAGCGTATCTTGAAAAATAAAAGTGCTGAGCATGACAAGTATAAATGAGCACCAGCATTATGTTCATGTCATTTACTTGCAATTTGATAAATGTGTTGAAGTTTGTAATACATAATTCTCTCCCATTCACTCACTCCATGCTGTGAAGTGTTTTAACCACCCATGATCCTGAGCGGGATAACTAATAGATGTAGAAATGGATGGATGGTTCTTTGGTGATACTAACAATTTTCCAAGCAATTTGAAATATTTCTTATGAATTAACTACAGTACCTGGGGAAACAAGATGATTGTTCATGCCTCATTTAGTATTTGAACTTTTCCTTCTTCGATGATGTAACTCAGTTTTCACAAAAGTCTCATTAGGTGAGCCCAAGTCCTGTATGTTGCCGACAAAGTTTCTTAAACATTTTACCTTTGAGCTTAAATGATACGCCATCTTGGCTAACACTGTATTACTGCGCAATTTTAGCTTAACACAGATGAATCCCTTTGTGTTATTTTTCTCTTGTAATTATTACTGTTGTAAATGTTTGAGTAAACACATTTGCTCTGGCTCTGGTACTTAGCTTTGTCTTTTCAGCAAAGAAACACTGTGAAGCCATGCCTACTAGGCTGGACCCACAGTGTTCCTGATGAGTGATGATATCCTCAGTTTTTGTTTTATTTTTTTCTACAGGTTTTGTCTTGGTAGACACCCAGGCTCCATAAACCACTCACAATACTGTTAGCAAATGTGCATATGAAGTGCAAGTACAGGACTTGTGCAATGCTCAACCATAGAAACAAACCGTTACCAATTATGTGTCCTGCCATACACTGTTAATGTATGTTCACATCAAACTTTAGTGAAATTTCAGAGGCCTGATTGCAGAGAAAATCAAGAAGATAATAGCTAGCAAAAATGCCCATGATGGCACAAATTAACATTAAGATAAGTCGGCATGACTTTTAAATGTTTTATCTGGTTTATAGATGGGCATAGAGGATAAGAGGAAAATGGCAAACAGAGCTGGAGTTTCTGATGAGCCCTAGCATAAAAAGTCAGTGTGGCCACTGCTAGCTGAAAGCCATAGCTGGTGCCATACAGTTGGTACATTGCTGCACAGGGGGAGTAAACAGAGACAGCACAAACAGTTTAGCCCTCAAATTAGTGCAAATGACATAAGACAAAAATGAACACATCAAAAAAGTCATGATGTTGGCTTGGGGTTATTTGTGTCAAGTTATTGCTCAGCTTTATTGACTAGATGACAGGGCCACAGGCCAACAGTCGTCTCAGATGTTACTGTCAAATGAGGTCTTGTTTTTTTAGGTTAGTTGAAGTAAAAAAACAGAGGTAGCTGCAGACAATTTAATATTTGAGGCCTAATAGATTTTTCACAAGGGGTCTTTGGGTGAAATGGAGATGACGTGTAGCTCATAGTTATTGGTCGCCTATAGGCAATTACAGACATAAGAAAAAGGGTAAGACTCTAAGCACTCTAGTAAAAATATAGGATTATTTTTTTTTTCTTTTTTACAAATGATTTATGGTTTGCCATAGCTGTGTGACAGTCAATCAGTTGCCACCAATCAACAAACCCCTACGATGGCAAACAAATATTGACTGTTGATTCTTAAACACTTTGTTAAGTTTTCTGCCAGAGAAATCTAGAACCTTAAATCCAGAGTTTAGAAGTTAGGAACAAAAGCACCTTATCTATTTTTTGAAGCAAGCACACAGCACTACTAATTTCTAAGCTTAGTTTCCTACTTTCCCAGCTTCTGTATGTGAATTGAAATTAATTTCTCTCCCCTTTAGGTGACCATATGTTAGGCCACAGCGGGTCTTCACATCTAGTTGCAGTGAAGGAGCTCCAAAGCCCATACTACAGAGGTCTATGGGTTGATATGGGGCCATTAATAATTAATTAGAAACATTTAAAGTTTCCCCCTTGTGGAAGATTCTCTAAAGCAAATAAGTAATTAGAGTGGCTGTCCCCTATGTAATTACAGCCTGAAGTCTGTGCCTCAGCTTCATTACCATATGAACATGTACAGTCAATTCAATGATATGTGAACCCCCCCTCAACTGTAGTGGTTCACATTTGTTGCCAACATTTGGGCAAAAAAAATAGAAAAACAAGCCTGGGGGAAATGAAAGCGGGGGAGCAGTGCAGTCTTTAAAGAGAGCAGAGGAGACTTTTCCTCGATTTGAGTCATTATACAGAGGGAGGATGAATAAAATAGATATTGACAAGGGGAAAATAGCATCCTACACCTGAAGAGGATTAGTGTGTGGTGTGCAGGCAGCCGTATCGTTGAGAATTGTGGATTTTTTTTTTTTTTTTTGCATGACTAAAAGGGTATCCCACCTCGTACTGTGTGATGAGACCATTGGGTTCCACAGGCTCCTCCCACTTGAGGAATATCATATCATCAAGCGGGGTGAAGGTCAAGGACTCAGGAGCGATGCCACCAGGAACTGCAGCAGGAGAGAGAAACAACTCTTTGTGAAACAAACACTCATCCAGGGTCTCTTGCTAATGGACTCTTGTGGAAGCACCAGGGGGTAAAATCACCTTTGACAGAGCGAAAAGGTACAGGGCCAGCAAGGGATGGAGCGTGGCAAAAAAAGACAGATTAAAGAGACAGAGCAGAAGGGAGGTGATGAAAAGAAACTTTGGACCAGGCTGCTCTCAGCCCTCAGGATGAATTGAGATTCTGGCTTCTACTATCTGATAACAGAGCACTGTGTCTTAGAGGATGACAGTCGATATTTCTTCTTAAGCACCTTACTGACAGAAAACAGCAAAGTAATCTCACCTGTAAACTGCCTGAGTACTTCTCCGGTGTTTTTTAGTAAAATGACATGCATTTCCGTAAAGGGAGGAACCTACATTTTGGTGCCTGAAGTGTTGAACCGTGTGCTAAGTTTGAAGAATAAATATTACAAATATTAAATATTGTTGTTCTGATGCTTTGTGGCAGCAAAATTACACATTAAATTAGCATTGTGTTAGTATTTTGAATGGAGGCATTATGTAAAAGTATTTTTTTTTCAAAAAGGTTGTTTTATCTCTTTCCTCATTATCATTACTAGTTACCATAAAGTGCATTTATCAAGGTAATTTAACAAGAACATTGGTCAGATATTCAACCCTGATCATCTTTTTCCCTGTTTTCTGATTGACTTTTTTTAGGTAAAATAAAAAGGCAACCAGCACCCTACGCTGCTTGGCTGACGAGCCTAAAGCCAAGGACACCCCTTTGCACACCAGCCAAAGGGCAAATTTTTCATAGATAAATTCAAGAGGGAGAATCCCATCCAGAATACCCTGAAACTATCCCTTTAAGTAGTGATAATAATGCCAATTAAGTCTTCAACATTCCCTAATAAATTAGCAAGTACTCAAGTTTTCAAAAATCGTTTAAACCTTCAGGGAAGTTTGGGGTCCTGGGGGCAGTTGCCATGTTGGTAATCCAGTCACGTTCACCAGTAATCTGGCCTTGATGGTAGGTCACAACTGAACCAAGGAGTTGTTCTGCAATCGAACTGTAATCATTATTTTCTAATAATAATACTTTTTATATCGTTTTTCTCTTCCGGACAAATGTATCTAACACGTTGCATACAACCTAGTAATTGTCAGGAGCCTTGTCCTGTCAGATTTGTTTTGGACAATAATCACCACATCCACTGATCTCAGAAATGAACCCAGTGAATACATTGTCAAGATTACCAATGCTAAAATAATGGCTCAAAATGTGAAAATTAAAAAAAAAAATCCTTAAAGTGTTTGTTTTCCCTGAAAGTTCTTCCATTCTTGCTCCATGTTGTACAGTGTGGGTCTTTTTTTGTTTTGTTTTGTTCCAAGTTATTATAGACGTGTTTTTATTTTATCACTAGTTTTCTGTTAAGCAGTGGAATACACCTGGCAAAGTTACTTCACTTTTTCAAACTCTACAAGAAATTTGTTGCAATTTTCCTTGTTTAAGAGAAACAATTGATCTAGTGCTCCAACATCATAGTACTGTAATTAGGATGCATTTAGTGCTAAAAAAAATCAAATCTGTGACTTTATATATATATTTTAAATATAGTAGAGGGACGTATATGTGTGATATCCTGCTGTATCCACGAGTCCCTGACAGCCAGATCTGCCTCCTCCAAGCAGCTGAGACACAGCGTAAGCAGAGCACTTCACCAGTGTTTGATTGTTGAGCCCAATAGGAAGCAGGCAGGAGGAACTGTCACCAGCTGTGGCTCAATTACTGTAGTTGTGAGAGTGATGGCGGCTCTCCTTGTGACAGGGGGATTGGGGACTGTCAGACTGTCAGACTGGCATTCAGTGGCTCAAAAGCAAAACTTTCCATTGGTGCTGACATTCAAAATATCAAGCAAAGAGGGGGGAAAAAAACAATCACGGCATGTTTTTATGACACATTTTAACTTGTCACCTCCTCACTAGTCAAATGAAAAAAAAAAAGAAAAAGAAACAACTGTATGCCTCTTTCTGAATGTTATTTCATTTATGCAAATTGATTTCCTTCTGCCTACAAGACAACAATGTGTAGGTGTAGATAATTAAGAGTGCTGTCTGTTTCCCATATCTCCTCCCCTGCTTGGTATTTTAAAATGATGCTGGATTATTAAATATTAAACAATCTAACATTGTTCAGCAGATAGAAAAATGGATTTTGATCGTACCATAACAAAAAAAACCCTGTCAATTCCACAACACAGACATAATTTCCTCTCTGCTAGGTTGAGAATATACCCGCCTGGCATTCAAATACATGAAAAGTCTAACCTACTCTACATAATATTACATTTTGACCTTTTGTACTTACAGTCCCTTGAAATTTGCATTAGAATGTGGCTAATCTGCTAAAGTATACAGGAAAATATTAATACTGAGATAAGCAAAATCATTATACCACTCTGCTACTGGCCACAGCCCAAACTGATTAATGCTTAAATGGACTCCATTTAAAAGGCTGATCTTCCATTTAGTTACACTGATCCAGCTTATTTTGTGAGTCAATATTTGTGTTTTTTTGCTGGTACAGGATGACTAAAGGCACTGATTGGTGTAAGCGTTGCACAATAATTAAGCCCAAAAGAGCACGCACAGAAGAGTAGAAATTTGAGATCTAACGGAACTCAGTAACTATGACAATAAAGAGCTTTTGTGGAGACGATAGAAAAACCATCTGCTTTCCATAATGATGTTGCAGTTGCACAGGGATAACAACTGCTACCTTTTTCCAGCAACTCTTTCATCTTTTGTCCTGTCTGTTGTTGGGGTGGGGGGGTGGGGTGCAACATAAAACTGTCCACTCACTGTCTTCCTCAGTCTGGAAGGTGACCTCCCTGCTCTCCTTCTTGCCTTCAGGGTTTGCCAACGCCAGCCGGACGTGGACTGAGCGGAAGGGGGGCAGATCTCTGAGGGTGAAGTGCGAAGTGTTATGATCCACGGACAGGCACTCTCTAACTGTGGCGTTGTTCCCTCCGCTGCCCCCTGTCGGCATGGAGTAGCGGTAGCAAAGGGACAGGGAGTAGGTGTGACACCGTGTGAGGTTGTAGCCGAGCGGCTCCCACTGAAGGGCCAGCTGCCGGGGCTGGATCTCTGACGCTGTCAGACCTCGCAAGGCACGCATGGGCTCTGAAAAATGACAGGATTCAGATGTTACATCAATGAAGTGCAAACAATAAGCTCATACAAGCTTCTGATCCTGCCTCTGCTGTTTTAGCACTAAATGTCACAACTCAAATTCAAAGATACATCTGAGGAAACTGGGATGTACTAGGAGGTTGCAGCAGATTTTTTTAGAATAGGCAATATTGAAATTATCAATTTATTTTTCGCACACATTCTAACTGGTGTCAAATTGCATACCAAAAATGACTGTGTTGTACCACATTATATGTATTCCATTTACTTAATTGACTACCTGTGGGGTGTGGATGAAAGATTGGAAATAAATAATAAATTGGACTGAAATTACACACATACTTGTACCTGAGTTCAGACTGAACTTTAAGCTCAATTCAATTTACACAGTCTATGATTTACGTTTTATCACAAGATTTACATTTTGTAAGGAAGAAATCATTTCTCTTTGGCCACTTAAGGCCAGCAAAACAGGTCATTGCCACATTATCGTGTTATATAACTGTTAGCAGGCAGAAGCAATCATTATAATAAACATTAACTACGAGTTGTGGCCACTTGACAAAATAGTCCAATATTCACTTAATTAGCTCAGTTTTTGCCTCTACCTTAGCCTTTGAAAAGAAATGGTTTTTCAGTTGCTTTATGTTTCTTTGCACCTAGTTGCTAACTTTGTCTCCCTTTTAGTGTTGAACACTTGATGAACTGTGGGTCTTTTTTCGGTTTAAGCAGCTGCCAACTGCTGATTGAAAAGAGTGCTGAGCGTGTATCAAGTCACAGATTATATAAAACACTTTTCACATTAGTTCAGGATCGTAAATGCACATCCAGTTTTCCACTTTAACAGGTGGTGGATTCAAAATGAGGTAACATGAAATGTTTCAGCAGACCTGCCTAAACATATTCTGTTACCTCATTTGTCCTCATATAGTCCGGCTGTATAGGTACTTTAATTGCCTTATATTATGGAAGACTGCTTTTGCCCATTTCTTGTTCTTTATTTACACCCACCTACAGATATATTCCCTTTTGTATGCCTGATAAAGACCCCACAGGTGGTAACGTTGCTTAATAAATGCTTACCTGGGGAGCATCAAAAAAACAGTGTGTGGATACGTTTCCCTTTTTTTCTGTACACTTTTCAGATTACATACAGTTTGTTGATACTTTAAGTTCAGTGGGGATTATCACTGGACACACACATGACACAACTTCACAGGAAGATGTAAAGCACTGGAGTTCTTGACCCACGAGATGGGTGATGTTCTGAAGTAAAGTAAAAAGGAGCGTAAAAGTGATGGGCAGAGAGATGCAGTGTCTTCATTTAAGTAACTGTTGTGCTGTGCAGTGTCTAAACCTATTAAGGGATGGATTGCAGAGATATTTTGAACAGACTTAGGATAAATTGTGATAGTTACAGACAGCATCAAGTCTGAGGAGATTGCTATTCAAGGAGGATAACTTCTTAAGATATTCAGAATGACTATGAAGAACAATGCCCGTTCCTTCACTTTGAATGGAGCCTGTTAAAGGTTGTTTAAATTTCTAAATAGGATGATAACTGAATGCCTTCATTCAGAGGTATTCTGGGGACGTCCAATTGAGAGGAGACCTGAGGGCTACACATCCATTACAGCCTGAGAACAAGAACCTCTGCAGAGGACATAATTGGGGAGACAGAGATCTGGCTACTGGACGTTGAGACAAAAAGAAAACGGGTGGATGAGTGTATGGAAATCAGTTTATTTCTAGTTAGAGGGGATGAGATGCTGCTCTCTGTTGCGGCACAATTTTGTGATTTATGCTGACAAGACAAATGTATTTTTACTTAAAAATGTTTCCTGGTACAGCTTAAGTAAGGAATACTGATGGGGAAAAAGGAGACAGCAACAGTTGCGGCCAACTTTACAAGCTTATGCTACGAGGTTACACAGAGGTGAATCAATGAAAAACATATAACTGCCTGAAGTAGAAGCATAAAACACAACTTTCTACATTCCCGTCTCCTCTAACATGAATGAGGCTCAGCAGAAAAACCGGTGCACGGCTTTGGCAGAGAATCAATTGGGAACGGCTGAGGCCTAATTAATGCTGTCATGTGTGAAAGCTGTGATTGCTAATCTCCATGTCCCTGTCGCGCAAAATGTCCAGTTCAAGCACACAGGGGGGTTATTTCTGTCCTGTAGCCTGGCCTTAAACTTCAAGTGTACTGCTGAGGCATCAGATAAACCGCGATGAGGGCAACGCCTTCAGCCTCGCATGGACTGGCAGTGCAGAGCCGCCGCCTGCCGGGGGGCTGGACTGGGGATGCAACAGCGAAAGCCCCGCTGCTTTACTAAACATAGATCAAAAGCTGTTGTGTAAAAAGAACAAAGCAATGTCAGGAAGGAGACATGAGTTCTGAGGGGACAGAGGCAAGGAAGGGAAGGATACGTCCTTAGAGTCCTTGCTGATTTGAAAGAGGTTGGCTCTTTCCTAGAAGGGCAAAACAGGCAGAGTTTGGCTGATTTGTGTGTGTACAGATGATACAAGCTTAAGTCTTCTCATGGACTAGTATCAGTCAATAAACCCTATCAGTCCATCAAAGGAGCACAAGAATGGGTTTGTGGATGTCAGGTTTTTTAACAATAACCCCAACTCTAGATGTCTTAGTGCAGATAAAACCAGGTTTGCCACCAGAAGCCCACTGACTGATCGGGTAGCTTCTGCTCAAGACACCATTACTCATCATTACAGCAACACCACAGCAGATCCTGTCCTCTCAACCTGCCAGTCCTCCACCGGTTCTGCCCCAAACCGACATTCTGCTTGATTAGCCTAATCAGAGGGATTAGCCAGAGGCAGGGGGGGAGTGAAGGAGGGATAGGCTGCACAAGAGATGAGCAGAAGAGGAGAAAAAAAAAGATGAATGAGGGAGAGTCCCATTGGGTCTGCACATTTCATCTCATCCTCCTCATCATAAACAGCTGCCTCAGTGAGCTGCCACTGAGGTCTGTCCCTCCTGCCAGGAGCTATGCTGGAATTATGATGGACTATCCGTGCACATCTTGATACTCACCATGCAACCACACAGGGTTTGGACCAGTGACATGCATATTTTGAATGTCAGTATACTCTAAGTTTAACCTTGAATATTTAAATTAAGTAGATGATCCTTGGATTCTCTATGGTTTAACCTGATACCTTGGAAATTCTCCTCTAATGGGTGGTGGAAGTAGAAGTAGGTTTGACAAAAAAGGAATAGAACTTTTTGGAATACTCTGTATAAATACCACATAAAATGAAAGTTACTATAATGTTATAAAATGTCTTCTGTTCATCATTTGATACTATAACACACTGGTTTACAATTTTGTAATAATCACTGCATGAATTCTTGAGATATGGTTACGAGGTGCTTTGTTATGGAACACAACCTTTACAGTTGAAAATAATATCATTGTGAGTGTGTTTGTGCCATATTTGTTTTTAAGCCCTAACCCTAACCCCTAACCCTAACCCTTAACCCAAACTGGAACATTCTCATTATAAGCTACCAACCAACATGCCACGAGTTCAATTTGAATAATTGATAATGTAGTTGAAAACTAAGAAAGCAACCGCCTATGATATTGATCATTAAAATTTTTAATTTTGAGGGACAGAGGGAAGCTCAGCAGCTCAAATTAGAGCAAAGGTGGTGATGTGGACGTGTGCTATGGGAAGAAAGCCGCACACTTTTGAAGAGCAAGGCCTTGACAGCACTCGTGTTGTTGCACATTGAAAGTGAGAGACAGTACTCGCATGGTGAATGAAAACAACAACCTGAGAGGGCAATTAAAAACCTGACAACATAATGACCTGCACATATCCCATCAATTAGTTGACATTATTGTTCGGGTAAAGAATGTCACACCTTGTTGTTTCAGATGTGATCCCACTCTTGGTATTGAAAAGGAGGTTAGATGTTGTTAGATAATATAACGAGCACTTCTTCTAAAGTATACTGAGTTATTCAGAATTAATGAGCTTATAGCACAACATATACGACCAGTTTTCACCATAACTGTCATCATCTTTCTTTAGCATCCCAAAAATGGCTAGGTAGCTCCGTTGTAGCTACGCAACACGCATGAACAGTGGGAATAAAGTAAGTGTGAACAGCATTCATTTAAAATCTGAACTCGGCTCTGTGGGGCTGGCCACACTTGGCAGTGGCCCCGTGAGATCGCAATTCTCTGCACTCGTCAGTATGAAATGTCACACTCGCCGAATGTCCGAAAAGAGGAGTCACTGTGCTAAAAGACATCGCTCTCTGTGACACATTAGGAAGACAAATTCATCCAGAGTTTTGTGTCACGGGGCCTCTGCTGTCTGCTGCCGTCTCCCCAGGGACCAAGCTTCAGATCTGAGCAATGGAAGTTGACAGGAGGTGGGCGAGTTGAAGACACTGACGAGAGTGGATCAAAGCGTGTGGCAGGTGACAGGGGCGTCATGCTGTCTACTTGACAGAGTGGCGGGGTGCCTTTTTCACCCGGATGAGCAACACTGCGGCTAAAACACAGATGAAAAGTAGCGAGAAGGCTATGTCCTCAGCTCCAATGACATGAGAACCTTCATATCACATGAGATCCTGAACTAAACTTTCCTCTACAGCCAAGTCCACAGTAGTTATTACCTGGAGTTTGGGTCTTCACCTGTGAATCTTATCTGTTGTTTTTCTTACTGCATATAGATGACTAGACATGAGAGCACACCTCAAATCTTTATTTAAATGTGTTTCATTTGATGTGAGCCAGTGTTCTCAGCAGCTGTGGGCAAACTACCTGTTGTTGAGTGATGCATCAAAACAGTGAGACTCAGCTCCAGCTGAGCTGCAGCTCAAAAACCCTCGAGGATTCCATAACATCAGAGCAGACTTTGATATCATCAAATTCTGCGTGTATGTAGAAATCATCCACCCAAACAAATCTCTGATTTTTAAGGACAATAACCGGTGGATATTTCACTCCACCCGTCCCTGTAGGTTTTAACTGCTTTTGAATCATTTCAGGTGATCTCTTTGTTGTGTGTTGTGTGATTTTATACTTTTACTTCAGAAATGTTTTCTTTTTCTTTTGAAAGCTCTGATGGAGCTCAGTTTTATCGGAGAATTGTCTGGTGTGCTCACACTGATATTCACATATTAACACACAACCAGTCACTCTTACATTCACACCTTTGAGCAATTCAGTTTAGCCAATTAACCAATTCTGCATTTCTTTGGACTCCAGAGCACCTGGAGGGAAACCACGAGAAAAGGGAGAACATGCAATTTCTACAAACAAAAGCCAGAGCGGTCTGCCGGGTACAAACCCCAAATCTTCTTTCTGCGAGGCAACAATGCTAATCACTGCACCACCGTGCCACTCTTATTATGGAGATTAGGTGTAATTTGTCAGTATGACTCCATGCTTGATTCGATCTGACCCACCTGCACACTTTGTCCTGCTGATAAGAGGGGGTCCAGGTGCTCCGGTGCCCCCCTCCCCGGGCCTGGTGAGCAGGACACTGATGTGGTACTCTGTGTCTGGCTCCAGATGCCAAACCTTGTAGGTGAGTGAGCCCACGCCGTGAGTCTCTGTCCACATTGACTGGCTGGCCCGGTACTGGATCTCCCGCCGGATGACTGGTCCATCCCCAACGATGGAGTTGGTGTTGAGCTGGATGATCAGGTAGGTGGGGCCCGCGCGCAGGAGCTGGGGAGGAGCGATCGGTGTTGGGGGCACTGCAAGAAAGATGTCTTGTTATTACACTGTATGACAAAATAATAATCCTTTTAGAAAAAGTAAAGATATTTGAGATATAGTTTATAGAGAAAAATCACTAGGAGCAGAAAAATATTCATGAATATTTGTCCTCAACTGATTAAAGCCAGTCAAACATTTTCAGCAGAAAAGAGCCAAGTCATGCCAGCAAAGGAGAAGTCAAGGATTTCTGTCAGAGACTTTCTCTTTTTTTGTTTTACAGTTTCAATAACATTATTTCTGCTCTACTAGAGCATTGAAGCATAAAAATAATTTAATCACATAAGGACTATGAGAGAGGGCGAGGGGAGAGGAGAGAGAGAGAGGGGGAGAGACAAACTCTTGATGCTGTAAGTTCTTAATTTTCACTCTAATGATGCTGAATAAGAGCTTATTTGCATGAATAATTGTATAACTAATTCTGTCCTCTCTGCACATAAAAAAACTCAGACTTGATGGATAATATGACCCTTAACAACCCAGTGAACATCAAATTAATTCATCGTATGGTGGTGTGTGTTCGTGGAGGTGTGTGTGTATATGTGGGGATGATTGGGTGGTTGTTTATTGATACAGCTTCCACACCTGGCTGCGGAGAATTTTACGACCTGATTTATTAAAACTGAAATAAGAATTTTTGGTGCTAAGCCAGCTGCTGATTGTAAAGACCCTCAATGTGCAGGCTGGCTGCTAAAAAACAAACAACCTGTCTTCTGTATTTCTACATGTGTGGATGTGACATGTTGGTATGGAGGCTGCAGTTGTTTAAAGCAGTGGACTCATGAAATGACTCAAATTATACGACTGACCCCTGTTTGATATTATTTTGTTCTAAAGCTCCACATCAGATGAGACTTGTGCATTGAATGTTTTTATTATATTAGGGTATAAAACCTATGATCGAAATGATCCAACATTCCATAATAATGTTGCTAATGGATGGAATCACAGTGAAAACAAAGGGTTTTTTATTTATTTATTTAACTTTTATTTAACCAGGATGGCCCTTGAGATTGAAATCTTTTTTTCGAGGGCGACCTGGCCAAGACAGCACACCAACTACAGCTTTATCAGAAACATAAACATTCAAAGCACATCAGGAGATTAGGTCCAGGTCAAACCAAAAAGTTATATTTCGCAGTTACATGAACTTTTAACACAGTTTTACAACTGTCCGAGGGGACTAAGTTATTCAAGATGTCGTGTACTCTGCAGATTAGTCCACATCATGGGTGCAAAACAGGAGAGGCTTTCTTCCCCATTTCTGAGCAAACTTTTAGCTAGCAGCTCCCTGAAACCCCCTACAGGAAGTTCCCTGGGGTGAACCCTGTCCCCACTTTGAGATCAGTTGGTTCAAAGGCAACTATGACAAATCTTCCAGGCTGAGAAACATAAGTAATTTGATAAGTAATATAAATTTTAGTGAGTAATTTGTAACCAACGCAGTAACTTTAGTAGTAAATGATAAGCAATCAAATACTTGTATACTGTCACTTGCCTAACACTCTACACCCTAAATTTGTCCAGCGTTCCCTCCAGCTTACCTCTGACAATGAGTTCTCCAAAGTTGGAGACGGTGGCGCCCCTGGAGGACAGGGTGATGCATCGGTAGAGGTCCTGCTCCCCCCGTTGTGCCTCCACTTGAAAAGTTGCCATCAGTCTTTTGTGGCTCAGCCGAGACAGCATGGGAGTGTCCAGCACCATGCCGTTTCTCCGCTGACAGACAGACAAAGATCACACACACAGAGAAACAAGCCATGAACACAACAACCCCGGACGCACGTTTACCTGAAGCCTACTTATGTGATCGTACAGGCTGTGAAGCAGACAGGAAGACAAAGGAGGCCTGGAATTAGCGATGTGGGATGGCAAGATAATAAATACGTGATAAATGTCACCAGCAACAACAGTGTTTTCCGCTGGTGAGGCTGGTGACACAGGCCTCCCGGGTTGCTGTTTCTCGCACAGTGAGTCAACTCGAACTGACATCTCCTCGTCTCTCTCCATGCTAATGTGTCAGCGCTCCGGGCGTACAGGCAACGGGCTCAACCAGTTGAACAGAAAATAAGAGGCCAACACGTGCAGAGAAGTGTCCAGGTGTGAGCTGAAATATATGCGGTGCTCTCACGGAATAACGAGATCATTATGTAAACCCTCCACAGCTCACACTTTTAAGTGACACTTGCATGTTTGAATTTGTTTAGGATGACAAGGTAAAAATGCAGTGCTCTAAAAAGAAAATTAGAAATAAGATGTACAACGACAGGGCGAGACTGCCTGATGCTAGATTATAACTCATTTTATCTTTCTTTAAGGCATCCAAAAATAATCAGTCTCTTCTTTTATAAAAGCTCAAGCATTTTTTTTCGGTTGGCTGCTACTTTTTTTCTTTTCAACACATGGTTAAGGATGACTCATTTTTAACATTTGACATCCACATTCAATTGTAGCTTTTCAAAGCAAAAAAAAAAAAAAGTCTCTATATAGTCTCTACAAAGCCTGCTGTCTTACGGCAAATCTACATCATGCCATATTCAAAAGTTGATGCAATTTAAGTCGGGAAAAAAAAAAAAAAAAGCAAACATTGATGTCAAGGACGTAAACAGCATCTAAGACCACTGTCTCCAATTTGGACCAGATTACAGCGGAGGAAATGCGATGCTAATTGATTAAGAAACATTATGCTAACAATTTGTTTAGACTACCTAAACAGAAAAGCAGAGCAGAGGAGAGCAGCTCCAGTCTGGTCCAGACAGGACCCTGACTGCATCAGGGAGATCAAAGAGAGAGCAGCAATTAGCAGACTCAGTGGTGATGATCAAACGCTTCCTAAACAACAAATGGAGGAACAGAGGGCAGTAATGGTTTGTGATATATCTCTATTTTCTGCTGTTATCAGGTTATTTTCTCCTAATGAGAAAGGTAAGGTGGAGCTGAGGCGAGAGTGAACTTGGGCAGACAAGTTCACTGCAGCATACTGTCAAATTACAAAAGACAACCCCCCCTATTGTTTGTTTGTGTCTTTCTCCTTTTGTGTGCAAGTTTGTGCATGCAGCTCCGACAGCAAAGTCGCAAAACTCCAAAACTGATAAAAATGTTTCTTTCACATGTCAATGATCTTCAAAGGCCTCAATTCAGAGTAGATAGGGGGGGGGGGTATAAAATCGGGCAGAAACACAAGGGATGGATCACCACGTATGCCGCGATCTCATTTGCAAAGCGCCTTCTCCCTGCTGCCATCATTTCAAAAGCACTTAGATGTGCAGGCTTCAAGGCCAGAGGAAGAGTGGAGGCATTCAGGGATGGATTTTTGAAGACTAATATTAGCTCATATTCAAACTAAGAAAATTGAAACTATTTTCAGCTGGTGTGTTAGAAAAATGACTTTAGGGGCTTTAGTAAACTAAATGCCATCACAATCAAAAAGCTACAAAAGCAGAGGCACAAGCTTAATAATCTTCCAAACCCTCATATGACTTATTTCCCCGCAAACAACACAACTATTAAAAGACAAACTCAGAGTTGGAAACCTGCTGCATTATTAAACATGATAAAATTACAATATTATTTCTGGTATTGTGCCGATGGTTAAGATTGTTGTTTGCGTTACCTAAAACGACCATGCAGTTCATCACAAGGTCAGAGAAGGTTACATCAGGCAATTCTGGTTATTTAGTGTTGTTGTTTTTTTGAAGTTTGGGGGCCTTGAAGGGGACAGATAAAAACAAGCAAAAACTGATCCTGCAAAAGCTGAGATATCCTGACTTACAGTCCCTGATGTGGATATAACTCACAACCATGCATCCTACACCCACAATGCAACTAATGTGTCTCTTCTGCAAAACCTCAACAACTGGTAAGCGCCTACAGCTTTCGAACAAGCTTTTGCATCGTAAACTTGTAATGCATGCATATACAACTTCTTCAGAACTTTCTGTCAGGAACCAACCAAATGTAGCACAAGTCTGGATCATAATATCACAATTTCAAGAAGATGCAAAAATAATGCATGTTACCACCCATTCCCATCATTAAGTCAACATATGGGGGAGGGCGCAATCAGATGATTTCATTTAACTATAGTGGTTGAGTCTTAAACGGTGGGAAACCATGTAGAAAAGACAGTGAAAATGTGGCATATCTGTTGAAATCATATGCCTTATGTATCTCATAATTTATTGGCCAAATCTGTTTCAGTTGTACTTCAGTCATGTCCCATTTTTGTTTTTACATGGATAAGACTTTTACCTCATCGAAGGTTTGTGAGTTTTTTGGGGGGCATTTTTAAACACAGGTTTCGAATGTGAAAAACAAGTCGATAAACAATTGCTGTGCTGATTGAGTACGACTCTAGTAATGTGACCAGTGATGGAAAAAAAAAAAATTGGGTCATGCATGACTATAGCAGTATCAATATAGAAGTTAGCTAAGTGACTCTTCATTCTTGTTTATCCATCCACTATATTTATCCCAACCCACAATGCTCTGGGTGGCAATCAAGTGTCTCCCTTGATTGTAATATCAACACTCAGAGCTCTAAGTTGATTAGCTGTTGTACCTTAAAACTACCTAATATTTACATTATACAAAAGCTTTTATACTTGTATTAAAAGAAATATTTCTTACAAACCTCTTTACAATGTAGGTTTTTTCAACTTTGGGGGATTTAAGCCTCCAAAACTTCCAACCTCACTGTCAACAGTCTTTATTTGACAATATTTTCCATTGTAGAAATATCCTCTAAGAAAACTGTTCACAATGAGTTCTTTGAATCAAATCTCAGGTATCAGGAACATTTGTTCAAGATAAATGTTGCTGAGTTTTAAAACTTGGAAACAAATTTTCCAAGTTATCACATGGTGTTTGCATCTGGTGGTTCTTAAAGGCTTTTGCCTGGAAGGACATTGGAGAATTAAGACTTCACGAGTTAATGTGAACGCCTGATCACATCATAAGTTTGACGAAAAACATAAGCCACAGCACCTTGAGCAGCACATAACAGACTGAAAATAAACAAAGCGTCATTTCTCATTTTGAGGCAGGGGACTCATTTTCAATCTCAGTGACAGTCCGTTGTCATTAAGCGTGATATGAAACAGTCACAGTATGAATAGCTCATGTAAACATCAATGAATGAATTAGACTTTAATGGGAGCTTGGCTGGCAGCAGTGCATGCGAGATGTAACTACTGTAAGCTTATCTAGACT
>JAQNCA010000009.1:6980729-7003301 GCA_029783725.1 Acanthurus tractus
CTTCAAGCTTCAAGCCTTTCCCTTATCATAAACAAAGACTGAAATAAAATAAATACTACTTCATCACTTCCTGAGTCTGTGTCTGTGTTTGCATCATATCTACAAAGCCTACCAAGCTCACGTACCTGACCATTGTTTGTCCTTCACAAGAAACTAAGTGAGTGGTGAATATATATATATGTGCTGTAAAAAATAGGCTGATTTGGGTGGTTTTTGTCATATTGTCAGTGACAAGAGTGGTGAAGTGCGGTCAAAGTTTAACTCTTTCATCAAAAAGCTAAATTTTTAACTGCATTAAACAGATTGAAAATAAATTAGATTCTTCGAAATGATGGGTTGAAAGTTGGATTTATCTCTCCACAAAAGCTGCCTACAGAATTTTTTTATTGACAACTTGTCCAAAAATCCAATAATTTTTCTTTCTGTCTCCCTTTAAATCACTGAGCCTGAATCTCATGAACAGCTTTTTAACACCCTATTAATATATTAATCTGAAAACCACATGACTGACTAACTATTATTAGTGAAATAACAACATTCTGGTTTTACACGGTGTGTTAAACCCTCCTATATCAGACTGGCAAGATTTCTCTGGCAATGAAACATAATGATAACAATATAATGAGAAAATAATAACCTCCATCATATAAGAGATGGTCCACAATAACTGAAAGACCTGCTGTGGTGTAAACAGGATATGTTCTGGGGAAAATTGTTTCTCCTGGATACCAATGTGACGGGCAAAATTAAATTCTGATGCAATGACCGGCTCTACGAACACAACAAAAAACATACTTTCATGCTTAGTTTCCACAGTAACCAGCAGCAACATCTGGCAGGGGGATGGCAAAATAGAAACTGCATCTTACATTTCACCTATGGCTCATTTTTTCTCTTTTCCTCTGTCTTGTCTTTTTCACGCTCTATCCATCCAATAAGCAGAGTGAGAGGGCCCTGCGGTGACAAATTTTCTCGGTTGCTTACCTCTAAAAAAACACCAAACTAATTTCAGTTGTGTACATCTGGTTTACAACTCTGCAGACCAGAAAAAAGATTGTCAAAGTAAAGATTGAGAGCTAAGAAAGTATGCATTCTCTAGATGTTTGTTATGGTGCCAGTCAGGGTATTTTGTTTGGAGGAAAGAGCATAAACTTTCAAGTCATCTTTTAAAGACAAATGTTCACAGACCCAATTATAGAAAAAGTCATTTGATGTTGAGGCAGTTGCAATAACATTTACTGAGAAAATTCAATTTAGAATCTAAAAGCCTTAGTACCGTGGATGTGTGACCTGTTTAGCCTTAATTAATACCACCAAACAGAAATAGAGGCGAGGTAATTTGAGTCTCAAATGTATTCCGACTATCTGATATGTTGATTCTGAGTTAGAAATGCTGCCTCGTATTCGTAATGCAGCAGGGATCGCTTTTGACTAAACACGTGTTTAGAATAAAGAAATGGACTCCAGAGGAAAACAACACAAATATCAATGAGAAAGAATGCAAACTGACTAGCAGTTGCCTTTGGCTGGAATCTTTCCTAAGGGGGCAAACCATTATTCTTGCTGCCTGTGGGGAAATTTATGCCAGCTTACTAATGTTTACTTACATCTTTGTGTGACTGTGTGCGTTTCTAAGCATGACTGCTCAGGCGGCTGCACCATCTGGTACGAAATAATAGTTATTGTGCACATGTATGTATTTTCGGTACTTGGCCTCTGTATGTGTACAAGCAGATGAGTGCTTATACACGAATGAGTGCACAATAATAGTGATTAATGATTTGTATTTTCAGGGTGTGCACATATTATATGTGCTGTATATACTGTATGGTGTATGCACAATATTTAAAACGATAAACCTACAGTATACAAAGCAGTCCCAGGGACACTGACGGCGGGGACACTGTCCTCTAATTTCAGCTAATACATATAGTTAGCGTCCAAATGCAACCATCTGCACCAGGGCTAAAATCAGTCAAATTCAGTTGTCCTGGCAATGCTGCTTACCCAAAAGCTTTATTCAAAATCACAATGCAAATGCTTCCTGCCCTTTTGAGAGAAGGGTGAGAGAGGGCAAGTGACAAACTCTGGTAAGCTTTGGTAAGAAAAACCTAAAAAAGAAACAATAATAGATCTTTGTTGGTTTTAAAAAGGGTTATTTCATTTCCTCTCTGTTTTCCAGTGAGGATTCAATGATTTATAACTGCGTGGTCTGCCTGATTTCAATAGAGTCGGAAAAAGATATCTGAATTTCATGAGCTCATAAATACCCTACATTATCATTCATTAACATTTTCCCACATTTATGCGGCTAAGAAACAACATTAGCATTGTCACAAAAGGCCAACGCGGATCCAGGCTTTATGATTTGACAGAAAAACTAGGTTTTTTTACAAAAAAATGGTGCCAGTTTTGTTGGATTGAAGCTGGCGATAGCTAGTGTTAAACAGAGATGTGTTGGTTTATTTTTACCCCTATCAGGGCAGCAGAACAAGATTAAAGTAAAATATGAACCAATGAAAAAGTTCTTAAGGGCTTTAAATAGGTCAAAGAGTGGCAAAGTGGTAAGACTATTAGCAATCAGCTGGAGTTAACTTTCTCTCAATGTGATTGTTAACTAATGTCAAGTTAAATATACAAATAAATATGTTAATTCATGGTCAGTTACAAGGACAACAAATTACAGCTAAAATGTTGCTATTTACAATATTTACATGTCACAAGAAATGAGAAATGGTTATTGTTATTTTTAACCAGAGATTTAATTTATTTAGGAAGCTTGGAGTTGAGCTCCTTTAAATGCTTTTATTTGATAGTGCAGACAGGAAGTAGAAAAAGCAACAAACTCTACTTTTGATAAGAAGTGAATGCATAAGTGTCAAGATGTGAGTTTACTGTTTATCATCCTCCTATGTTGATTGTAAGTAGCAGCTAATCAGCAAATAAACATTGACGTGGACAGTTTCTAAGCTCTCCTCATTAAAAGAAGCTCCAACTACACAATAGTGATAAACCTACTTGTAACATCAGCCTTCAGTTTTAATCTTCTTCGGTCTCTACCTAATCAAGAAAAATATTTAGGTCCACTATGTTTACCAGATAGCTGTTCACTTTGCTTGCCTGTCATTTGGTACAAGGCAGACACTGAAACTGCAGAATTTGCAGATGATTCTCTGCAGATTTGTAACTACAAACACCATATTTTATTCATTTTATCCAATGTAATGATAAGATGTCAAAAGCTGAAGCTTTAAAACATCACTTAAAGAAAATGTAGGCCACAAAAACCGTAAAAACCTTACAAGAGTTTAGCTTTTCATATCTGCCTCCGAAACTAAATTCAGACCACAATACAATAAATGTGTTAAGACTCAGCACACAAATTATACATAACAATGGCAACAAAAACATGGGGGGGGGGGGTGTATTTGTAAACCTAAGAGAACAGAGTGTAATGCAACATTACCAGCCCTGAGAGAGCTCCAACCCCTGATATCCAAGTGATGAGAAAAAAAAAAAAAAAAACACTCTCAGGGAGGTAAGGTGCAACCAGCTGTCCATTTCCTTCCTGTAACATCACATTAGCTCTAAAAGCACCCAGCTGGGAGCGCAGCGATTAGAGGAGGGAAAGGTCAGCCATTCTGCCAGGACATCAGAAAGACCTCCTACTGTGTTATTGTGGCTGTGACACTCGAACAAGAAGTCAGCAGGATTGCCTCATAGTCCTCAGTAAACCTCAGACAAACTGGAGCTTCAGGAAGCTCAGTGATTTCCTTGTTTTGCGGGACAGTTTTGCTAGACTTGGTAAAGGTCAGCACGAAGACTAAGAGCAGTGCAGGATGGGTACTTACAACAGGGGTAATTGAGCAGCACAATGTCATCCAAGGCAATGTAGCCCTGTCGCTCTTCAGAAATGGTTGCTTCAAAGATGACCTGTGGAGACAATAGAAAAATTAAATCACCGAAGACCAATGCATCGTGAGTGACAAGTACACGGAAAAAGTAAGAGATGGGGGGGGGGCAGACCTCACTGCTTCACTGTTGACTTAAAAGACAACTTCATCCCAAAACTCTAATTAAAATGCAAAATACATTTTTTTATTCTTGTATTTTTTACAATTTTTTCAAGGACAGATTTTAAGTCGAAGCCATAATAATAATCAGAGCCATTTCATTACATTACATTACAGTTATTTAGCTGACAACCGTTTTAAACAAGTGCATTGGACCACTGGATGAGGTTACAACCCAAAAATTGCATGAATTATGCAAGAATAGCAGCTTGATCGATCGAGTTGCTTAAAATGCTTAATTAAGAAATCATAACAGATAGCGGTTTTTAAATTGTGTGGAAAAATAGCACATAGGCTGGTTTGTGAGGTTTGACCATGTCTTGGATGCAGGAAGGAGCCACAGCACAATTGGAAAGTACTTGCTTCTGGAATCAAACAGGAAAAAGGAACAGCCAAACAGGAAAAAAAAAGCTTGTGCATGAGCCATAAAAAGGATCATAGATGAGGCACAGGTACCAATATCTGCAGGATTACAGCACCAAAACTGGCCTGAAATGCGAGGCAGTACATGATGGTTTGTGGTTTCCATTGTGTGCAGTTATCCCAGCGATGTCTTCATGTTGACAAAAAGCTTGAATTGCTTAATATATTCAACACTTAAACTCATATTTAGATGTAGTTTGCAAAAATTTGAATACCATGTTACTGATATGTTTGTGGCCTATGACAGAGGGGGATCAGTAAGCGGAAATCAGCACAGCTCTCTTTCAAAGCAAATGCAGTTCAACAGTTGGTGGGATTATGCAGGAAGTTTGAAGTTAGTAAGATTTGAGTGACTTCTTCTTTATGAGATTGCAAATGCAAGTCAGCACTGTTTCAGAAAAAGGACGACATCAGCCTTAATGCGGTCATCCAAAACTGCAGGTTTGAACTCATTCACTACCTGCGTAATGCACCTGATTTGGCTTGGATGACCTCCTCCTCAGGATGAACATGGAGCTCATCGAACGCCATTTGACCATTATAATTTCATCATTGCTATCTTGGACTACTTTCTGTAGGTTCCATATTCTGGACTCTAACACAAAAAACAATCCGCCCAATCAGATTTGAGTGTGTTGTTTGAGGGACTGTAACTTAAAAAGCATTTAAGCTAGACAGGAGCAAAAAAGACATTGCTACTTCAGAATCCATATTGTAAAACTTCCTTTCAAAGCCATTTTAAATGGAAAAAGCCCTTTAAACCTAAACATTGCCATTCAGTGACTCATCTAAATGAGCCAGGCAGAAGCAGACCCTCAAAGAGAGTAGGGAGGCCTTCGGGATTGCAACAGTCATTGTGGTTTTCTTAGTAATTATTAGTAGTGGTTATTCAGCAGAGCCCTAATCATTCCCTCCACAAGCAGCTCCTCACTGTTTACTGCAGGTCGACAAACTCGATGGTTGAGTGCATTAACAGCCCGTTGTAGCTGTACACTGCATCGCACATGCATTTTTTTGAGTCACCCATTCATGCTACCTCTAGTTATTTATGCCAAAGCCCAGTGGAAGTCCGACTGTGGCACCGGTGCACTCAGACAGGCAACAGATTGTAATGTTGACAATACATCAGGCTTTAAGTGCCGAAGGCCAATCAATACCAAGAAAGACCTTGGCAGATGGATACAGACTAAGGCTTTCTTTCCACTAATTTATTTTTATTTTTCATTCCTATGTCGGGCCATTAGAGACGTCTGACCGATTAACTCTTCAATTCATCTCTTGTCAACACACCTACCCCCATCAATTCATTCAGCTCTGCGCTTTAAGCCATCATTAAGCTTCTAGCTACCACTCTCACTTATAGAAAACTGTGTTTGAGTATGACTATGCCAGACAATGAGGAATAACCTTGGCATTCAATTGCCTTGCACATGAAAACACATGCCTTATACAAGCTGCAGTACAATCCCCTTTGCGCTGTAAACACAAATCAGAACACCGTAAATGAGATGATTTCCTCATTGTATGAGGGGAGTGGGGAGCTGGTGTGGAAGAGGGTATAGTGGCCCTGAGAGCCCAATGCATTGCAGGTATAGAGTACACATGTAAACCGACAAAACAAAACATGACAACAAAGCCACACACAGGTGACACGACCTAATACTGAAAGGTGCAGCATATAAAAAAAAACACAACAACAACAAGCAAGTAAGTAAATACACCTCAAGCTGCACAAGAAAAACTGTTGTGTGGTTGCAGCCTTACATATTCATATATTGCATCCTTTTTGTCTTAGGCATTTTTTAAATTTGCCTTTGTTTTAGCTTGATTTCTTACATTTAATAACTATTCATTACTGTTTCCTTTATTTGTATAATTTATATGATATTTATAAAAATGAGTATTGTTAACAATATTTCTATACACTTATTATTATTTCTACATGTTGTGCTTGTGTTGCTGAATCGGTTAAGATGTTTTCTTTTTTGCTTTTGTCTTCATGCATGCATTTTCTCAGGTGCAATGTGTTAAGCTGTCACGGCCACCATGTGAAGGAGATATAGAAAGATGTTTAAAAAACCAGCATTGCAGGGAAAGAGGGTGAAGGAACACCTTGTGCAGGAGGAGAAGATAGAAAGTGAAGAATGGAAGCTTTAGCCACGTTGATATTGTCTGTCATGATGGGGTCTGATAGCATCTGTAATATATGACAGCTGAGTTTCACCCTTTTCCAAAGCTTACAAAAGTAGCTAAGGAAAATCTATTTCTGCAAACAACATGAGATGGATTCATCTAATTGAGAATATCCAGTCCAAGGTGATGTCACTCTCCAGCTTTTCTATCAGCCTCTCTCAGGCTCTGTTCTCACAAAGGCTGGCAACAAGAAGGAGACCTGTGACACTGAGCAAAGGCACAATCTGTGAAGTGTGAATCAAGGTTTGGTTTACTGCAGACAGCAGCAGGGGCCATCTCCTAAGACGGAGCTCTGATCATCATCGACAACTAAAGAAAATCTTAGTCAAGAAGCAAGTACTGGCACAAGAAGAAAATGTGTAGACAGCTAAGAAGAAGGACGCAGCTGAACAGTCATATTTGATGTAAGTATGCAAGTATTTTAATATGCACCTCCTGCTGCATTGTGTTTAGCTCATAAAATTCAATGCCAGAGAATTAATAGTGTTTAGTAACAAAATCCATACTGCATTTTAGGAAGCCTAATGGTGAATACATAAAATGAAGTGGTGGCTGAAAAAAAGGATTGCATTAAAAACAAGAGCAGTAAATTATATTATATTATTATACATATTTTAGCTTTTTAATTTTTTTATTACAGCACTACAGAACTTATTGTGTGTGAACTGATGATTTAGCTCTAAATCCTAATCTGTCGGATGACATCCATCTTCATGCAGACTTTCATTCATTTAATGACTTGCATGCAGTCGTTTGAGGGATGTGGTTAAGAAAAACTGTAATAATATTTTGTTAATTCATTTCATCAGTTAGAACGATGCCAACACTATTGACCCACATTGGCACTGAGGCAGTAAAATATTGAAATGTATGATGTGCAGCTGCACCTGCCACCTTTTCTCCACAGGCAGAAGGAATAAAGTGAGGTGTACACTGCAGTGTTTTGCTCAAGTGTTACATTCTTCTGTCTCTTTTTTTATAGCTAGTATATGATATTTTGTTTATGGCTAGCATATGATAAGGTAAAGACACTTTTTAAAATAATGACATTTTGGCCAAAGGGTCATTTAAAGGATATGCCTTTACTTAAAACTGGGTTTAGGTTAGGCTTAGAGATTTATTTTTGATGGGTAAGGACAGGGCAGTGGGGAATACATGTTGTCAGTGGGTGTTCACACAAGTTCAACAATGAAAGGTTGTGTTCAGAGAAAAAGAATCAGGATGAAGTTAAGATCATTTCTCTGCTAAAACCTTTTGTTAGTTTTGAAACAAAATACAACAAACAAAAGATCTGAGCAGTTTTACAAGAACAGCAGTTTTCTTTAAATTGCATTGTATTCTTAAAGTATTCATATTCAACACTGCAATACTTTTGTTCATACAAAATACTAAAACAAATGTCTGCACTTTTACAATACAGTTTCACACCAGTCCCCCTGTTTGCATGATCTATTATAACACAACAACATAGCATCATAATTTTCTGAAACACCACGGCAGTGTTTTTATATTTTCAGAGAAGTGGCACCAGTGGGGTTGAGACTGCGTCCGTCTGGTTAAAGAAGTCTGGTGTGCAAGTCAGTTGAGCAACAAATAGTATCAACTTAAAAGGTTGATAATGAGGTGCCTTTTTATTTTTGGCAATTATAAAAAAAAAATAAAAAAAGGTTTTTGTGAAATGGGCAAATAAATTAAATAAATTAAAAACACTGCTTGGAAATTAATGCAAGTTAATGTAGTGGAATCCATTATTATAACACTGGATAAAAAAGATTGGTAATTCTGCTTAATGGGTACTTTAATTTTTCCTATTTTCCTTATAATACAAAACTTAAGTGATGCTTTTTTTAAAAAAAAGTCTGTTAAAAAGCCCCAAATGACCATTGTCTTGTTTTTGAGATACATTTCCATGAACAAACCTGTAAGTGCTTTCCACAGTGAAAACACATTGTGTTACTTCTGAGGGTTGTAAAATAAAAGTCACCTTGAGTTTTAACAGTTGGGTACTTTTAATGTGCTTAAATTGCACTGGATTACCTGCATGCATAATTTCTTGTAAATCCCTTGAGTTTGGGAGGGCAATATGAAACCAGTGAGGGTACGGCCCTGGATTCATCAAATAAAAACCACTATATGAAAAAGGCTATGGCTGAATTTATCTACATCGAATAGCTGTGGAGGAAAACATAATTACCTTAAATGGTATCAAAAATCATGCTGAATTGATTAAATTTTAAGATCAACTTTAGAGTCAGCAAATCCTTTACTGCATGGGAATACTGTAATGAGTTAGTACAAAAGAAATCTATATGTAAGCTTAAGGCAGGAAAGTGAAAAGGGAAGGGGGACAAAGTAGTGGGATGCAACAGGAATTCAGATGGTGGGATAATGAAGACAAGGCAGTCAAAGAGAGTAGAAGAACCTCTGAAGGGTAAAAAAAAAAGAAATAAATGTAAAGGAGTGAAGTCAGTGTTTCCAAAAGCACACTTCTTTAACGCACACTGTACTTACTAAAATCAAGCTGACAGGAAGAACGTGAACCGGTCCGATCAATTTGGTCTTCTGTCCTTCAAGGCTTTGGCAGCCTAAAGTCAAATCTCCATGAGAAAAGTGTGTTCGCCACAGTCGGGCAAGTGAAGGGTCATGAACTCTTCACTTATCAGACCTATTTTGCGAATGCTCAGACTCATGTGTGATGCTGATGGACACTATGCTAGTTTTTAAAGGTGACATCCCTACATAATAATTCATAAGCAAAAATAAGTGTCTGAGGAAGACGACCAATTAATAAAAAACTAGACAATGTGAGGCATTACAAACAATGGACATATTAAACGCAGTAATACTGGCACTGAATTTTAAAATCTCACATCAGTGCAAAGCCTTAATGCAAAAGGCCAACAGCCCCTCTGATCACAGTCCAGCATATCTCTGAAGCAGTCTGTCCTTCCTGAGGGGGCGGTGATGCTCTCTGATTACTGCTTTTTTTTTTTTTTTTCTTTAAATCTCAAAGCGGCCACCACTAGCAGCTGCCTACACACACACACACACACACACACACACATGCACACACACGCGGCCACTTTCTCCTCCAAGCCCTCTGAAGTGGTAGTCCTCTCCCTGTGTGGAGCTGCTCCTGCAGGGGCTGATCTGTTGGCTGGGAGTGCTGGACAGTGATCTTTATCAATGAGACTGGATGGATGAGTGGAGCCCTGTGGGGCCTTTCGCTGAGCTTTGAGTCGTAGTAGTGGGAGCTGGTGAGGAGAGGGGGGGTGTTCCCGTGGCAAAAAAAAAAAAGGGAGAGTGGAAAAGGGAAAAAAGAGGCACCCAACCTCACTTCTGTCGCTCTTCACACAGCAGATAGACACACTTTGTCCCTTCAGGGCCCATATTTAAGCCTCCTTGCTCATCTGTTCGGCTTTACCTGCTTCATTACGTGCTGCCGATCATCCAGGTTTATGGGACAAATAAAGCAATCTGTCCTTGTGTCTACATGACTGGCGGGAGGACTTTAGAAAACAGCCCGTCCTCATCACTCAAGCAGCTTGGACATACATCACCAGAGTAGTAGATTACATTGCTTATGCACGCCTGTCCAAATGGTAAACACTGCGGCGCTAAGCAAACTCCCCGCCTGGGACGACTTGTCTGATTGTACACCTCGGTTCCCCCCCCCCTCGAGACCAACCCCTACCACCACCACCGCTGCCACAGCCACCCCCTTCCCTGCTACAGTGCATGGCAGACAAACTTCTAACACCCATACAGAAGAGGAAAAAAAATCTTTACTTTAAATCAGTTTGGCTGTTTGTGAGAGGCGCTCAGGATGGAAGAGCTGAGGATAGTAAAGTGCAGGCTGTCCTCATTGATCTGTGCAGCCCTCTAATCTCATTAACTGGCTCTTGATTTATTGAGATGGGGCCCAGAGTGAACCAAGGTTATGGAAGCAAACACCCAGCCTGATCCCCCGCACTGAGGGTCGCATGGAATTGAGGTCAATTGACTGTTTGGCGGACCCACGCTCTCACAATCCTTTACACCAGCAACAGCCTTCTCATTAACGCCTGTTTTGAGGTGGGGCAGAGGGGGTGTAGGAGGCGGCAGGCTTGGTGGGAAGAAAGAAAGCATTAGGGGATAAATTATTAGCTGTAATGAGGTGAAGCGGGACTACATCCAGTCATCAGAATCTTACAAGCTACACATCAGGCTAATAATGCAGCATCGACAACACAGGCATCAAATGGAGCTATCGATTACACTGCAGCACGCAGGTAAATCGACCAATAAATAAAGATACAATGTAAACACACGCTCAACTGTAATTACAGACCTATTGAGCTACTATGACAGATGGGGAGGCAGCAATATGTAATTTCTTGCATGTGGTTTAAGTCGAATGGAGGATGATGAAGAACACTCGGTTCAGTATTTTGTGACCACCGAGCAGCTCAGTGGAGTAGCTGGGGGTTTAGTGCCATATTAAGCAGCAGTCATAGTTTTTAATAAAGGAGAGGATTAAATTTAATAGGGCTTAGAAATCATTATCATAATATTAAAAAAAAAAACGTGTTTCCTTTTTTGATGCATATCAGATGAATGTGAAATCAGGTTACAAGACGCGAGTCTGCAGACATATGCTGTTTTGTGAGGCGGCACTTCAGCACAGCAATGCTAACAAGCACAAAATAACAATGCTAACGTACTGATGCTAAACAATTTAAACCTTCAGATATTCACAATCTCATTTCAATAAAGTAGCTTAGTCATGTTAAGTTAGCATGCTAAAATGTACAAATTAGTACCAAAGTGAGTGTCGCTGGTTTTGCAGTTTTTTTAGTTATAAACAAGAGAATTTTAGATATAGACCAAATGATGGACGGATAAAATATAAGAGATCACCAAAGATAGTCGGCTTCATCCTTTGGAAACAATTAGCCTGCTGCTAACAGTGCTGTGATCATTTGTAATGCACTTGGAATCTGATAAAATCCTACAAAACATAATACATAAAATATTAACCATTGAAACTAACCTGGTTAGTCTTTAATTACAATTTGTTAATTTTACTTAACAAAACCCTCACATTACATTATGAGTTCCCACATGGAGTCAGTATACAGTGTTATTGAATTATGGCTCGATCCTAATAGTGACCTTCCTCAATGACTCTTGCCATCATTATTACCTCCACTCTTAGTATCATTATTCACCATATAACAGGGGAATACTAACTGAAAAATTATGTTCATTATATATTCATGTATTACTGTTTGATTACTAAGTAATGATTCATTTCATAAAATGTCACATTTAAAGGAATACTATCACAGTTTCCCAGAGCCCGTACTCATGATTTATTTAGCACTTATTTTGATATGCTTGGAGTAGCATGTCAAATATAGTCATTTTATAGTCATAAGAAATAAAGCAGGAGGGGAAAGAGATCTATTTTTAAAATGTCTGTGAAACTGTGAAGTATGTCAAAGAACTCGACTGAGTAATTGACTACAGTGACAAAAGAGTTATTAAAATTGCAATCAATTTTCTGTCAATCATTTTATTACATAAAGACCCACCCCTGCCATTGAATAAAGCCATAAAATTTCTTCACTGTTATTCAAAATCATATATTTATAAATTTAATCAAGATAAAAACTAATTAATGTCTTAAAATTGCTTGAATGTCACACTACATTTTTGGTTTTATTAAATATGTACTGAGCTATTCATGAGGTCCCAGTCATTGCTACAACCAAGGCCAGCAACCGCTCCACCCAGCCTCTCCACTGCTCTCTCATCTTCTACTCTCCACATCATCTTGCTAACTGCAGTACATGCACAATAGCAACATGTTTGAATCAGACACAAGTTCTGAAGTGGAGGACAAGGACCACATTCTACACAGTTGCTTGCATGTTGAAGTATCAGAACTGTCAATCCCTAACAACCAGGTATTTTTAAAAAGTTTGATAAGGTTAAAAAGAAAGACACAAACGCTTGAATGTTGCAGTCCACCACAGTATGCAGTATTGTACAGTTTGTGCTTGAAAGAAAACCCACAGTTCAAGTAACAATGAATGAGTCCCTACTCAACCAAAAACTCACCTTCTGATCCCAGAAGGCAATGAAAAACACTTGCAAGCTGGCCAAAAAAAATAAATCCAAGTGATGTCAGTATCGATAACAACAGACAAGCCATGTTGTTCTCTGGCGTTACTTTCCATAGTTTGCACTGCTTCGGCTACAGGGATTGGCCAGCAGGGAGTGGAGCAGTTTGATGGTGGGTGGAGACAGTATTTTTTAAGCCATCTCTTTTCCCTTCCTGTACACCAGCTGCATCATCACAGTAATTACTTTTACCCCTAAATTCACTTGCATGTACATTTAGGGACAAATGCTGTAATATTGGATTCTACACAGTTTATATTTCACTTGTGGAGCCCAAACTATCCATTTCACATTTTGCTTTAAATTTCCACCTAAATTTGAGAAAGGACAGCGTCAGGGATTGAGTTTGTCATGTAGTTGTTTGTCTTGTTGACTTCCTGTTTTATTTTGACAGTCTCGCCTCCCCTTGTATTGTCTCTGTTTTCTTCCTCCCTGTGTTCTTTTCTTGCCTTTAGTGATTACCCTGATGTTTCACCTGTGTCTTGTTGTCTCCCTGCCCTCATGTGTATTTAAGTCATGTTTCCCTTCCCTCTGTTGCCAGCTCGTCTTGTCTTCATAGTGAGCAGCATTCCAGCAATCTTTGTCTGATAGTTTCCTTGTGTACAACCACTGTTTCGAGTTTCCTAGTTTCTGAGTTTGTCTGGAGATTCTGTACTTTCACCTTGAGCTTTTCTTTGCCTGGTAATGAATTTGGACTGCATTAGAAGACCCTGAGACTGCCTATTCTTGTATACTGCTGCATTGCTGTTTTCACCTGCCTGTGAGTTCTTGGCAGATAGTTCTTAAGAATAAAAGTATGAACTAAAATGAGGCCGTAAAGGAGCACTGGTGCAGTTACCCTGTTCGGCATGATGACACTGTGTGCCTGACAGCCTCTCATTAACCACTTGTTAACGGCTAACTTTTTTAAAGAAACATTAACACTTAAAAAAGTAGGGCACTTATTTACATATTTAATATCCTTGAAATAAAATGTAAAAGTCTCTTAGGCTTGTGTGAACCACAGACCCTATTTCAGACACCACACCAAAAGACTTATTTTGAAAAAAGCTCATTAACTTTGAAACAAAGGAACTAAAAGTATAATTATGCTCAATAATTTCCATGTTTTTTAGGACTCATTTGTGCAGCACTGGATGCCAACCTCATATCTCGGTGCAAAGGCTCTCACCTGGTATTCACTGGGCCAGAAAGTGCTGACGGCGAGCTCCACCTGGTGCCACTGGTGTCCCTGGGAGCCTGAGATATTCCACACCGCGCTCCCCTTGGATCCCCCGTTGACCCGAATGTAGACCTGCAGCTCCCCGGGGCTGTGGCCATCACGGCTGTACAGGAAGTAGCTGAACTGGATGCAATGGGTGTCGTTCTCGCTGAGCGGCAGCAGGAGCAGCTGAGCCCTCTGGCCTCCGAAATGCTGCGAAGAATTGACCATCATGAAGGACCCTGGAAGGAAAGACGGACAACAAGGTCACATTAGATCACCTGAAGCATTAGAAGTGTTAATTCAAATACAGCTGATTTTGTAGTTTGGCAGACTATCAGACAAGCTCATTGAAGCTGACAGATAAAGAGCAGATTGAAAGTGAAGTGCAAAAAAACAGATCACCTTGTGAAGCAAAGACTCTACTTGGACACAGCAGCTGCTATACCAACATTTACTTCTGAAATAGCAGCTATTTCAGCATTTTCCCCTGGCAGACAGCGCTGAGTGACTTAAAATATAAAAAATAACAAGATCCAACTCTTTGGGCTTCACCTGTAACACCTCAGCCCAGGATAGACATGTCATGTTAGTTTTCAACCGCTCAAGAACACTTGGATCCTTTTTTTTTTTTATTTTAAACCCTGAAAAAGCCTGAGAGTCTAAGTTGACAGGCTCAAGGTTGTTCCCCAGAATATCTGTGTGATCCTCCCGGCTATTTGTCTGTACTTGGTCTGTCTCTGTGTCTCCCTGCTTCCTGCTTCCACAGAGTTTCCATCAGTTTTGCGGCGCAGCCTCAGATCCGCTGTGCTCAAAGCGGCAGCACTGGGTGTCAGATTGGGCTTTCATTTTGGACTGAGGTTCACAGAGTCACTGCTGGCTCTCTCATCCCCACAACACAGCAGAGATCCCCTGGCCAAGAGAAAAATGCCACACTGTAGGGAGGGGAAATAAAACGGGGGCCTATTTGCCTTTGACTGTGGCCTTCACAGCAGTGGGACACTCAATTTACAGTGAAAAATAAATTCTTAAAAAAAAAATACTGTTTGCCTGTTTAAAAGTGAAACCAACACATTTATTTTGACAGTAAAAATTACAGCGTTAAAAAAATATATAAAATTATGAAAGTAAAACCATTCCTCATATATTCCAAAGCCTATTATTTTTTAAGTTCTAGATAATAAGCTCAACATGCGCTGCATGAAACCAGAAAGTTTGCCGTGTTAAATGAAGTAGTGAAGGTCCTTACATGAACTGGCTTCATGTTATGTCGCACCACTCTTTGCCTTTGTAGCCGCCCTGACATGCAACAGATGTAGGGCAGCAAAAGAAACCTTCCTTCTGACAAACAAACATGCTACTCAATCCAGTGTTGCCTTGTAAGAGGCCAGAGGTGCCAGAGGTGCTTGTGGACAACAACACAACTGCACTGAAAAGCTTGTAGTATTTTTTTTTATTTGAAGATGTGTTCTCTCAATTTTTGATCATAGCTTGCCCTTGTTTTTCTTTCTTGAGAGACTGAGTGCATTTAATGAATGTCTCTTTGGAGAAAAGCACCTGTCTAATAAAGTTAATGTAGCAATGTAATGTGTCACACGACACATGACAGGACAGGAAGCAGTCATGTGCATTGTTGTTCTTCATGCCTCAAGGCTGTTGGAAAAGTTGGATTAATTGGTTGTTTGAATTGTTGCTCCTGCTATCTCAGAGCCCTTTATAACTGCAGAGGGAGCAGATCATTCTCCAGAGTCGGCCATGTTGCACCATCATGCTTTTACATTAGCCCAGAACGGACAAACCAAACCCTAACTCTAAGAGGGGTCCTTTTTGAGTTTTGCTGCAGCAGTGGGCTTTGCTCCAGGCTGGAAAGAGAAGGGTGAGTTTAAGGTTGTTCAGTTGGTTGCAATCTGCAACCTAGCCACTGGATGTCACTAAATCCTACGCATTGGACTTTTGAAATAAACGTTTTGGGTCTCAGAACAGAGTAATCAGAGAAAAAACAGAGTTTGAAATTCATGATCAACCTTAAACCATCTTTTTAGGGGCAGCTGTTGCTCAGGAGGCCGAGCAGATCATCTACTTGTGAGAAGGTTGGTGGTTTGATCTCCCACTCCTCAAGTCTGCATGTCTAAGTGCCCTTGGGAAACATAACGAAACCCAGATTGCTCTCAATGGCAGTTTCATCGCTTTGTGAATGTGTTTATCGGTTCCTGTTGATTGGCACTGTGTACGAAGGCCGTCAGCCATAAGTGTGTGAGTGTGTCTGAATGGGCGAAGGCTGACTGGATTTGTAAAGCTCTTTGGGTAGTGGAACAACTAGAATAGTGCTACATAAGGGCAATCCATGCACCTTATAGAAATTACAATAATTAACAAGAATAACCCTGAACCCCTTTATAAAACAACCCCTTCCAGAAAAAGTTTGGATGTTGTACAAAACAGTAATGAGACTGTTATAATCTGCCAAAAACAAACAGTATATTTGTTATTTTACCTCATTAACTTCATTGATTTTTTGTAAATATTTGTTCATCCTGAATTTGATGCAAGCAAAACATTTTAAGCAAATTGGGACAGGGGCAAAAACAAAGACTAGGAAAAGCTGAACATTGATTAAAACAAACACAAGGAGACAACATTACTGGCAGTTAGCTGTCTGTGTTTATTACCTTAGCCTGGGTAAAGTGGCCTTGGGGGGGATCTCACGCTTTCCTCCCAAACTTCTAATCTTCCAATCATCATTATCAGATTGACTCTTTGATGCTGCCAGCAAGAGAGAAAATGCATGCTAATTGCACATATAACCTTCACATCCGGTGAAGTGGGCACTGCTGCTCAAGATGGCCGTGGTAGACGAGCACGGACAGCAGGATGGTGGATAATGTAGTTGCCTTGGTGCTGTAGTTGAGCGAGAGGCACAATCGGAGCCCTGCCTCTTGCCATTAATCACACTGACACGGTTATTAGGCCATAATAGCAGCCGAGGGAATGCTTAAACCAGAGAGATGGCTGTAATACTCGCCTACTGACATGCAGGACACATATCTGCACTCACATATACACACTCTCCTCTCGCTCTCACACACACTCACACACACACACACACACACACACACACACACAGTTTACAAGCCCAAAAGCAGACTCAGATCCAAGTCTGGAAACTGACCTTCCCAAGAGTGAAAAGTGGCTTTCTCTTTTAACTCTCCCATCATTCCTCCTCTCATCTATTTTTTCCTGATTTTTTTTTCCTCCTCTGAAACCTCATTCACCTTAACTTCTTCTTTCTCCTGATCTTCTACCTCCACCAGCTTTTTTTCATCAGGATTATTTAAAATGCCAACAATTTAAAACACACGTAAATAGCAAGTTGATTCATTTTACTATTCCAGGATTCTCCATCTGTTTACTATTCTTAAGCAAAGAAAAACACCAAGCATTTCTTTAACATATCTCACATATCTCATTTCATTCACAGGTGATGTGTGAACTCACTTTCATCAAGGATAAAAAATGATCTAGAGAGCAACAGCAGCTGTTACTTGAGATTTGTGTCAGTGTATTAGAGTGCTGTTAACAAACACCAGGCAGTCTTTTTGCTTGTTAATTTTCTATGTAAAAAAAAAAAAGAAAGAAATTTTGAGTTTAAAGAGTCTTTTTTCCATTTTACCCTCGTTGCAGCTCAATCATCTGCAATTTAAAAGTAAGTCAGCAGGAGTCCGGTTTAATTTGTGGCCGAGACTGAGCCCCTGCGCTCAGCGAGAATTACAGAGGGACATTTGATTTCTTTCATCAGTCCCTAGGTTTAAAAAAATAAAAAATAAAAAAAAGGGGAAAAAAGGGTCAAAAAAGCTGGGCCAGATCCATGGACAACCTGAATATGAAGGGATTTAAAATGCATGTCACAAAGCCCCTGTGACCACTGCATGGTCCCTCCCTCAGCTTCATCCTCGTCGCCCCAAAAGCACGGCTGAGACGTCAAACTGCCAAAAATATCCTGTGATAACAAGCAGCTGCTGTCCTTTGGGATCTTGCTGTATTCTTGGACATCACCGATATTTTTTTTCTCTCTCTCTCACCTGCTTGCAGGCGAAGCTGGGCAAGCTCTGGCTTAGCCCACACTCCCATTCTCACCGCCACTGCTGCTGCTTTGATGTGCAGGGTCTCTGGGGGGCTCTGTGGCTAAATTGCTTTTTCTTTAGCTAGAGAGCTGGGCCCCCTCATTGTCGGAGGGCAAGTCTCCAACTGTCCTTGTGAAGGGACCGTATTATGAGGAGTGAGAGGGAGACGCTGAAGAAACAGCCTGTTAGGGCTGTTTTCTCATTATAGTCAAATATCTTTAAGCAACTCATCCTGTTTGGTAAAACAAATAGCCTCTGCAGATTCTTAGTTGGTGCAAAAGCTGCAGTCCTCTTATAAATCAGTCTAAGCCACCCAGTGGTTTCAAGATCAAACAGCAAGCAAGTACATCGCTTTTTTAATAAAAACATTTATTTATTTTCTTAATCAATAAATTAAATTGTTTGTTCTATTAAACATAAAAGAAGTAAAAAAATGCCAATCACAATAATTTATTTTAAAACAGAAAAAAAAGTTTATTATCAGGCTATTTGGTGGCTATGTGCTTTAAGGTATGCGTTTTATTATTTTATATCCATGCAATTAATATGCAAATTTGAATTAGATGGTAATCTGCATGAGAAATAAATTTTTTGTTAATAGTGATGAATTTTTCCCATTTTTTCCTGGATCACAACAAATGGTTTCGAATGTTTATCATATATCTTTATTGCTTATCTTTATCAAAATTAATATATAAAGATGATTCTTATGTATTCTCATTAAAGTTAAAGTAGGGCTTGGAATCGAATCAACTAAAGCACGCAACAGACAGTTTATTCTAGCTTTGTCCGCCCGAGTGTTGTGCACATTCATTGTCTTGATTGCTGGTACCTAACATTCACTAATGAGCCTTCAAAACAAATCATATTTGCAAACGCTGAGGCCATTTACAGAGTTGGGGGATTATTTCCTGTGGGTTAGCAATGCCCCATAACATGGCATATCAGCATTTATGCTATTGTTTCTGTAAAAATATTGATTTGTGCAGTTTTAAGTAACACAGTCATAATTTTTGTTTATTTTTTTAGCATATTATTAAGAGAAGGGAGGGAAATTGGCTGCAGAAGGTTAGCAAACGGGCACAAACTTTTCAAAACAGGCCTTCATCTTTTCTTGAAAGAGGTAAGTCAACATGATTGATGTAGTAATTAAACTTTGTTAAATTCATGGAGATATTTCTGATGCTGATAACCTTACTCAACATCCTTGAGGACACACGCATGCAGAGGGACATATGCTATATGCACACACAAGCTGGTGTGAAAAAAAAAAAAAAAAAACACCCAATGCTGAGAAATTCTCCATAAATCCATAAAAGCTGATAAGGCTCCATCTATTTCTCCCATGACCCTGCCAAGGGCGAGGGAACATGCATTAAGAGATTAGGGGACGGCTTCAGCTCCCTGAATTCATATCAGAATGTGGGGTGGGAACCTGAGTCATAGGTCTGCCCGCTTTTATCACACTTACACTAAGGAAAAACTGAGAGGAGCCAAAAGTGGAAAGGATGGGGCGAGGGAGTGCAGCAAGGGGAAGAGGGAGAGATAGCGACGGCTTTTATCTTTATGTTTGTCTCCGTCATTTTTCGTTAGCTTTCTTCCGCTGCCATCAATAACGCTTTATATAACTCAGGCAGCCCTATTCTACACAATGATAAAACCATATTTTTTTCCTGGAAAAGGCCAAGCAAAACCCTGATGTATTTTAATCAAATTTTTATCTAACATTTTCTTCCTCCCACCGGTGCCCCCCCCACCTTCCACCCCCTCTGGCTGTGACTAACAGTTAAGAGTCTGGTTTCTGGAGATGCTGATCGAGATTGTGTGGATTGGTGAGAGCGAGCTCGACTATTTTCCTCGACCCTCGTCCTCCAGGGCATCTGGAGAAGGTCATTCAAGATTTTCAATTTGGTCTCTCAGATCTTCATTCGTTTTCTGTCTTTTAGTCTTTTCTTTTTTTTTCTTTTTTTTTTCTTGATATTGCAACCCGGAGCCGTGGTGACCTCAGATGATATTGCACGTACAAGAGAAGTGAAGTGTAGATGATTGGGAGGGCACAGATTGGTCTCGCTGTTTGCTCCTCTTTGTATCTCCGGCTGTAGTGTGTGATCTGCTCGGCTGGCAGGAACACAGGGGCTGGGGCTTGTTTACTGGAGCCAAAAGGCAATGCAGATTTTGCCATTTACAAAAAGTGACACAGTGCCTACACTGTGCAAATGGGAAATCTGCAAACCAACAGCAGCTGGTCATGAATGCTACACTGACAGAGCCTAAACGCCCCACAAACAATACTAGTCTGACTGCAGCTGACAACTCGAGCTAATGAATTCCCCAGGTGAGGGTACGGAGCCCACCAGACAACCTGCAGACCGCTGACAACAGAGTCATTACAGTGTTTCTACACTGACGCTTCCAAGATGCGACGATTAGCACCACATACTGAGTGAAATGTGCCAACATCGCGCGCTTCCATTGTCTATGCAAATGCTGCAACACATGTAGCTGTAATACCTGAGCTACTGTTCTGTTTATGCTGCCGGATTAGCCACACATGAGGACACGATTCACTGCCAGACTCTCAACTCTTATCATGAATAATCTTGAGTTAAATGTGCTCTTTTGGTTCAGTGGGGTCACATTCAGAGGGGCCAAAATCTCTGTAGTCACTAGAATTTTTTTTTTAAGTCATTCAGTATAAAATGGCACACATTTACTAGTTTTGAGTAGTTAAAGCTTGTTGAGAACTTCTGGTTTTGGCCACAGATGGGCACTGCTCTGGCTCTCCAGCAGGGTCTGCAGGCATTTAGAAATATTCAAGTCCATAGCAACTGTGAATGATGATGGCTGGTGTCGTTTTTTTTTAGGTGTGTCACAAACTGTAGCAACAGCAATGCATAACTGCTGTTGAATTCCTTGTTGAATTAATACATTCAAGAAAGGATATTTGACGATTGTAGACATGAAGTCCAGGGTTTCTGTTAACATCAGCTATTCCAGAAAAAACTTCAGGCAGGTATCAGTGGAGAGGAGGAAATGAATTTTCTGTGGCATTCTGAAGAATGCTGAAATGCAGAAATAAGCCATGGCTGATAAAACTATAATAAATCTCCACGTTTCATTTTATTCTCATTGAGTCATCCTTATTGACAACTGAATGTTGGGCTGCTCTTTATTTCCTTTTTCTAATTAACAAAGTTTCCTTCATTTTAACCAAGTATGAACTGCAACCTTGAATTTAACTAAATAATTTATTTTCCTCTCCAAGATTTGAAAAAATGGTGAGTGCGATGCTGTCAAAACAGATACATATCTGGAGCTGAAAAAAGAACTGTTAAAACAAACTTTGTTTTACCTTTTTTTCAGTTACAGGCTTGTCCATGCAAAGAATGTAAAGTATAAAGATAATTATAACTGCACAACAAACGGTGCAACATCAAAACATGTCAGTTCTGCACAGGGTGACACCAGCTTCAGCTGGGTTGGCAGCTTAGATTTAGATACTGATGACCTGCAGTCTTTTTAGAGACAAAATTCTTTTTTTACATCTGGTTCATTATCAATTTATTATCCTGATTGTCAAAGAGGACACGGATAAGAACAAAACATCCTTCTGAGTCCAATTAGATCGAAACAATATTTTTATGAGCCTATTTAACAGTAAAAAAGTAGTAATGAGATGTTTCGGCCCACCAAAGCAACGACTAAAAAGATCTCCTGAATCTCAGCTTGCACAAAAGAAGCATCCGACTGTTAGAGACCAATATTCAAAAGGACTCCTGCTACATTATTGTGTTTTCTAATGGACTTTGATTGGCTGTGGGAGGTTTGCTTTTTGTCTTTCACCAAATTGCTTTGAAAGCAGTCCTAATGATATTACTCACTGCTGTCACTGGTATAATTTCGGGGTGGACTCTGCCATCCACTTCATTTACAACAATTTTTTAAACAATACAATTGTAGCTGGTATGGTTTTTGTTCTTGGTGTGGACACATTAAAAAAAAAAAAAAAAGATGATTTTTGGGAGCTTTGGTTTACATTCTTTTGCTAGAATATTAACAGTCATTTATAACTGTCCCAAGTTTTAATGTCACACAAGAGACAATGCTTCATATCTCTTCAGTATGTAGTTCCAAATCAGATTACAATACTACATCCTCTCTCTTGTCTTTTTGAGCAACCACTGATAAAGGGAACAGGACGGGGTAGCACTAACACTGAACACCCTTTTTAAAAAGTTTTAAACAGCTTTCAACAGTATGATGCCCCAGAATGAAAAGATATGGATACAATTCTTTCAAATAAAATAAATATTTTGCTACCACTTTTTTCAGTCACTTTTCATGACAACATTTAAATTCAGGGCAATTATTAAATCAGCTTGACATAATTTAA
>JAQNCA010000009.1:7014964-7044437 GCA_029783725.1 Acanthurus tractus
AGAAGAGTGTCGACATAAAAATTCCTGCACGAGCTGAAAAGGCCTCTCAAAAAAAAGCTCTGTGTTATCAGACCAGAAGAGGACGGCCGTGTGGAAAACAGCAGATTTAAATGGGTTTAACATCACACCCAGAACACCCCTCTCCAAACACCGCCTGTAACACACCGCTCTCCTTTATATTGTTGTTTTTTGGACATTCTCCCTCTTGTCGCAGGAGAGGCATCGCACCCCCCTCCCCCACCCTCATCTGTGCTTCTGGCTGACAGCTGCGAGAAACAAAAGCACCGTTATCACAGCTGTAAAGATGCACCTGCAGGCAGTGTAGATCACACATGAGGTTCCGAGATGAGAGTTTTTGCCCCCCCCCTCAAACACACAAACCCCTCTTTCCTTACACACACACACACACACACACTTCTGGATGGACCTTTTTAACCCATGGTGCAAAGTTTTAGGATCTTTTCTTCTTTTTCGAACCCTCGCCTTATTTAGGAAAAAGGGAGAACAAAGGAAGTCGGGGACCTGCACAAATGTAACACTAATTCATTAGAGCTCCTTTCGAGATATGGCTAATGTAGCATTCAAAGACCACTTGAAGGCGAAAATTACTCAAAAACTAATTCAACGTGCAGTGCCAAGAGAAACTTTCCTGACTTTTAATTACTTTATCGCTCTCATTTTCTCCGTCTTTACAGTATTTTAGTGTGAACCGGGGGAGAGGAAGTGAGATAAATCCAAAGCTAAACAGCAAAAGAGAGACAGAGGAGGGGGATGGAGAGAGAGGGAGGGGGGGTGGAGGTGACTTATTGTTAAGATGGAGGATTTTCTCAGTCAGTCAGGTCTTCTTGGCCTTTGAAGTGGCTGGGTCCTGGGTCGAGGAAGGTTTCGGACGAAGGGAAACAGGATTACACAATCCTCTTACACCCAATTAATTGTCTGCCTGTTGAGGGGAATAAACACTCCTTATCTCCCTTTGAATTTGCTGTAGAGGTTTTCACCCTTTTTGATTAATATTGGAGAGTTTCAAATCCAACTCTATAGATAATGGAAATCTGATAACCGCTCCAACTTGGTCCAATCAGACAGGATTGTCCTGGATTCAGTTTGAACTTAAGAGGGAGCAGATCATCTCAGATTCATTGAAGCTACCGTTGAAATGAACTTCCCATTGTTATTTGAAATTAAAAACAGACTAATGGTTTTTTTTTTTTGAGATTATTCTTGACCATCTCTTCAACACAGTAACTTGGTGTGCCGGTCCACCGCTTCTCCGTTGGAGATTTTGGAAGGTTTTCTTTTTTTGCAGGAACATCTCTTTGAGGTCTTTGTTCTCCTCGCGGAGCAGAGAGAGTGCATGAAAGCGAAAGTCTATGCTTATCCAAGCCGAGGGCAATTCTCAAGGTCGCAACCCTCTGTTCGTTGCTTCGCTCTGGCCTGAAGTAAAAAGCGCACAGCAACAACTATGATACAAGTGAGCCTCCAGCTCTGGCCAAAACATTGCACCAGTGTGGGCGGCCCAATCAAAGTCTTGCATTCTTCTCTGTGGGAGTTGCAGCCCCCGGTTAAAGATAGCAACCTAGAACAGCACATCCTGAAGTCTGGATTAGCCCTGCCAAGTACAGATTCTCTCACTTTTTCACTCTCTTCCTTCGACAGCCGCTCCAGGAGAGCATGTCAGCTCATTTCAACATAAAATATGCCACAGGAAAGCCAAGACAACCCTTTTCCACTGTTGAAGCACAGCATGGAGACCGGCGGGGGTGGGGTGGGGGGGAGTACCCATGGGTGCACCTTCCAGCATCTCTCCGAGTGGTCGGCAGCCTTTCAGTTTGCCTGACTTTAACAGGCACTGTGGGAACTATGTGGTAATTTGAAGACAAGCAGGCAAACAAGCGTAAAGACAGAAACCACAAATAATTGCTAACTTGTCACGAGACTGCATGCCAGTCGTGGATTTGTGAGAGAACATTTGTCAAGTTTTGTTTATAAAGTACAATAAAGACAGCTGACCTTAACCCTGAAAGTTTTTTGAAGAGTTTTCAGGAATAAGTGTTACAGTACGCACACACCCACACACACACCCACACACACACCCACTATACTGTACTGTAAGTCTTCTATATAGGCTGCTGAAAGGCCTCTTAAGTTGACATCTGTGCACAAGTTGTTTACTTAAATTGACAGTTCAGCAGCAGCTAATCTAACACTAAAAAACCACAATGATATGAATAAGAAAAGAACGGTTACTCATTAACCTCTCTGCGACTTTTCCTATATGTTTGTGTTAAATATAATTGTTCCTCCATAGCCGGGTTGCATGTGTTAACTATCTGTTTGAAAGATTCCAATGTGCAACATAAACGCAGAAGTGTTGAGTTTAATTAACAAAAGCTTATCGGTAGGTGTTCAAAAACTGCAAAGTGGAGGCAAAAGGAGATAATTAGAGGGAAACAACAATCCTGCTGCAGAAAAGCTGAACCTGTAGCTGCTTGTTAGTAAGTCTGGCAAGTTTCTGTGACTGAAAATGTACATGTTAAATCGTTTTTCATGACATTAGTAAAAATATAAGGTGCTACATATGCATTAACAGCCTGCGGTATCAGCTTCACAAAAAATAGAAGCAGGTTGGACTTTTACTTAGAAGCAGGTAGGTACAATTTCCTGACCACCACCTGAGAATTTTACGGTGAACTTAATACAATAAAATGTAAAAGGTCACCAGTCGAGCAGCATGAGGCAAACACTTCAGCAGTACTTCAGCAGATTTAAGAAGGAGCCAAATTATTTCTTTCCTTTCTCAAACAGAGCTTTCACATTCGAATGCCAGTGAAAATACTTCCTTTTGACATCATCATCATCCTCACCACCCTCATTTCCCACCATGCCTCAGCTTTTTTCAAACGCCGAGGCAGCGAGTGTAGAGGATGTTTAGCGGCACCGTTTCAAATTTTAATCCTACAAACTTTCAATTTCACCGTAGTTGAGATGAGCAAAAAAAAAAAAAAGAACTGGTGAGAATGAAAAGGGAAAAAAAAAAAAAAAAGTAGATAGCGACAAGTACTCATCAGTGGGCGGCAGGCAAAGAGACGCAGAAGAAGAGGCAGCGGCAGAAGAAGCCAATTACCCATGTGGGGAAGCCGACCGTGGGGAAGTGTTGCACCCGGGCTGCCTGTTCTGAGGCCGATAACCCTCCCATGTCATCCCACTGTGTCGTCCAGAATTTTATCTGCCGCTCGGAGGGAAAAGACAGCCGCCGCATAGGCAACAACAACAACAACCTGCAGCCAAAAAAGAGCCGTGAGCCACAGACGGAGACGAGAATTAAGAGAGTCAGGCAACCACGGGGGCAACTGATATGCAACACATGAGCTGAAAGGAAATGGAGTAGCACAAAATACTAACACACACAGTGGGATTCATCACACACGGCACATTTTCAGGACGGCAGAGCGAGAAGGGAAACTGTTACAGGCATTGTAAATTAAACTTGAGCAATGTAGAGCAATATATTGGGTTTTATCTTTTATTACTTGCTCTTTTTTTAATCTTTTTATGTTATCAGTTTTCTAATGACACGGAGGCCTGCGATGCTCCAACCAGGCTGACTGTATGTAGCCTCAGCTGCAGATTCTTGGTCTGAACAAGGTTGTACTTAAATATTCTGTTAACAGCAGCCGAAATCAGAATTTATCAGCACAGAACTTTAAAAAAACTGGCACACACACACACACACACACACCACCCAGTAAACAACCTGCAGCTCTGAAAGCACATTCTATCATGTCTGCTCCTTGACGCATTTTTGGACGGAAGTATACAAACTCATTACAATCTTTACTGCCTCAGACAAAAAAGCAAGAGATGAAAAAATAAAGAAAACGTCTGAGCTCAACAATATTAACAGCTCCATACTAATTAAACCCCTGACGTGCAGAGTATTTACCTCAATAAATCATTTCTACATTTTTTGGGGCTGTAAACATAATGTCTGTTCGGGGAGTTTTGGGGGGGGGCGGGGCAGCTGCTGCAGGAGGCTGAGGCAAAAACACCAGACTACCCTCGTGTAATTTTTTGATGCAGCAATTACAAAAGCAGTGTGTTTGCTAATCAAACGCATGCAAGAATGCACTCGAGGAGGGATTTAGTGCATCCTGTAGTATCGCGCTGTCATACTGTGTATTGTACCACACAAGTGTCAAGATCAAGGACAAGGCTGAGTCCAAGCTGTGTCTCTTTATCATTTATTACAAAAATTTCACTTTTAAAAGACACAGTGTGTGTGTGTGTGTGTCTGTGTGTGTGTGTGTTTTGAATACCGTCTGCAGCCTCTCTTTATCAGCATCAGTTGCAGAAAAAGGAATGTGTTCAGGGTTTGTGCAAGCCCGACAAAAGAGACAAAACAAAGGTTGATCGCACCGCAGAGTGTTTCTATGGAGATGGTTTTAATGAAAATGTATGAACATCGACATGGCAGAGTTTGAGAAACGCCGGGAAAAAAGCCCTGACACTCAGGGCAGGAAAAATGGCAAAGCTCCCCAAAGAAATATAGGATCGGCGTATAGGGAGCGAGGACGAGGAATCGCTTCAGGCCTGATGGTCAGATAGCAGAGCTCTCCATAGTGACATATAGGGAGTAGCCCTGACTAATGTGGGGAATGTGGTGCTTAGCTGAGTGAAGCCCACAGGCCGGAGGCAGCTGGTTCACAGTGTGACTGAGTCAGGTTTAAGGAAAACTGCTCTTTAGAGACGGGACTATGTCTTTTTAATTACTAGACAGTGTATGAACTTTTACATCTCACACGCTCCCACCCTCCAGACACAGCTGATTTATCATCTTTGGGAACATTGAGGGGGTTTTAGCCCCAGTGCCACGAATATTTTACCTTAGCGGTGCTAAAAAGCTGGCTGAGTATTAAATGTCAAAGTACCCTCGGTGCAGTTACTGAGGAAGTATTCCACCAGATTTGTTTTGTTTAATTAAATCTCACTTACAAACACACAGTGTGATATAAACAGTGGGTGACTGAGCAAAGACGCCACTGTTTTGTTACAAGCTGCCAGAATTATTGAATTCCAAACTTGTTATGCAAAAAAAAATTATCATATTCCAGTTAATTGTAGTTGCAATTAAAAGACGAGCTGGCAGCGTACACAAACATGGTTCAAAGTCGCGTCTTTGTGATAGCTGATTTTAGCTGTAAATACTACCACTGGTGCTACAAAGCCTTTGCCTTTGTTATCATTTCACTCGCAGCAGCTTCAGTGATGTTAAAGTTCACAGGGTTCACAAATTTTCAGTAAGTGACTGAATTCTTCCTCAGACCTTAGGATCTGTAAAGTTGCTCTCTTGGTTTTGGCAGTGTTAAGATGTTTGTGTGGGGTCTTTTAGGACCAGGAGTCAGACATCCTGTAGTCTGAGCAGATGCTGGTTCAAGAAGTTAAGAAGTTGGCAAAGTTCTTTGAAGGATTTTGACTTTGTTCTGCAGTTCAGTCAAACTGTAGATATCCTGCTTATTCTCCTTTTGCTCTCTTCAGTGCTCCAGAGGTTTTGATCTGGCGGGAAAATATCACTTATTGTGCATTATTTAAATGGTCATTAGTCTGGCAAGCCTCGTTCTTCCTTCACACAGCTCTAGGCTTTCATTATTACATCAGTTATCAGCCCATTATATGCTAATGACTCATCCTAACTCGGGAACCTATGATATATAATATATCAATTACACTGACCGTGAGACAGTGAGGCAGTAAGGGGATATGGAAATATTTCCTAAAGATAGCCTGTTAGCACCTGAGGGAGGGGGGGAGCCGAGGAGAGGGAGAGGAAATAAGAAGGAAAACAGAGGATAAGAGAAATAGATTTAGAATCAAAGGCTGGAAAAAGGCAAGAGGAGGAAAAAAAGAGGCAAAAGAAAAAAGATTCAGTGATAACTCTAGAATGGACAGGAGTAAACCCACAAAAAAAAAGAAAATAATAACACATGATAACAAAAATCTGCTCCATAGGGACCAAATCATTATATATCTTTATTTTCAAGTTAATGGCTTTACATAATGTATCTTAGTATTTTCCAGAAGGTGGGCTGAAAGTTCATTTATTAGCCAAAACTACTCTGAGATGTCAGAAGGGCTTTTATTAAAAAAGACTGTGATCAAAATACAATGCAAAGACGGGTGTAAAGCATGTAAATAAAATGTAATATATCAGAATTATGTATAAAATTATATATAAAACTAAGGACGACAATGCAATTGTCGATTTTGCAATTATTATTGACAGATGTTGGAATGACTATATATGTTTTCTCAAGTATTAACACAATTAATTTTTTATTAAGTAATCATCAGCAATGTGGATAGAATCACTAAATTGTGAAGGTAACTATTAGGACAGCTGGTAATTTAAAAAAACATTATTTACTGTACTACAGCCTTTAAACCCAGTAGAAGACAACATTTATTCCATATCACAATACAAAATTGGACATGATTTGCAGTGTCGTATCATGATATTAATAAGTCATCTTAACAAAAAGTCAAATGCATGAGATTAAAATATGCAAGTCCTTGCTCTGCCCTGATCCCAATTATTCCAAACCTAAATGTAGGAGCTCAAATGTTCGGATGCCTTATCATGTGTTTTTCTGCCTTTGTAAGCAGGATATCAGCCTGGTGTTTACATTATTTTACTAATTCAGGTCTGCAGGTATATTCAGTGTTCAGGATTGTGTGCAGGTACAGTAAGCAGCTTAACCTGTGTAAGACCTTAATCAAAAACTGAGCTTTCAGCCAAAACACAGTGTTGCTCTGTGTGTATACTCCAAATAAGTAGAGGAAGGCACTCTCACTGCTCTTCCTCACCCACCACAGTTGACTTCTGCATCATAGAAATCTGTTGGACTCTTTGCGTTACTTCAGGACATTGTAACCATATGTGGAAAAACATACCTTGGCAGATGTGATCAACCACTTCTTCCAACTCCAGTTATGTATGTGTCCATCAACAGTGAAGCCAAAATATTGAACTTGTATATTTGGATTCACATCTATCGATTTGCAGCCATTATTTCAAAATGCTCCCTGCCTGAACTACTTTTATGTATTTTATACAGTGACAGCAACAACAAAGAGTCAGAGGCAGATTTATTATTTGCCTATATATCCGTTCACACAATATGTATGTGTATGTGTGTGTGTATATATATTTATATATCTGTCACTGTGTGATATATATATACACATACATACATATTGTGTGAACTGATGTGCAAGTAGAGAGAAAGTGAGAGAAAGAGGCAGAAACAGGGAGTATGAGCAGCCTTGTAATAATCTGTTGTAGTAGGAGAGAGCAGAGGTCATTTCAGAGCAGTGGGACCTGTTTGTAGGAAGAGTCACTTGCCGTGCAGCATGCTGTTAATACCAGGTATTAAAAGCTCAAGCAAACATTGAATGGCAAAGGCAAAGCTAATAAATAATGTAGATCCACTCTAAATGCCTTTCATAAACTGGAGAGAGCTTAGAGAGGGCGCTGCGATTGACCTTGTTAGCGTGGGACTTAACAGCCACATTCGCAGGCACAAAAACATTAGCAAAAATGAGAGTTCTTTTTAGGACGCGAGGAGAAGGTTTTAGGCAAAGATAATGTACATGCTGGCAGCCATTTTGGAGGTCCTAAGGTCCACATAGTCCCATTCTGCTGTACTGCGATTAGCTTGTGCTTGTTGCCTCCACATGGTCTTGTGAAAACCTTTCTAATGTGGTTCATGCTGTGAAAGAGGCTATTTTAACTCAAACCATGTTTTTTTTTTTTTCCCAAACCATTGACTTTTCATTTCACCTGAGAAAAGAAACCTGGTCTCCTGGGTGAAAGTCATGTGTTTGACCTATCGACCACAACCTCCTCCCTGATTTTTTCACAAATGCTGATATCTACAGTCGTGCTCACCTCACAGTCGAGTGAGTCCTGCACTCACAGCTATTATTCAATGACAAGGACAATCTGAGGCAACGCGTACTTGCCAATTACAGCACAGCAGGGTGGGACGAGTGTGCGTGTGTGTATGTGCGTGTGTGCGTGTGTGGGTGTGTGTGTTGTGGGGGGTTGTTAGTGTTTAACCACAAAATCATTGTTATTGACTTCTCCATTGGAATGTGCATCGTAATGATTCATTGCTGCCTTTTTCAGTGCAAACATCTAATCGGTGCATTCACTGACAATAGTGAGACATGCGAGGGCCTCGCTGAGCCTAACAGCACGCCACATCTGTGGAAGCAAAGACTTGAAGTCGGTGTAAGAGGAGGCATGTGTGGCATTTGAGCCTGAGATCTGTGCCAGCTGTGTTTATCATGCTCCGAGCACGAGAGCTGATTGTCCTTTTTCAAAATAATAAATATCATCACAAAATATATCACACGTTAGAAAATGAATTAAGACACTAAGAAAGGAAAAAGTAACATGAATAATTGTTTCTGAGGTATTTATGTGCTGTAATAGCCTAAAACAAAGTACTAAAACAATATTATCTCAAGCCCATTGATTTGCAACATTACCCACAAGGCCCTGTTGCATCTGTAGACACCACAGGGCATAGATATGAGGTGTAAACTGTGAGGAAAAATCTCACATATTTATGTTTCATCACAGAAACCATCCACGAGGTGAGTGAGGTCTAAATGCTCATATTGACTACATAAATACGATGAATAAATTATAAATTATGGGTCAGCTCAACTTTATGCTTCTCTGACCCAAATGAAAACCACCTATCGACTGATCCATGCCTCAAACAGCTTTCTCCTTGAAAAACATCTCTGAAAACCTGCCTCCTATACTTTCACACCCATGCGCGGCGAAAGCAAACATGTTGAGCATCTCTACAGGTTGAGCCAGAAGAGTGAGAGTGGATCGAGGCTTCACACTGTTCCCTATTTACCGGCCTGTCATTAAAGTCGGTCCCAGAGGGACGGTCACAATATTGTCATACCTGCTGCTGGGACAGAATAATCCCTTGGAGATGTGAGGACAGAATCGGCACCCTAATTTAACACGCCAGCCCGAGCCTGTGATTGAAACGACATGGTGCTGTGCGAACAAATCACTGAGCACGCGGTCAGGGGTTGTCAAAATCGAGACAAAATTGTTTTAAGTGTACACATGTGCTACATCAGTTTAGGATTTAGAATAAAATGAACCCCTTATTGTCTGGTATTGCTGCTTGTTCTTCCCTATAAGGTGTGGATATTTAGGAAAATAGCCCACTTGAGAAAGTACATTCAGCTGCTCTCCACTTGCATTTTATTTGTTTCAAGAATGCAGTTGTTTTTGTGTTCCGTCGGGATATTCTGCCTATTGAATCAACTGATCATAGTGGTCAGCAGCACAAAAGACAATGACAAATCAGAGGGAGCCTCATGTCCAGCAGCATAATAAGCCAATCAACATATGCTAGCGGCATTATTTCTAGAGCATCATAATCATGTGTTTGCTTCACAAGGATAAAAATGTGCATCCATCCTTGATGACGGTTGATGCACAGAGTGTAAGGCGCTCAGAGTCGAGTGTGAGCAGCAGAGGACGGGAGTTTTAGGTAGCCTGTTATCATCAGTTTGCCTCCGCTGCAAAGTGCAATTTCACTGTTTGCCCTGAGCCTTTATCATTCAACACGCCACTAGAGGATAAGAAAGCAACAGGCAGGTAAAAGTTCCACATGGGAAATTCTGGCTACATTGATAAAAAAAAAAAAAAAAAAAAAAAAAAAAAGCTTTATCACTTGCCTTCAGCCTATCACTCCTGAATCTCCTCACAACACATCACCTTTTCTGTAGGTTTTTTTTTTTCCGTCCTGTTTTCATTTCTCAAGTCAGTCTTCGGTCTGCTTGTGGTATTTAGCAGGACTTGTCAGTCTGACCCGAGATACACAGACATGATTTATGATGCCTTGCCCTTAACTTTCTCCTGAGTCTGATAAAAATTGCAATTACGAGTTTCCCTGTTTTAGGAAAAAACACCTTAACAATTGATCCAAGAATCATTCTGTTTTAACTATCCAGCTCACAAAAGCATCTTTTGCTGTTCTAAGCACAATTTTGGTTTTTTTTTAAGAAACAGCAACATGTCTGTATCGACTTAAAGCAGCACTGCGTAACTTCTGGAGGAAGATGGTTGATTGATGAGTCTCATTCCCAGGTCGTCAAATCAAACGGAGCCATCAACCCAAAGTGTCTGAATTTGACAAGCGGGGAATTAAACTTCACTATCAACCATCTTTTTTCCAATGTCACATGGTGTAGCTTTAAAAAAATGTTTAAAAAAGCTGAATAAAAGAGTGTTCCACAGTGACTGTTATGTGTTGGTAGCAACAACACTTGCATTGGTTCAAAACAGCGAGACAAAGACCAGTCATCACCTGGCTATAAAAACCAAAGGCAGGATTAATCCTGCGAGTCCTTGGTTTTGCAAAGAGATCTGAAGGCTTGTTGTCGGGTTAGGGTTACAGTCAAAGATCATTATATACCTGTATGCGGTTCTTACAGAGTTTATAATGCAGATTCAGCCAATGTCACAACAAAAAAAAACAAACACATGCAAGCGGTGGAGTTGCTCTAAGGAAGCAAAAAATTGGAAAGAAACATCTTCATGGGTGTTCACATGAGGTACTGCTAACATTTCTGCTCTGCTTTCTCCAGAGCTGGAAAGGCAGCTTGTATTTCCATATCCATACTAGCAGTTATCTAATTTATTCCTATGACTGTTTTTGATTTCCTACCACCACGGTAAAGGTTTGATTAGCTTCAACTCAGGTTACTACATTAAACTGAGGTGAAACCTTAAAGCTAATTCCACTGTACGTAAATCAAAAAACAAATGTGCCACAGCATGTTAAAAACTGGGCTGGGAGGAGTGTTTCTGTACTCTGACGAGATCCATGCCACTTGTTTTCTTTTGCTCCAAATGTTTTTGCTCTGTACTTGGAACATGAGAGAAGTATTAATTTGAACTCTTGGCAACAAAGAAACTCAATGCATTTCCTTCCTTTAAGGCTGTAACCTTCACGTTCAAAGGAATTTTGATGAGCAATTGTAAGGTTTGGATTGTAAGGATTTTTTTGTAAGAGAAAGTTTTGGTTAAAGGAGGTTCGGATAACAAACATTGTCTTTTCATAAAAATCAACAGATGAACCTCAATCTCCAGCGTCATGTGCTTCATCCACGTTTGTCAGCTGCTGAATTAGTGTTTCACACATGCTGAAGTCCTTGTTGTACTACAATAAAACATAAACCTCCATGTTTGCTAGGTGCCAGGAGGCCATTTATGAACAGGCCCTTCAGCTGTACATAGACCTGATTGTACAACTGCAACAATAGACCCTCCAATGCTGACAAATTCAAATAAGTCATGCGATCAAGAGAAACTGCTCTCTGTTAATGTGCCATTTAAATGCAAAGAGTCATTCTGCCTCCTCTAGTTAGTTTTTCTACTCTAGGCCCTGAATCATCAAAGCAAGCACTGTTCAGGGGGAAAAAAAACACAGCAGAGCGGCGACAGGTGAGAGGGCAGAGGGTGGAGGCAACAAACCATAAACGGTTTGAAGTTCTGCTCAGCAAATGAGCATCGTGTTCAAACCCCGAGAGGAAAAATTCAAGGGAGAGGAGCCTCAGAAGTCTGCCTAGCTTTTCTGAACTTTGTCGAGATCCATTGCTTCGTGTTCCACCAGCGCTGCAACAGCGTCCACGACTCAAAGGAGGCTTATGCTGAACCAAAGCTGCCATTAATGATGCCTTTTTTCTATGAGCCACATGATATTTGCTTTCTGTCTGTTTGAAATGGCAAGTTGACTGTTTGAAGGAATCTAAAAGCAGACATCACCCCTTTTTGCATGGGTGATATTCCCGCCGCTGTGCATTTTTATATGCCAAAATACATTTCTCCTCAACACTAGAATATGCGTTCCCTCCTGCATTTGAAATAACTGCACATAGAAAATACATAAATATACCCTTTTTCATATTTATTTTGACAGCTGATTTGCATATAACTGTTCAGCTATCCTAAAAAACATACCAAAACTCGACGGATGTGCTTTCCTTTGAAGGATTCCTTTTACTGCGCTGTTAATTACTCTAATTTTCCAGGTTGCCTCTCTTATAAAGTTAATGTGGGGCACATTTTACTTTGATTTACTGGTTTGGCTGGATTTTCCCAAGCTGAGACAGACTGACCACCACAAAATGAGGTGATTAAGTAAATTGCTTCTACCCATGGACTACCTAGAGACTGTTAGTGCTTGCTTTAACTGTGATTAAACTAACTGACAAACACTGTTTAATTAGAAAACAAATCCAAATGCTACATATACAGATAATGCGAAAATCTATCATGTGCAAATGGGTTTTACTACAACCTAAGAAATATTTATAAGACTTTTTTTTTTTATGCAGGCTTTCAAGAATCTAATTTGGTTCAACCTTTCTAGATGCTGCCTGTTCCAAAGGCACCCCTGTGGTGATATCGATTTAAACAGTCCATTTTTGAGGTGTCCTCTGTGGGTTCAGTTTAATTCAACTTCACTAAAATCTCCTTTCAGGCCCTCTGAATCTGCTTGGTGTGATCCAGCACAGCAGAAACCTGTTCAATCTTACTATTAAAAGAACAGAAGAAACAACGTCTATCAAGGTACGAAGTCATATCTGCCTTCCAACATAACATCCAGAGACGGAGCCTTGTCACATCCCACAGTACAGTACAGACAAGGCCGGTGCAGAGATTAAGAGAAAACACTGATGTGAAAAAAAAGGAAAGCTGAAGGGCATAACATGTTCCTTTTAGCTGCAATGTTTCATGTCATTGGTATTCCACTGGCTGGCGGGCACAAATCAATACTATTGAGCTGCAAGTGCCCAATAAACTAAGTTGTTGTCTCAATCGTGGTAGCGGCTGTGAAAGAATTTAAAGCCCTTGGAAAAACTCGTGGTAAAACGTATATTTGCGATGTTACTTCAGAGGTCCTCTCGGAAAACTCTGACCTTGCATATTCTTCTGCAGCTGCAGGATGAACCAGAGGGTTGAACAGATAGATCTGTTTTCACTGCTGCATGAAAACATAAGCTATAAAGCTGACTTCACAACCGAGAAGAACAGTAATATTTCCACTCTGACAGAAACAGCGTGTTCACTCATGACTTGGCAGCAAATCAATTACACTTTCCTCTATAAAAATACAAGCAATGTTAAATAAAGAAAAATACACAGTGAAGTTTACCGTGCAGGTTATATTGAACTATTTGTCTTAAAAGACAATATTACTGCAGTACAGATGAGAATCTATGTACTAGCATCATATGTTTTGCCACTCAAAGAAGTATAAAAAAAAACATTAAAAAAATTTAGTCCATAAAGTAAATTTTGTATAAGTAGAACTGATGTTTGTAAACCAAGTTATGTGCAATCCTTTAGCTAACATAGTTTGCTCGGTTTAAGTAATTTTGTTAAGCTAAAATTAAAAGTATTTCATGAAAGTAATTCTTCAAAATATAGTTAAGTAAATGTTATTATTATTAAAGTATAACTTGAGCACCAAAATTAAAAACACTTAGACTATTATACTTATTATTATACTTATACTATACTTATACAATACACTTATACACTATATATATATATATATATATATATATATATATATATATATATATTAAACAGGAGAATAGCTTGCGGGGTGTTTAAGGTAGCCATTGTTTTTAAGAAGTAGGCTTCCATATGATTGGTTAAAAAATTAATGGATAGTTTATTTTACTCAAACTTTCATCTTGGCATTAAAACTAAAAAGTTTCATAAGTAATCGTGTGTGGTTTTATATTCAGGCCTTTATCCTTTGATAGTATTTTAACAACTGTAATTTTATACTAATATTCCACAATTCATGGAATAAATGAGCAAAATACCAATTAATTCTAAATAATGCAGCACTGAATTAACATCCACTATGAATATTTGAAAGAAAAAGATCTAATTATTACAATTAAAAGTACAATGAAAGCCAGTGATGCTGGAAGCGTTGTAAGAAGGAACATGTCAATGTAGTGCTTGTTAATAGTCCCACAGCATATGGATTATGTATGACTGCCTTAAGAGGGCTCACAACAGGTCCCTGTGATGATGAGATCTCACACAGCTCCATCCCAAATCCTCATCTCTTATCTAGCAGCATTTGAAAGAAACATCCAAGTCATCCAAGCATGTGCTCATCTCAGCTGAAATTGACCTTCTCTAATGGATGAAAAGAAGATGAAAAGCTGCCTTTGTGGCACTGCCGGCCCCTGAGGAACACCAGGAAGTGTAATCAGCAATGACCCATGCCAGACTCAGCCAATCCCAGAGAGTTCCTTAACATACCCAGCCTGCCCCAGGGGAGCTATGCTTGGAACAGCGGAACAAGCGCTTGATAACTGTGAATGAATTATGAAATCCCAGGCATCTGTCGGCTACTTCCTCAAAGTGTTGCGATTTTACCCAAGCCAACACCATCCTCACTTGGATGTTTTTCCACTCTCAGATGTATGTTTGAACAGAATTTCAGAAAACACACAGCTTTAAATAAACATATATGTAAAATGTCAGTGATGATTGGAAGCAGGCCACCTGTGTGGACGCTTGACAAACTCAAATAGAAAAGCAGCAAGGGGCTTTTTTTGAATAAATCCCTATAGAATCCTGGTGAGAATGCAGACATCATCTGTAAATCCATTTTAACATTCTTTACCATTCAACCAGAGCAGCAGCAAGGTGTGTTCACACTTTCTCCATGAAAGAGAACCTTGATTAGTGCGATAACAGCTCGATTTCACCACAAGTCAGCAATGTGCATGTGTAATCACTATTCATCAGCTTTTCTTCTTTCTTTTTTTTTAACTGGAGTGATCTTGTTTTAAGTAATTGTTGCATCACCTTTTAAATGATCGAGAGTTACAAGAGGCTGCTGAAGCAGAAGGGGGGGGGGGGTGTCTGTGCTTCCTTTTTTTGACGTACACGCTTAGATAAGAAGCATAGAGCTGGAGCTAGCTTCATGGCCAAGCAAATGTGTGTTATTTTTCTATTCAGCAGCAGTCAGAGATTTCTGTCTATTACTCGAAGGGGAGCCAGACTAAGATTAAATCTCAATAAATAATTGATAAATCTGAATGTTAAATAAATGGATCGGTCCATAATTCTGATGGACAAATACAAATCTCTCCTCTCCTGATCAGAAGAAGATACCGTCATTTTTACCAACAAACCACCACAATTTGTTAACATTGGTCTTTGTTGTTTTCATTAAATTATTTTAAAAGGATAAGACTGGCTGAAGGGCCAGAGACAACCATAAGAAACAGCCGCTCAGTTGTAAGTAAGTAAGTAAGTAAGTGACCGTGCCGTCTGGTGAGTTACCCAACAAACACACACACATACCCCCTCCGGATAGCACAGTTTACACACACACACACACACAGGCAAGATTAGGACATAGTCACTTTGGATAAAACACAGGCAGGGAGAGGCACGGGGTTGTGAGCTGGCTGGCTGGATTATGTTAGACTTTATCACCAGTCAGGCTTATTACCAGCATAAGAAAAATGAAGAAGAAGTTTTTACAAAGGACTACACTCACATAAAATAAAAAAAAAATCACCCATAACTGTCACAACACTTGATAATAAAGAACTGTAGCTACTTTTCTTTCGAACTCACTCATTTAAAACCATACATTTTATCCTGTCTGACTGCTCTGAAATTCTTTTTAGACTTGATGTTTGGATTAGGAGTTCCTCCGGTAAATTGACAGAATTCTACACAAACAGTCCCAGCCAGTTTGCAGTGAATTTGTTTTCATTAAATGTGTCATTATTTTATTCCAAACATGCACACAGCTCCATAATGAACTGTCTGAAAAACAGCACAGTACATGAAAGCTGCGGCAAGCCTGCTTTATTGTAGACTGCTGGGATATTCTGTGATGTGTTTTTGCGTGCAGGAACAGCTTTGTTGTTTAACTCTATTTCTAGACCAGATAGTAAATATCTTCAGACGCTTGGAGTTTCTCTGGTTCATGTTTGTTTATAAAAAATATAAATTCCTAATAACCTGCAGGAACCTGACTGCAAAACTGCAAACTGCCAGAGGGATCACGATCAAAATAAGGGTTTTGTTGTGTTTTTCAAATGAAATTGTAAAATACATTCTTCTAAGTCAATCAATCACTGAAACAATGGGTTGATTAACAACCATCGGATTGGTTTAAATAAACGCATCTCAGTGGTTGTTGTACCTAAACCTGTTCCTTGGTATTATTTATAATTTCCTTTGCACATATTCCTATAAAGCTATGACTCTCAACTGTGAGCGTGCATGTGTGTGTGTGTGTGTGTGTTCAGAGGTTTCAGCTCTCAGATTGTATAAAGCCACTTAACAAGATATTTAAATAAAAAGAACATTACATTTGGTATTATTCAGGGATAATTTATTTTTTCAACTCTCAGGTTGAATCTATTTTATTCTATTTTTCATTTTTAATCTTTTTTCCGATTCCTCTCAATTGTGTCTGAATACCTTTTTTAAAGTCTTGTTTCTTTTATATCTTGTCTCAATGTCTTGTATAATTCATATTAAACTATTTATAATATTTTGTTGTTTAAAGGTACTATACAAATAAACCTGCCTCGCCTTGTTAATTGGTCATGAGTAAAGTCTTCCATCATGTGTGATGAAGGATCTCTCCAAATCCCAGCCTGTGTTTATATACACCTCTGGTGCTTTGCCCTCCTTCTGCCTCAAAAACAAAAACATCAGGCAGCTTTCCTCTTCCTGCTGCTCACTCTAAGATTAGCACCCTCACAGTTTGGTAGAAAAAAAAAAAACATTAAAAATTCCTAAAACAGTCCGTTTAGAACAGATGTTTATTTCCACCTGTTGCTTTTCATGCACGAGAGCTGTCAGTTGTGAGCACAGTCCACAACCGGTCAGGAGCGATTTGCTCCACTGCAGCAGGTGTGCCTTGTGGCCCGCGGGCAGTGGCACATTTACTTCAGCTACATTATCCAGGTCAAGCTGGGGTCAAAACCAGACCTGCCAGCGCTCGCAATTTTCCGAGCATGGGCCCCTGTTTCAAGGCCAGCTTCCAGCACTCTCCTGTTTTGTTGTGTCACCTAGGAAACTTCTGTAATTTGCACAGGCATTTATTGTTATTCTAAATAAAAACCCATGCATACACGAGGCACATATTCAACCCATCTATCCGGCTGCGTAAGTGTACTTAAGCACTTAACTCAGAATTAACAACATATGAACAAATATGGCTGATTCCAGTAGATTTTTGTCACAATATTTGACAGTTAACTCAGGCTGAAGCTGGATTTTAAGCTACAACACCACACTGATGGTGCCCTCTGGCCCATTAGATAAACTGCGGCACACTGAATTCTACCTCGTAGAAGATCCGGGGTTGGATGTGGCCAATTGTAGGTCCTGATCAGCTGCCAGTCAAAGTCATCATCTTGGCCTTGCCGGTACTCACACAAGCCAGGGTCTGAGTCCTCATCAAAGGTACAGCCGGCTACGGGGAGGGAAGAGCAAAATGTGTTAGAAGAGATGAAACAGAAAAGATACTAAACCTGTAGCGAAGAGCAAACTTTTTTTGACTTCACGCTGCTAGAAGAAATTGGTGAAGGAACATATAGAAATGATATCGAAATTACATCAGCATGGGCTCACTGTAAATGCATTAATACATCAACTACTACAGAGGCTTTGCAGCTATGAACCAAATTATAGCTAATGGTTGGCACCAGGCAGTCAGCATGGACGGCCTGTCTCATCTATTCCCTCAAAATCAACCACCATTTGGCGCAATTAACTCTGTGCTGTGAAAATGACATGGCAGCCACGGGTCATCCAGATAGCCAGAAATAATGGGCAGTAGCACAAGAGCGACAAGGGGGGGGGTTCTTCAGCTGATGGATGACAACAACAGCCTGGCTCTTAGCCCTCTGAAGGTGACCCAACTCTGTCTGACCTCTGATGGTTACATCCACTACTTTGCCATTATCACACAAACCACAGGCTTTTAAAGCCACCAGCTCGGCTGTCAGAGTAAACCCAAAAATGATAAGTTCATGTCGATTTGGTCCAAATACATTGATGTATTTCAGATAATTTAAAAATGAATAGCCTGGACTTTGGATAACCAATCTCTGGTCATGCCATATGTTCTACATGACCTCATATAAAGACTGTTTCCCATCAGTACACATGTCTAAAACACAACATCGGCTGATATCGATTATATCTTGGGGACTATTAGAAGGGCCAATGATCCATGACTCATCTCCCTCTCAAACAAGCTACTTTTTATTAAGAAAAATTAAAAATACTTATACTTATATCTTTGCCTGAGACCAGAGAAAAAAAGGAGTTTAAAAGTTCCTGGATGTTCAGCTTTAAGTACATTTGTGGCTTCAGACTGAAATTCTGTGATTTGAGTTTTAGTTTTTCTCATGTATACATCCAACCTCAGCTTATCATTTTTGCTTATGCTATAGATGAAGTGTGTATAAGTTACTGCTTATTGAATCACAACTATCATAGATCTGCTGCTTTACAATAAAAGATTTGAATTAAAAAACAATGGGAAACGTTTTCAGTTGGAATTTATTGAAAATGCCATGTGTTAACCATCAAATTAGTTAAGTTTTGTTAGCAGCTATGCCTACAAACAAACCAAACCAAACAAGTTAACCAACACAAAAAAAGTGTAAAACAATGTAAAAAATAAATAAATAAATATATATATATATATATATATACACACACACATATGTACACATATGTACACACACACACAGATAGATGGATATAGAAAGATGCAAAAGGCCTGACAAAGGAGACATCAAACACCAGGGAGAAAACAGACTGACATATTAAACACAGCTGCAACTCATAACACTAATTGCTGCATTAAATCACTGCTGGATCATCATTAACGTTATTTGTTCCACCTGTGATTTTGTCTTCTACTAGAAGTCAAGACGACTCTTTTAAGAAAAAAGTTCTGTGAACTCAGATGAATCATAAATAAATAAGAGTTGAGCTCTGTTGCAGCAGATCATCAAGATCCAGGTAATATTCAGCGAGCAAAACAACATTTAAATACACAGGGAAAAAAACAAAAAAAAAAAGGCAACGCTCATCGATCAAACTTGTCAGTATAAAATGAAATTATGTAAAAGTTTGGCTGAAACTGAGGACTTGACTGAAGCAGTTGGAAACCACTGTCTTGGAACGTGCTGACATTGCTACAAATCTGTCATGTGAGACAACAACTAGCAGCAATCAGACAACTTCACAGGTTTTTCTCCAATTTATTTTAAACCCAAACTGCCCTTTGAAAATATCAACCACTTCCAACTTTGACGTGCTACGCTTGCCCTACTTGTGCACACTTAAGATTTTTCACTAAGATTTTTTTTAGTGACTTACATCAACATTAAAGGTTGTTTTTGTTTATACAGCAGCACATGCAGAAGCAGCGACTGGTAGCTTCATTAGACTCTTTTTCTTTTTAGCCTTTTTAAAAAAAATATATATTTCTAAAACAATTACAACCTGTGAGGGAAACACACTTGTGAACACTGAAAAAAGGAAGCATAGGGTTTGGATCAAGAGCAGTGGAGTTTTGAGACAATAACTGCCCACGGCACCTTCTGACCACAAAACCAGAGCAGCCAGATCGCCCCGGGAGGAGAGGGAAGAGAGCCGGGATAAGAGCCATTAGCACAGCTTGGACTGAGGAATGCTCCTGGCAACAGGATAATGAAATGGATCAAATAGTTCCCTAGCTGGCCAAGTAACAAAAAAAAAAATCAGACTGTTGTTTTCACATCTTTGCTGAGACCTGTCTCCAACACAACATCCCAGATTAAGTTGCTGTACTCGGTGGTTAAACTGTGTTCTGAGCCAACAGAGCGCAGGACTCAGGCATGAAGAGGGAGGCGGACTCTGTTTTAAAATCAGTGATGCCTGGTGCTCAGACGGATTAAAACTGATGAGTGTTTCTGAGACGTTGAACTTTAAATTTGAAGTTGTCGACCGTTTTATCACCATCATCTTGTTGTTACTGTTTATATTCCACAAGACACAAATTCAAAAATTGCACAGAATTTATTCCCGGATGTATAAGTCTGCATGTATATGTGTATACGTACATATATAGTGTATATATTGCTCTAATTTCTCCTATTCTATTGAGTTGTGTTGTATGAAGGACTACATCCCTACAAGCTGCAAGGATAAATAAAAGACCTTGTACATTGTTTGTTATTAAGATTTCCATTTGCTCGCCATTAAAGCGAAGCAGAAATAAATCAAACAAATGTAATGTGTATTTCTTGGCCTTTGTTGAAACATTTTATTGACTACTTAATTGTTTTTTTCTTTTTTTTCATTAATTAATGTTGTTCGGTAACTCACTCCTGTTAAAAGAACCTCTATACAGAGCAGATGTCTTCATGTGATCTGCTTATGGATTTATGGACTTACCAGCTGACTGGAACTCATATGATGTGATATATCCTTATACATGGCAAAGTCTAATGTGTACAACTTTTCAAGCTTATGACAGAAACATTAATTTTGAGCCACCTGTGGAGAAAAAAAATATGCATTCACATTCAGTTTTATCTCCAAATCAAGATCTAATTTGGCTGGATTTATGTCTTGTTTACAACCTGTCTGGTAGCTCATTTGCTACCCAGCTGGACATATTAAAAATGGTCACCACATGTCACAGTTTCAGAAACTTACACTTGTTTGATTGCAATTATATCAAAATTGATCGACTTGATGGTGCAGCAATAAAAATATAATCATAGTTTTTCCTTATAATAAAATAACTGTAGCTCCAGTGTTCTTGTTTTTTTCAGTTTTTACAGAGTTTTGCTTCACATTTAACACTAAGTTAACTCCAACCCAACTCTAACCATCCTGAGCCCACTACATTCCCAAGACCCTCTTCAGTAACAGATCATATTACGGCTTGGCAGCAGTGCTGCTGGTGTTGAAGAGCTGCTGTGATTCAGTGCCAGTTTCTGCTTCACAGTGTCCCTGTCTGGTACCCCACGTCCCTAAGTGTTGATTTAGTATTTTGTTAAAAACCATGTTTTCTTAATTAATATATAAGTTTTGAGTCTGAGGACATAGTGTATGCTGTAATAAAACTACAAAGACTACTAATTCTGGACCTCAGCTTTGTCATTCCTGCTGACAAACAAATACCAACAACCCACCACCAGTGAACCTCCTCACCAAACCCGGCCTTCTTCCCCTCCGCCTGCAGCCAACCAAGTGTTTCCGGATTTGTAAGCAGATCAGAGTTTTAATTGCCTCCTGTGTGAGAGCTGCTTGTTGTGCTGCGCCGCGCCCGCTTATATGAGGATGAGAGGGCTGAGTGGTGGAGCAGGCCCCGCGGTGAAGGCCTGCCTTTCATCGAGAGCCCTCCAGTTCCAGGAAGAAATGTCACCATCAGACACGTTCCACTGATTCCTCTCATTAAGACCCATCCTTCCCAGCCTCCTTTGCTTTTAGCGCACACGTTCCTCTTAGTGCCCAAATGAGCTTCTCTGGCAGCGGGAGGGCAAGCCCATGTAATTAGAAAAGCCACGTGCTGAATTCTTACTGATGTGTGTGCGTGTGTGTGTGCGTGTGTGTGCATTAAATTGAATGTGTAAGCAGAAAGTGTATGCGTGTGGTTAGCTGAGGTCCTTTGCTGTTTTGATGTTTACTTGAAAAAAAAGGATAAAATTATAATGAATCTGTCAGTGTCACACAGGCTAAAGCTGTAATGACTATGGCAATAAATTATTTGTGTTCATCACAGCAACAGGGAATCTGGTCATTGTGAGACAAAGATTGCTTAAATTTCCACAAAATAATAATTTGAATATGAGGGAAAGCAGCTTTGAGAATGCTAATTGCTTATTCGAGGCGATAGCACTGCGCTGTTTAAATGAGTCCCCGAGCAACACGCCACCATGCAGAGCAGCAGCAACACCTTGAGACATGGATGGCAAGGCCTAAGATAACTTTAGCGAGCAACTGTTGGAGCTTACAAGCTTTTCATGAGGAGAACAAAGAGGGAGAAATAAATAAATGTGAAAGAATGAGACACCTTCCTCTTTGAAAGGTGGGTAATTTGCCGCACAAGACACGAGCTTGTCATCACTGGTGTTATCTATGTTTGGCTTGTCCTTCTGTCTGAACTTGACCATGTTCTCAACTCTTTCTTCTACCTGGCAAAGAAAATATTGTTTAGGAAAAAGATTTTTTTTTTCTGTTCCCGTAAGAAACAGAGTCCCCCATAACTTGTATCTTTCTGCTGTTACAACCCAGTAAAAACGACGATAGCTCATGTTCACATGATACAATTCTAAAGGTTCATAACCAAGTCACTTTATTGCTCTGGTCTGAAATCTGTAGCAGTATTTCTTCAGTTTCAACATAAGCAAGCAATAAAATGTTTTTCTTTTTTACTCATTTTAAATGAGACGACTGATCAGAGTAATCCTCTGTGTGGTATTCGAGGAGGGGGGGTTTACTTAACAGCCGGCAAAGCCTGCAAGAGGCAGCTAAGAATCTCATTAATACGGCTCTCAGTGACGATCTAAATACTGTTTCAGAAGCTTTCCCAAGATGTGTCAGAATTCCAAGGGGAAAACCCATTATTAGTCATTTTTTTCTGAGTTTCCCTGATTTTTAAAAAATGTATTTGAATGATAATGTTGGATTTATTCTATACTTTGCAGAACTGTCAATAAATTTCAGCCACACCTTTTACCTTTAATCTCAATTGTCTTCCTGAGTCACATATGTACATGAACCTTTTTATGTCCTTTTTTAAAAAAAGCAATCATGCATTTGTTGGGGACTATTTTTAGCTGTGGATTAATACACATTCTGTGATCTGGTGAGTGTTTTTGGCAACAGGATGATGAACATGCAATTGAGACATTTCAATGAGTGCAGCAGTTTGGCTGATTGTTTGGATTTGTAATAGCTTTAAAACAACAGTGGAGCTCTAAAGACACACAAAGAAGAAGATACATCAGACTTCGATACATCCACAATGATTGCTAACGGGTGAATTCTTTGTTTAAATGTTTTCATGTGCTTTTTCAATGAAAAGAAACATACATGATGAAATATACAACATATTGGTAAAAAACAGACAAGCATGAAATTACCCAAAAAGAGCAAGGAGTCCAGCAAAAGAATTCAACTTTGCTATCAAACCACGACATTCATCTTTAGTTGACCTTATCACAGCAACAGAAACTGCCACAAGAAACAACAACAAAACAGAGAAAAGCACATGATGAAGATATTGATTGCCCTTTCTGATGCGAAGCCACTCACTTCCAACCCCACCAACCATGAAACGAAGGCTGTGACATCACTGAGCAAAGACCTGAACATCACCATCCCACTGGTTGATAAAGGAAGATCCTTAATAATCCTATATGTAGATGACCACCATGCCATGGTTACCACTTTACTTGGACAAGAACACATATGTAACACTAAAACAAGATCCAATAGAAGGAAAAAGCTGCCAATACAAAAGCATCCCTTGTATCCTAGAAGGGCCATTTCATGCATGTGAAGGCCTCTGAAGCTTTACGAGTATTGAGCCCTACTAAGGCCGCTATCATCAACTCAGTTGCATCCATTATTGCTAAACACACATAAGCTAATTTAGCCAGATTGGTTGATTGTCCAAAATTCCATGCAGTTTGTGAATAAGGTTGGAGGACTTAAATGGGACTAAGGTGAAACCATTATGTGACCTCATGTTTACATGCATCCCAAAAAAAAGAGGCAGAGGCAGCAAAAAGCTATCACATGGAAACGCCAATACAGCCAACCTAAGCCCAGACCAGATTTGCAGAACTGCTTGACCTATGTCTCAACACCACCCTTTTCAGGTACAATGATGAGTTTTACAGTAGAAAGCATGGTTGCGTAATGGGTTTGCTACTATCTCTCATTGTGGCCAACTCCTACATGGCAGAGGTGGAGGGCAGAGCTCTAAACTCACCAAGCCACTGCTGTAGATGTATAGATAGTCTGAATAAGTCCTTAATCTTCTGCTCCCACAAACATAAGATCATGGATCAGGTAGGATATCAAGACCCTCATAGGGCATCTGGAAAACAGCCAAAAGATACAGGAAGGACACCAGCACTACGGGTGGTGAAGAAAAGACAAATAAATCAACAACATGATCTTTCCATATGTGTATAGAAAAAACTAAGGAGGACTTTCAACAAACACAGCATCTGTGTGTTTTTAAACCCAGAAACTCACTGAGAGAATACTAGAAGAGGGGTAGAGTATATGCAGTCCAACGCAGTGAAAAATGTACAGACTTGTAGATTAGGAAACCAAATAACAGTTTACCAAAATCATGGCTCAACACAGACGACCACTTCTTCAGGTCAAGACTCGGGAGTTTAACTACACATAAAAGAGACACTCTTTCTAAGGACAATGAGGTACACACAGTATTTTTAGATAAGGAGAACGGATGGTTTAAAGGAGTGGTCAAGGAGGTGATTAAAGTCAAAGTCAAGAAATAATCCCTGAACAGAGGAGTTCTACAACACCACTTATCATCCTCCAGCCTACTATCCTTTCCTTTATCCTGCCATAGGAGGTTTGACAACCACACTTAGTCTCAGGTGACTTCTGTGATGACAGTCATTAGAACAGCCAGGAGAACCAAGGAACCAAGGGTTTCAGTGGCTTTGATAAAGACTACAAAGAACTTAATAACGTGGGACTCCTCGTCAGTCATTTAAAATGAAGGAGCTCCTTGGGTTAGAGGCAAAATGTTTTCAACCAAATCAAAGAAGCTCGAGACTGAATCCTTTGAATAACCATGACTTGGTTTACTGAGAATCTCCACGGACAGCATCAACAACGGATCTTGTAATGTGTTTGCTTTGCTTTGGCTTTAGGCAAATAAAGAGTTTGTACACTGAAAATACCAAAATATGTCATCTTTTTTATTCTCTTTTCTCATAATGCATTTATTTGACAGTTTAAAGCAGACACAGAGGACATGAGCAAGCCAGAATCGAATCAGGGACATTGCAATTACATTATAAACACAAACAACAGGACAACACAATACCCTTCCAAAATGATGCTAGTGTAAGCACTGGAAAGCCTATCAGCTTCCATTGTAATGTGTCAGAGGCAAAACATCAGCAGATATTTTAAGATTTTGGCAAGCGGAACCAGAAATATCTAGATACCACTAAATGCAAGAGAATGGATTTGTGGTTTAACAGATTCCTTTCAAAAGCAGTCAGGAGACTAATATCTTCTAGTGTCCATTGAAGGAGTAAATTGAATCCCATTAGCTGTGTTTGTGGAGTGTCAAAGTCAGGAAGTAGCTTGAGAGCCTAACTGCGCGCAAAGTGACTGAAAGACAGCGAGGGTCCCCTACAGAGAGGTTCAAAGGAGAAGCAGATCGACCTGAAGTGCCTTTGATGGACCCCAGGTGCAACCATCCAACCCAACCCACTTCTACAGTAGATACCACCACCCCGACTAATAGCCTGAACAGCAGGCACATCATAAATATGTTGCTGATGGAGAAGGAGGAAAACACAAGCCTCTTACTGGTCATTTATCCTGGAGAGGGAGAAATAAATTAGAGTGGCGAGACAGAAACCGTGGGCTGACTCAAGAGCCCTCAAACAGGAACAGAAAGGAAATGCAAAGCCATAGAGGGGTGGGGATAATGAAAACAAATTACAGATAGTGTGTAACAAGAGGATTTGTGTTAAAACAAGATTTTTTTTTTCTTCATCTGCAACAGTAGAATATTAAATATCAAGACATAATCAAAGTAGTCTGAGTTAAAGACGGATTTCAGTTGATCGCACTGATCCAGTGCATCTACATACAGATTTAACAGGGACATTCACTGGCAATTACTCTCACAAGGATGACTGTGATTACACAGTAAAGATCAACTGTAAATACAACTAGCATTGATTGCCACCAGTAAGAAATACTGCCTCTCACTGTTCATTTGAAACTACAAATGCTACAGAAACTTCCAATAAAAAGACCCTCAGATGTCTTCTTTCCTAATCAGAAGACTTTTTTTTAATCTTTCGTTTTGTCTTCTTCTTCTACTGCATGTGAGCAACTATTTTTGAATGCAGATTTCTCTTTCAGACACAGATCACTGTTCTTGTCACTAATCTTTGCTTACTTACTAGAAAATCTGACTAAACTTGACTGGGTGAAACCTGACCAAAAATCCCATCCTGTGTCGATAAGGCAGCTCTATCTGTTAAGCTCATTTTCCGTTGCATTAAAGCAAACTCCGCAGGCAAACTACCTAATATTGTGTAACCAGTAGCAGAGCTCTGCTGGCACTCCTTTAATCAGAGCCTCTCAGATACAGCAGCTCAGCTGGGACTGAGGATCCAGGATGTTCTGCCGCTTCTCTTGTTTGGTTTGAGATAAAGCTCCGCCGCTGCGTGATTTGCATTTGAGCGTGTGCAGGCAATGCATCAGTCCTGACAAGTTTACTTACGGAGGGTGGAGAGAGGAGGGAGGGATGGGAAGGAGAGAGACGCAGCTGTATAGCTCATCAATAGTGAGCCGGCAGAGAAACACCACTTCCTCATAGACCATTAATAACAGCCACTGCTTTTTAAAAGGCCTTACTAAGGGGGAAGACAGGTAACAGTGCAAGGGAGGGGGAGGGATGAATAAGAAAAAGAATAGGTTAAAGAGTAGAGAATGCTACTTTTCTTAAAGAGAAACAACAGGCTTGGTTTTTACTGCGGGTTCGGCCCGTACAGTTTTTTGACTGACTGAAGCAATCAATGTGACCAAAGTCACAAAGAACATATACATGTGTGTCTATAAACTTGACCTCTTTCATACCATGAAAACATTATTATAAAGCTTAAAGCTGCACTGACGTCACTGGATACCAGACTACAAAGCCCAGACGTATGAAAGATGCACACAAAGAACAACGTCCACCACACAATAAAGCTGTCTAGTTTGTTTTGTGTTTTTACACCCCCTATTTCTTTATTTTTTTTCGCCTTTATTGGTACGCTGCTTCATTACTTACCCAAACTGCCAATTAACAAGAATAGCACCGAACAGACATCACATGGGTGCTTACGGGGCATCTGCACAAGGAACATACAGGGCAAACTGAGTGTGAAATATTGAGATGGAAATAAAAAGTTAATATTAACTAACTGTGAATTATTGATAGATAGAGGGTTTTACTCATTTTCAGAGTTTATCTGTTTGTCTTTCTGACATGGGTGCGATTACGAAATAAACACAACAAAATGTATTAATCTTTGTTTTTTTTTTCCTGATTCTGGAGAATACTGAGTGAACTGACCACTGCAAATGATGGTTTGTAGGCACACGCTATAAACTTGTGATGACTCAGGTGCTATAAGCAGCAGCCGCAGTGTGTGATAATAGTAATGCATAAGCAAACCCTCAACAATGCAACATGAATAATGGTGGGATAAATTATATGAGACAGACACATCGATACACAGTTTTGCACATCTGACAAAAACAGCATGTATGCATCATTCTGCTTTGCACGTTTACGCTATTAGTTGTGAACTTACCACGATTTCTGTTTCTGATTTGTACATCCAAGGATATATGGGTCAGTGTATAGCACAAGTAAGTTCAATCACAGAACCAATCCGTGAGTAACTTAATAAAAACCTCCATGTAGCAGATAGCAGTGGCTGATTTTATTGAGACTGTCAACTGTGATAACCTGCATGAGCAAACCAACTACGTGTGTGAGGAGAGATCGATCAAAATGTACTTGATGGAGCCAAAGCTGCAGTCATTTATCATCATTTATCACGATATGGGGATTTGACTGGAGATATACAAGCACGTTATGACTGATGGACTGAACCGCTGCGCTCTCGTGACCTTTACAAGATGTAGAGTAAATGGTCTGGCATGGCTGTCCAACCTGAGACAGACCTGGTCATTAAGTCTCCATTAAATGAAGATGAACTATGTCTCCGCTAAGCTGCACCCATGTTTCTCGTGTACTTCCCTCTTGCGTTCATTCCCATCGTTAGCTCACACTCTTCAATCACAGCTTTCTCACATCATTCTGGTCAGACCTACAATATTCTGATTCACTGGTAGGCCAGTATGACCACGACAGGATGGCTATAACATGCAACTGGGTTAAAGATAAAAATGTCCATCCATCCTTCCATTCATCAATCCCTCATTATCTTTTCAAATCTAAATTCTAAGTCTTTCCTCTTTTCTCTCTGTGATGTCCTGCTCATTTTGGGAGTGGATTCAGAGATTGGCACCGCAGGACATATGCTGTTTTGTGAAATTGTTTCATTACTGGTCCACGATAGTTTCAGACCCTAATGGCAACTTGGGGAAAATCTCAGTTGCCAAGGCCAGTTATTTCAAAAGCTCTTTAAAATCCGTTGGTATCTTTTAAAGGTTAACAGATTTTCACTGCTGATTGCACAAAATAACCACACTCTACCTGCCGGGGTTGGTGGGTAATTGATACACACAGTCAAATGAGTTGCACCGGAATATTGGAATAAATTTGAAACAGTTCCAATAAGAGATAAAGAAAGGTCATTGATTACCTAATGTGCTTAGTTTACTGTTTCAGCAAAGGACAAAAAAAAAAAATCAGCATTTCCATGGTTTTGTTCCTGAAGTATCTCTCTAACCTGACCTGACACCGCAGCACAGACGATCTGGTCCGTGCTTAGCGAGATTAAAAGAGGTGGCTGCATGATATACCAGCAAGCGAGATGGAAAAATAGATAGATACCGGCAGAGAAAAGGTTCTGGCTAAGATATACTTCACCCTTTGTCAGTGCGGCGACGGTGGATAAATTCTCTGCCAGCAGTTTATTTAGACGGAAAAAAAGTGAGTCACAAAGCGCCCACTGTGGACAAAGCAGATACTTTTCATTAGGCCAGGCTCTCTCCTTTCATTTCTCATTTAATCTTTCCACCGCCACCACCACCACCACCACCACCACCACCACCACCACCACCTCAGACCCCCCGCCCGCCCCCAACCCAACACCACCACCCCCCCTCCACAAAGACATCAATTACACAGCTCCATCTCCTGCAATCTGAAGCTGCGCTCTCGGAACAGCTTAGCCAGTTAATGCTATTGTTAGAGATGTCATGAGGAGAGGGCCGCATGAATGGAGGTTGATGAATAAAAACAGACCTTGTCCAATGAGGCTCAAATCACACTAATTAAGAAGATGGGGGGGGGGGGGGGGGGGGGGTTGAGTTTTTTTTACGCGGCACCTGATTTAAAACACCGGGGAGGTGGGAGAAGCCAACAGATAAACACCA
>JAQNCA010000009.1:7044537-7060226 GCA_029783725.1 Acanthurus tractus
CCCCCCCCCCCCCCCCCCCCCCCCCCCCCCCCCCCCCCCCCCCCCCCCCCCCCCCCCCCCCCAACACTTTTTTTTCCTCGGCACCTGCTTTACAGCACCGGGGTCTCTCCACTGATGGAGAAAGGGAGGAAAATGACAGATACACTCAACTACTGTTACATATGAAAATTTAATCAAGAGTGCTGGAGGAGACACTTTCCCCTTCATGTGGAAAGCCGCTTTAAGTGGTTATGTCAAGTCTTTTTTGTCCCCTGCAACAGAGGAATATTCATTTCAGGACTGACCTAAATGCATTAGTTGAAAGCTTCATATCTCTGTTTGGTGGTGATGTATTCATATTGAAAATTATTACTGTCTCCACACTTAAATTCTTTTTTAAATTAGAAGCTACATATTTATGAACAGTCTTTAAAAATGTGATGATTTTTTTTTTAGAGGAGGTGTGGCCCCGAGCTGAAAATCAAACACATGCAATCCTAAAGATTTAAAATACAGAGGCCCCCCCCAAAAAAAACAGCCTGCATCTATCTGCTGGATGTTAGTTGCAGTTATGGTAATGGCGTGCACTGATTTTGCACAACATGCATGATTGCATGATGTCACGACAACCAACCGCCCAGTGGCTTTGATGTCGATTTCCATACAATCAAATGGTAAAAATAAACGCTTCGAATGGCTCCGAGCAGACTGAACTCAGTCATGTGAAAGCACAAATCAGGAAACAACTCAACTGCATCAAGACTGATAGTGATGGTTATTTATTGGTGACTTTCTCGTTCATGTTGGTTTCTGAATACATTTTGCACTCAGTCTTGGTATTCAACACAGGTGGTTGGCCACAGGAACAGAACTCTTTGTAAGCCATTTGTAAGGTTTTATTTTTTACACACTGTACACAAAAATGATAAACTACGGAGGAGAATGTGCCCCTCATGCCAAGTGATAAGATGCAGCCGGTTTGATGACAATGTTCCTTCTAAACACACAAACACCTACTCCTCTGTCCTGAGAGCTCCACAGGCCTCAGCAACCACCGCTGGAGCTCGTCCCCTGGGTGCGGCGGGCAGCTGCGGGGCCCTGACCTCCATTACCGAAACCAGGCCCTGACTGCACTGCCTCCCCGCCTTCTTTATCCCAGCAGGCACATAGCCAGACAATACACCTGAGCACACCTCCCAGTTTTTGCAAACAGCGTGCAAGTGTTTTTTTTTTTCCTTGACCAGGTCCAAAGAATAATAAACTTTCTACTTTGAGGATCTTTATGGCTTGTAAAATGTTCTTCTATTCATTGACTGAGAGGTGAAAAATCAATGAACCTACTAATTATTGAAGCTCTACTAGTTTAAGCAATTTCAGATATTCTTTGCTAGATTTTTTACAATTATGCTGTTATTTGGATGTACATTACATGTAATATGCTGACCCTTTGTCTTCATATGTTAAATAACAAATTGCGTTATACAGTATTTGTACATAAGGCACATAAAATGGCATAAAAAAAAAACATTTAAGTAAATAAATTGAGTTACTTTACTACTCTAAATGTGCACAATATTCAGTATTTTGGTCAAGTGCAAAAAAACTCATGTATTGTTGAAGGGTTTGTATTTTAAGTACTTTGTTGCATTTAAGCCAAAGAGCTGAGCCTCCCCTGCAGTACCACCTGGCTCTGATGCTAGGTCTAATCTGCTGAGCATATGCAGAAACGCTGCAACTCTGAAAGCCAACTGTCGAAAAAAGTTATACAAAATAAACAAGCCCAAAAGCAGCTGTTCCCATAATAGCACTTAAAAAGCCGCGTGCACACACTCACATTTGCACACACAAACAATATGCTAAACTCACATAGCGGGGCACAGTAACCACGGCGATGAGAGCCGCTTTTTGAAAGAGATCAGTGCTCCTTCGAGAGAGTCGCACTGTCTTTGCCTCGACTTAATTACAGCTCACACCTCCCGTCTCACTCTGTAGAGGAGAGAGGAAGAGGCTTTGATTCAGATGCCCCGTGGAACACTTGATCCTTTCCTTCCGGTGGCATCGTTTACTTCCCTCTCCTAAGCCATCTTTTGCTCTCTTTTTTTTTTTTTTTTTTATTATTATTTTTTTATTTTCCACCCCATTTGTACTGAGGAAGCATCAAGAATCTTTCTAGTAGCAGCACGAGGTTACACCATTCCACTGCATTCATGAGAACTGTAAGACACAGTGGCACAAAGTGTATGCGGTAACAAGAGGCTTTACATCACATTATACGCAGCACTTCTTCGGCACCATATACATTTAAATGAGCACTTGTAATAAGAGGCTTAGCTGTGAGAGTGCTGTCCATTATTATGATAAAAAATATTACCCAAATGTCCAGGATGCAGCCATAATTGACTGCTTAATTCCTGCACACAGGGAAATAATGCCGGCAGTTCTTTGGAAGTAACTTCAATTTCTATGAGGGGAAGAAAAAAGGAAGGGAGAGAGAAGGAGAAAATAGAGGTGGAAAGTGTTAATTATTTTCAAAAAAAGTCTCTTAATGCTTCTCTTTATTCAAAGCGTTCCACACCAAGCAGGATGTTTCAGGCCAAACTACTATTAAGAGTCCATTTACCCTTTGTAAGAAAATTCACCCACAACATTAATTTATCTCGAGTCAGCTCACATTTTTAGCCAAAGTTATGTAAATAAAATACTTATTTTTGTTAAGCCTGACCAAACTATGACCATTTTACATTAACCTCATTTTTATGGTATTTCTGCTGGTGTAAATCTTCAACTGTCAAATTTGTTTTTGTTACCTACTCCTCCTCATTTAGGTATGAGAGTATGGGTAAAAAAGGAGAGGTTCAAATGTCCAGGCAACAAGAAATAAAAGAAAAGAATGAGTAAAAACTTCGACCAAGCTTTTTCTTATTCAGGTTTCTACCAAGTTATTACATTACATTACATTATGCCATTAGTCAGACAGAAAAAAAGAGGTTTGTGAAATGAAATAGTCCCTTAATATGTTTTCAGGACAGTATACTCTGGATGGAAAATGTTCAGGACAGAAACAACTCAATGCTGGCCAAAATGAAGCCATCACACCCAAATCACAACAGCCAACTTTCATAGATTTGATGGTTCAATGACCTGATGCAATTTCTGCAACTGGAAAATATCAAATCCATTCTAACACGATTGTAGCGACTGATGTAATAACTGCCAGACAACACAAAATTTCATCAGAAAGTGATACAGCCTCCAAGCGTGCGCATCTCAGTATAAAGACTTTTAAACATTTCTCCCGACCCAGCTGAGGAGATGGGGTTTCTCACTGCGCTGCGGCTCACACAGAGCACATCATCACACCACAGCCATGTCTACATATGTGTGCGTCAAGAAAATGCACACTTCCATGCATTTACACACACAAAGGCATACATACAGAGAGAGCAAGGACACGAGAAAGAGGGCAATTCAGGATTTTCACAAGTCTCTTTAATTTGTCTTTCTGGTGCCATTTCTGTTTGATGAACTAGAATCCACAACAGACTCTAATTAAGTTGTTAAACTCAAAAACCTTATCACTTAGGGAACTGTGACGGGTCCTTCACGATAAAACACACAGACAGAAATGGATCATTTCTATTTCACGGGTTATCAAGAAACAGCCTGCCATATTATGTCAATATGTTCAGGGCAATATGATCCTGACTCTTCTGGCTTTCCAAAAGCTAACCAAGTCCTACGTGCTAACAGCACAGGCATATAAGAACGATTATCACATGTGAATATAATATATATAAAATGTTTAAATGCTTATTTCTGTATTTCATATATTGCAACAGTAAAACACAGGGAAAACACAGAGACTACATACACACTAGGAGGAATGAGACACAGGTGGGGCAATTAACACAGGTGAAACAGGTGATGACAAGAGGAGGGGAACGAGACAGGACATGAGGAGACAAAAGACAAGGGTTACCAAAATAAAACAGGAAACACAAGGGGACATGGACAGTGTGCACCAAAACATACTCAAACTCACATAAAACAGAAACTAACAGCACTTAAAGCACAACGATGACACAGGAGCAGAGTTTTCATTAAAACAATATTTTTATACTGGTGTGTTACCCGCATTCCAAATTGATTATTGCACACAAGGTAAAATGTAACCAACTACCAAAAACAAAGTTTCACATAGAAGTCTATTTTTGAAACGGAGTCTCAAAGTATTCACTTCTCATAAAACACATTTGGAAAAGAAATACTCCATTTTTAAAGCAAACTTACAAGAAAGCAACCTGTGCAAAACGTTGCCAGTGATCTGTGTTGCTTGAATGTTTTCTGCTCCAGCTCAGCTAAAAACACATAAACACTGAATCTATTAGCATGCTAGCATGTCATTTACTACCTGCAACTGACGTTATGTTCTCTTCACCTGTGCCTCCTCTGTTCCCGCTGTGTATTTCCAACTGTAAAGGAGGTCTACAACTTATATGTGGTAAATGCTTTGGGCGACTCATCATATCCTTATGTTATATTTTTTGGGCCAATGACTCAGTCTCGTTCTTGCTTTCTCAGGTGTTTAAAGAATTGCAAATATTTGCCTGCAAAGGTGAACGTAAGTTGTTGGGTTTTTTTTTTCCACAGAACAAGAAGGAAAGCGACCTTGCAAAGCCCTCCTGACATCCAGAGATAAAAGTTTGCAAAAGTCAAAGCACACCGCAAAAGTCGTGAACTTGAATCGAGACACTGCAACACTCTCTGGATTTCTCTGAGCTGTTTTGACAAAGCAACTGGGTAAACCATGGAGGTGGATCCTTTGGGCCAGCCACACAATGTGTCAGTGGCCTTGTGGGACTAAAGAACAGGTGTGAGCTCCTCCATCACATGTTTCCAGTTATCATAAAACTCATTTTGACTTTTGGAGGTCTCCTCCTACTGTTCGATGCTTTACTCCCAAGCAATTTGGCATAGTGGTTATTAATTTTTAATATGTTAGCTTTACCTGTAGTTGCACCTTATTACATTTATTACACCCATTATAACTTCCACGCAGATTCAGAAAAGACCTTTTTCTTTTGTCTCGCTGGATTTCTCCTGTCTACAGAAAATGGTGCAACATATTGCCAAACTTTCCTACCAACGAAACTGGATCCTAATTTTACTGTAAATTCACCATGAAATTAATAGTAAATAGGCTCAAGGATTATTATTTTGCATCCCCTCTGTAAACAATTCAAGAGAAATTCATGCTTTGGCTAAAACAAGAACGAGAAACACACGACAGCTACACAAAATATGTTTGCATACACAAACCCATGCAGTCACAATGAATTCTTCACAGTGCACCAAAAGGGAAATTGAAAAATTCAATTTCTATTACATTTGAAGAAAAATAAATGCAAAAGCCTGTGTGATCTAGCTAGCATTTCTTCTTGTGTCTGATTATGACGGTTTACATTTGTCCTTTGTGCAGTTTACACCCAAAGATGACGCATCAAAAGATCATTAAATTTCACAAAATCACATTAATTTATAGCTAAATTAGTTGATAGTTTTGACTTGTTACCTTCCAGGCAGCTCTATAAATAAATTTGGCGCTTCACAGACTGCAGCTCTTCACAAAGGTACAGTGGCAAAAAATATGTAACAACGGAGCCCAGAATAGGCAGCGGCTGATGAGATATCATACCAAATAAAACTGTGAGCAAGGAGGCGAGACCAGTGGGTCTGAGATATAGGCTCTCTGAAGGGGCTGTAATTACCCCAGCCAGTGGCCTGCTCAGCTCTCACTCGTGTGGTTAGTGGACCAGCCTCGACACCTACATAAGGGCCCACAGAAACCACAACGGCAATGACGATGTCAGCTCTGCACCCTGAACGCACCGCGCCGCCTGCCCCAACCAAGGATGATAACCTCCTTCACGGGGCAGTATAAGCTGATAATGAGGTGCTTAGCCGTGGTCATACAGAAGTAGCGATCTGATATGCAGGCCGCTTGAGTCACTTGGGAGGAGTTTAAAGACTGTAGAGCAAGGGTAAAGAATTACAAGGGCTGGGAATTTGTGCTGCATATTAATTGTGGCCAATATAGAGGCCAGTGCCCACAGCCCACATGGCCATGTTGGCTGCATTAGAGAGCAACTGGGACCCTGTAGAGGTTAACGAGAGTCCGCTTGAGTGTGTGTGAGTGTGTGTGCATTTATGGCAGTCCGTGAGTGTGAGCATGTGTACGGGCATGCAGTGCCAATCCACACGGGCATATGTGCAGGCATGCACAGACGCTGCCTATGGAGCATAAAGCCAAGATGAAAGTTTATGACATGGTAATATCCATTATGACACTTAAGCAGCTGATCAGATAATTTTTTAGAGCTCTCTATCCATCACTCTGCTGGACCACTGAGGCCCCCTGACAGCCCAGATCCCATCCTCATTTAACATTCACACTCTCCAACAGCTGCCAATATTTTACAAGGAGCAGCATCCAGGCTGGGCCACAGAGCAAACACATTAGTTTGTTCTTCATTTAGCACCACTTGGCATCTGGCCTTTTTAACACAGGATACATCTGTATAACAACGAGGGGGGAACAGCTTGAAACACAAGTAAATGAAGTCTTACCTTACGCTGATCTTTAACCAGGACACGTTCACAGAGTCAATCCACGTTACCTTTGGTTCCAGGGTCAAGTGCAAACAAATATGGGCATTGTGAGTTGGCCTCATGACACGCTTTCATCGGACAATGAAAATACTGTGTTTACGGTGCCAAAAATTATGCCAACAGTCGTTAAATTCCTTTAACTTACAACTTAAATTTATTTTGTTAATTTGGATACAAAAATTTGGATGGTTAAACTGCCTGCTGTATCACAGTTAGCACATAGCCGAAAAAACCTTTTTAAGGCGGACTGTTTTCAATAAAACAGTAAGAATCGCAATAGAACAAAAGAAATGACAAAGACACCATTAAAACAGTCCCACTCTGACACTACAGCGTTCTGGCAGAGCTAACGCAGAGGTGCGTTTATGGCTATTTGGAGACACTGTGTCCTTTCAAGGTGAGGCTGCGGGCATCTTGCCAACACACAGTCTTTCGCAGGTATTTGCAATAAACGTCGTGGGGCACCGAGTCATCCATATGTCTTCCGATGCTCAGGCTGTTCATGTCAGCGGGCAGAACACACAGACTGACCTCCCAATAAACATCCACCCTCTTAAACAGGGTTTCAGATTGGCTCTCACGCCTCCTGCAGTGTTAACATTATATCAACGTATCGACTGGGCAGAAGCACATTAGCCTCATACTGGTAATTACAAGCACAGAGTGAAGACGGATTTTCGTACATACAGATATGTTTTAAAAACCAGGGTCAAATTAACTTTCCAAGGACCCCAGAGGCAGAGATTAGAGTAATATGAACCATTTTTATTAAACCACTTTGACCGTAAAAAAAAAAAGTTCTATTAATGTTATAAATGCTGTGAGGCACAAAACTAAAACTCCATTTGGAAACAGATACTACTTACGGTTGGCGACAAAAAAAAAATCTCTCAATGATTTAGGTGAAATGACCCTAAAAAGACTGTTGAAGTATTGTGATTTGACCCTTCTCACCTGAAGCCACTTTGTTAGCTTTAGTGTGTAGTTAACCTTACAAAGTTATGCTGAAACAACCATAAATCACGAAGGACTCATTAAATAGATGTGGCTCATCAAGAATCAAGACCTTTTAGTCGTCACTTTACAACACAAGGTTGTAGAATGAAACGCAGTTGTAATCCACCATATGCTGTTTCTACTTACAGCATTTTGAATCGCCTTGTGTATGAATAATCTTGCCTTCCTTACAACTGTACAAGAAAACCATAAAAATGTATAATTAATCAATTAGTTTATGGAAATGATAAAAAAGGTTCTTTAATATTTGAGTGCTTAGTACGGGTTAAGAGGTCTCAAAGCTTGAGGAGAAAATCGGTCCTGTAACTCTGGTGGTGCAGCTTCTTTATGTCCTTCCAGGCAGCAGCAGCAGTTTTAACAGGCTGTAGCTGAGGTAGGTTTTGTCTTTTATTATACTTCGGGCTCTTCACAGGCACCTCACCTCACAGTTATCACTGATGCTCTGCAAAGCAGTGTTACTGATGTTCCTGACGGTTTCAGTCATCTGTTGCAGAGCCTGCCTGTCCCGGGCCGAGAACATCCAAGGCTGGTTTGAGATGTTACCGGTCAGAATTCTGGTGTCAAGGTGAAATTATACTATATGTCTAATCCGGTATGCTTTGTTCAGAGTGTGCCTGTTGCACAGTATGTCTGTTCCTATGCTTCACACTGTAATAACATTTTCTATTCCTTTTGCTCTTCACAGCTTTAATTTAAGCCACCGTGTCTTATCGTCCCAGCTCTCTAAACACATGAACATGTATGAGTCAAAGCATTAGGATTGTCATTCCATTTTTCACTGTCCTTCAGTGAGAAGCAGAGAGCAGAACGGCATCAGAGAAGCCCGAGGGAACAACCAATTCAGAGGAGCCAAGAGCAGATGGCTTCACTCAGACACTGGTTCATGGATGCGGATGGAAAGGACCCTGCAGAACACTCATGGGTAATAATGACCATCGACTCTCTCTGTAGTTGAGAGTGCCTGCAAGTGTGTGTCATGGGAGGGGGAAAGAGGTCCAGGACTGCTGAATGATTGAGGAAATGAACCTCAGCAAAGGGGAATAGGGAACTGTTGAACCGGCCTTGATCCTGGCTCCTAAAACACTAACCCCCGGGCCTCCCACCACTTCCACCACCCTTGGGTCCTCTTAATCACCACATGGAGGCACATTACTGATCTTAACATTTTCTTTCAAGAGCGGTTGATTCCCTCGTTTCCCTCTTTTCTTCCACGGCTTTCATCTGTCTTATCAGCCGAGCTCTTCCTCTGCCTCAGTCTTTCTATCATCTCTGAATGAGCGCTAACCGAAAGGGCAAAGTCAGGCAAGTCAGCCACTGCGTGTGGGTGTGAGTGTGTGAGCGTTTGTGTCGAACCTATTGAAAGAGAGCTGCATTTGTATTTGTAGGTAAACAAGACACGTCAGGAGAGACACAACCTTGCTCAGCAGAGAGAGCCCTTTCGTAATCTTGGAGAGTAATGAAAGAGAACATAAGAACAAAGGGTGCGAGGGGCAAATGAGCCCTCGGACCCTCAGCACAGGCTCTACTGAAGCCCCTCACTGCCTTCTTGGCTTCAGTCAAAAGCAAATGGTTTGTAAAAGGATGAGAAAAAGTGCTTTTGTCAAGGTGGAGTCCATACAAATAAGCATGAAAGGAGAACAAGCAAGTATTTATCGGGCTCTTTTCACACCGTTCAAATCTGACTCTGTTCAAGTGAAAATACTTTGTACTTTGAGTTTGCCGGAAAAGAAACAGTAACATAGCGCACAGAGAGGACAAACATGAGCCCTGGGCTGTTTTCTATTTTTACATACAAGGGATAAATATTCATTTTTATATCAGGACAATACTGTTAGTCTTGTGGTTTTCAAAAATATATATATTATATATTCTTCTCCCTTGGCTGTTATTAAATGACATGACAATTAAATGCAAATACGACAGAAATAGAACTCAAGAAGTCTTATCTGCTGCTAATCTAAACACACACACAGATGCATTCGAGCCTGTGCAGCATTCTTTGATGTTCCAGACATTATTGAGCGTTCCTTAGTTGGGAATCATTAATTAAACTTGATTTCCCTTGGTCATACTGGTGACTGTTTCAATAGATATATCTCCTCCTTTGGTCACATTAAAGCCCAAACCCTCTTTATTCAGAATGATTTGAATGATAACCTAATCTTGTTACTTTCATCCCAGCAGTCATTTCGAATGAGCAGGCATCCCATTTTTCAAACATTGCATTTCTCATTTCAGAATAAAGTGTCATATGATGAGATTTGCAGCGCGGCTCTCTGCTCCTCAATGACAGAATTAAGTGGGTGTTTTGACTCGGGTGTGTGAGGATTTACTTTTCTACATGTAATTGATATAGAGCCTATCGCTCCCTGCGGACCGGCGCTAGGCCAATATTGGCATGTCAAAATACAGCAAGAAATTGCAATGCAGATCCAGCAAATACACTGTGTGTCTCTGGTGGTTTAGAAACAATGTCTCCACTAGAGAACATTGTTTGACCATTAGAGTGCATTGACATTTATTTTTCATTTGAAAAACAAACCAAAAAAAATAAAATTAAACATTTATTTGTGCAATGTGTCATGTTATCAATTTTTTATATTCTCAATTATTGATGCTGGTATTGGACTCAAATGTTAAGCAGGGCTAGGCTGAGGACCCAAGAAGTCAAAAAAAGTACGCTTTTGCACAATTTGTATTAAACTTTATCATAATCTCGCACTCTTTGTTGTTTATTGATTGTTACTGTTTGGGGACTCACATAAGACAAATTAGAACATAAATGGCCAAAACTGATGCAACAGAGGCTGAGAAAGAAAGACTGTAAGTCTGCAGTGTATGTCATGTTTCATAAACACTGGATACTTCAGTTCATGTATTGCTACTCAATAGGTGCATTTTACTGAACCCACTTTAATAGCAGTCAGCCTTGACTTTCCAATTCTTGTTTATATCAAGGTACCAAGGTGATTTATTTATCCTTGTACAGCACGGGCTTGCACGATGAAATGAAAGCTGTTGCTTTTCATGATTGCTTTTATATATATATATATATATATATATATGTACCCTTATACATCCAGGAAATAATTATGTTCAACATTATTTGAATTTGTTTTTGTGAGAATGTAAGCAGAAGAAAGACACTGCTGATAGAGAAGTTGATGAATATAGAGTTTAACATCTGAGAAACATTGTCCATTAACTTCGACTGTGTTTGAGCACAGAGCAGCACTGACGTCAACACAAAGTCTGCCTCCCCTCCTCCTGCCTGGCTCCTCATCCTGGGTTTAGAAAGCAGGCTTGTGGTAATGAATCTGTAGTCTCAAGCTCAAGTTAAGACCACCGTGATGACATCACCATGAAATCATCTGTTTCGCAGGACTTGACAGAGCTCCCACAGAGCCGGTGAAAACGTTTTAAAACTATTTTCACAGGCTGAGCAACAGTTTACATGACAAACTCACTGATGTTGTGTAAAACTGTTGGAGTGCCCCTTTAATGTTGAATTTTTCATGACGTAAAAACAGTCTGTTTTAGAAAGCTGCGACTGATATTGCTACTGATTACTGAGGCTATTTGAACATCTTTGACGGACAAAAAGGCTTTTCTGGGGTTGTTTTCTGACACTGGTTTCATGCAGCAGTGTTCCACACACACATTTTGCTTTGCTGTACTCTATTACTATTAACTCTAAAACAGTTTTCCCCCGAGGATCACTGAGCCTTCCAGCCCAAACCCTTGCTTTGTGAGGCAGAAAGCGAGCATCATGTGATGATCTGAGAGCACAGCGGGTGCGGGCTCTGAAGCCGCCGCACTGTACTGCTGCTCAGTCCTTTGGAGAGCAGAAGAATGCAGCACATACTTTAAAGGGGGGGTGGAGAGAAGAAGAGGATGAGATGAGATGAAATGAAACTTTCATGATGGCCCTGAGGAAATTGTACTGTTGCATCAACAAAATACCAAAGGAAGAAAACACAGAAAACAGAAAATAATGAAATAGAAAAGACATAAAAATGAGGATTTGATCGGAATGTTACCAACAATCCCAGCGCCTTATGTGTTAAGTGAAATATATACCAACACATAAGAGAAAAAAAGGATTCCATCATGAGGTAATGTTGGGTTGATGAAAAAGATTCACAAAGTATATTGTACATAATTATGAGGATAAGATGAAGAACGATTTGTGTTCAAAAATAAATTAGTTATTTTTGTCTTTTACGTAAGGCTTTATTTCAAAAATATTTTATTTCGTTCTCTCTCAGATTTGAATTCTTTGTTTGTATTTTGTCGCATTTATATCTAATGATGTCAATTATCATTATTTTTATTAATATTATTTCCTAGAGAGAACTGTGCAATGTGGTACTTTAGTAGAAGCACAATATTTTCACATAACTCATTGCTTTTGAAAAAATCAAGGTAATATCAGTCAATTTATAAGACTATAAGCAGTTAAGATCTAGTATTATGTACTAAAAAATGTACAATCTCGATACCTAGACAGAATTGTTGGATTGTAGTCTTTTCTAGGTTTATAAACTTCATATTATCTCCATCAATAACCTGCAAATTATTTTCTCAACTGAATGATTGATTTTTTTAGGCGAAACAGTGAAAAAACACAATAAAAAATGCAACGTGTGGGGAAACATTTTCAATGATGTTGGTTTGTTTGACCTACAGTCCAAAATACAAAGATATTACATTAAAAAGGGAAACAGAGAAAAGCTGAAAAGCTTACATAAGCTTGTAAAGCTTAAAAAGCTTCAACCAGTCTGTATATGTTTAATATAAGTAATCTGCAGCAATGTAAACCACAATAAGCAACTTACAATGAACACAGGGAAAGAAAAAGCATCAGCTATACCAAAGCTAATTCACTAACACGCAGTGGCTTTTTTAAAAAAAGCACAACCAAAAAAAACAAGAAAGAAAAACATATTTGCCTTTATCAAGCACAGGTGAGCCCACACATTTATTCACCTGAGACCTGGCTGGTTACTGTAAAGAAAATGCAGATGTGTATATCAGAGGTTGTTCACCTGATCCAAGCTCCGGGCGAAGGAGGCTCATGTACAGGAAATTGAAAATATAAAAGTATGGCAGCCAATATGTGTGTCTATGTGATGCAAAACACCTTGAAGGAACAAGAAAACAAACAGATGACTGAATTTATCGTGTGCAATGATGATAAACACTACCTCAGGCCATCACACACACACACACTGAGCAGAGTGTGAATGTATGACACGCTGGGTGTGTGCTCAAGAGTGCTGCGACAGGAAAAACTCAAGTGAACATAAGAGGCAAGAATGTCTGAAGTGAGAACAAGACACATGAGAGGGAGGGAAGTGAAGAGGAAAGAGAGAAATACTGTTAAGCTGAATTCAAGTATAGAGGGAATATCTGTTGGAGAGACCTGATTGTCAGAGACAACACAGGAGTGTTTAAGCATATTTATAGTGCTCAGTAGCCACTGAAAGGGAAGCGTTCTGTGGAGTTTGCTTTCTCCGTTTTTCAACATTTACTCCGCATGAACCTCTGAAGTGACATGTTTTGAGGAAAAGGTTCAGGTTTAAAAGCGGCTCCGACACGCAGAACTCGACACTCTGGGGATAAAACGGATGGTAACGTGGTGCATGATGTCGCTTATAAACATGGAAATTCACCAGCAGACTGAAAACACCTGCAGTCCAGGGACTTTATACGAAAGCTCAGGGATTTAAAAAGTATCGGAAAAAGCAGACTTGTTTCTTCTCTAAAAAAAAAAGCAATTATTAGATTTTTACATACATGGAAATGTGGTGCTGGTGGAATGCTAAGTCCTCAGTAAACTAGGAATTTCAGGATCTGTTACTGAAGTAATTCCACTTCTGTTAACTTTTAAGTTGAGTGTCAAGTGTCTTTGATTTTTGCATGTATTCTTGTTTTGTTGCTTCCCTCCTTTTGGAATTACCTGCCCTGCCCTCATGAGCTTCACCTGTGTTGATTGTCCCACCTGTGTCTCATTGTCCCAGTGTGCATATGGTCTCTGTGTTTCTCCTTTGTCTTTGTCTGATCGTCTCTTGTACCCCGCTGTGCTCTGTCGTCTTCTGTCTTCTGCCGTCGATCCTCTGAGCTTTCCTCATCCTTGGTCCTGTCTCTCACCCTGTTCCTGCATTTTTGGTTCATAGCATTTGGGATATTTTTGTCTTTGATTTTTTTTCTGTTTTGTTAGACTTTGCATCGTGTTTTTTTTAAATTATCGGCTTGACTTTCAATAAAGCTCGCTTTTTTAAAAATTTGATCTGCATTGAAGTCTTTAGTGTTTGTAATATCTGATAAAGAATTAATGTCAAGATAAAGGATGACGAGAAGAAAATGTACACCACAACTGCAGCTGCAACAACATTAATTTTTTATATTAATTTAATGATTTCCAAGCAAATTAGCAGGTTCAGTATTGTGAAATATGAGGGTTTTCTTTAAATACAATCCTTGAATACTGATTTATTTAAAGTTCTTTAGGTCAAAAGAAATGTATATGATATATCGATAAATTGAGAGACAACTGGTATTTAATCAATACAATTACTAAAACAATAATTAGTTTCAGCCAAAAGCAGGACTTTAGTTGCATCTGTTTCGCAGAGGAGGTGTTAATGTTCACACAGCAGTCGGCTCTCAGATGTCATTTAAAACAATGTGCAGAAAAATAAATGGAAAGATTCTGACAGGGGAGAAAATATGAGCAGGAGATGCTAATTGAGCAAAGACAGATGATAGTAATCAGTCACAATCAAAGTCCAGAGAACATGACAAAGCTCATTTTGCTCACAGGGTTGCTGTCAATGTAACATGGAAAGGAGGAGAAACCTTTTAATAAGATACTGGCAACACATTGTGCAGAGCAAACAAACCTGAATGGCACCTAAAGACACAACATCCCAATTATACAAAGTCAGTTATGACAGTTTCAAAAAAAGCTTGTAATGTACAGCCACCAAAAAAAAAGCTTTGTCAAAGACACAACTTATGACAAGTGATTATTTTAAGAAGGCGATGTCTAATTCTTAATTTGTCACTTGAACAAAAACTTTTGTAGAAATGTCAAAAGACGTAGTTTGTTATCGATAATGTCTATTCAACTATTCAACGAATTTTCATATTGATTTGCACAATATTAATGACTGGTAAGTCTTAAAAAATAGCAAACTAGAGATTTTGAGAAAAGACAAAAAAATGACATCCAAAACTATGTACTTTGTACTATGAAACTATGTAAAAAGCTTCTTTCTTCGTTCTTCAAAAAGTACCGTTAATTTCCAGGAGTGCACACTGCCCCTAGTGGACAATTCAGTCCTTTCAGGTTCCTTATCATTACTGCAGCATTATCTCAGTCACAAATGGTAATTAGTCATATGTGAAGATGTGAGGTGAAGAGGGAAAAAAAATAACAGCAGCCACATGAAGACGCAGGTGTTTCAAAGGGGGTTATTTGCATTTGCATCGCTGTCATTTAAACTGTAATTCTTTGCAACAAACACTCCATCTCATCACATGTGTGAGTGGATGGAAGGACGGAGGAGAGAAGAAGCTGTCTTCAATGATCCAGCCCCCCCTCTGTGCCTCTAAAATGTCTCTAATTATCTCCATTTACCCCCCATAGACCTCTGCAAACCTAGCAGAGCCTCCCTCTCCTCTTACCCCCCACGGTGCGAGAATTATCCCAACTCCACCCTCTCCCATCTTGGCTGCAAACCACCGTGTCTAGACGACATCCATCCCCCTCCCCTCTCCGCCACCACCACCCACCCACCACCCCTCCTGGGTTTCGTCACCTCGCAGCTCATCAGAACGGAAATGAGATTTGAAAAAACAGGAAAAGAGAGGAACGGGGACGAGTGCCTGAGTTGTCGGAAAGAGTGATGAAATCTCAGATGTTTTTCATGCAACGATGTGTCACATCTTTGTGTACAAAAGGTAATTTAGTCTGAATGGAGCAGCAGGCACTGAGATTTAGGAGGGGGGGGGGGGGC
>JAQNCA010000009.1:7060326-7074704 GCA_029783725.1 Acanthurus tractus
CCCCCCCCCCCCCCCCCCCCCCCCCCCCCCCCCCCCCCCCCCCCCCCCCCCCCCCCCCCCCCCCCCCCCGCCCCGGAGCAATGGGCCTTTTGATGTACTCTGCTCTGACGTTTATGGAGAGCAATTTGAAAAAAAAAAGCATGAATTTATTCAAACACAGAGACAGATGGAATCACTCACACATTCACACAAGCACAGTGTGGAAAAACATGCAAAGATGTGAGAACACACACTGTTTGGTCGCACATATGTTCACCTCCTCTCCTAGACACGAGTTTGCATACATGTAATTTCTAATCGAGGATGTGAAAATACACAGAGAATACACACACTAGCACGACAATAAAAGTGATAATTCACAGTACTTTCCCTCTGCATGCGTTTGTCTTTACAATGGAAATTGATACAACAGTGTCTAGCAGTTTGAAATGCCAGGATGTTGTTCAAACTATGTAACAATTGATCTCGTGATACTTTCAAAAGATTTTCTGAATGAACAAAATACCCGCAGCTCTTGCTATTGTGTTGTTTCATTTACAGACTAATAACAGCACAAAGGTGAGTAGGGAAAAGAGCAGCCTCCTTCGAAACATTTATGGAGCTCAATAAAACCTGTGAGAGCCAAATCAAGGTAGGCTGTGATTGCTCACAGCAGATTCATTAAGATAACAATGGTGCCCTGTAAAAACTTTGCCTCTGGTTGCTTTTCCCTGGTAAAAAAAAGAAAAAAAGAAAAAAGGAAGTGTTTGCTGAAGAGGAAGTCATGCATTTTAGTTTTTAGAGTAAGCTGTTATTCTCCTTGGCAATGATAATGTATGGGCAATTTCACATTTAACTCAGAAAGCATAAGATTATTTAATCAAAAACAAGAGTTTGTGATCACTGGAACAGTGGATTGCTTTGAGGAAAGCCTAGTTTAGACTGAGTTAACCAGCCTGGACTGGGATAGCTGGTTAGCATGCTAACTTTTTAAATCTCTGCAACACAAGACACAGTTGTCATGTCATAATGACATGATGTAGAGACAGTTTCTTCTTCACACTGTGTTGATAATATTATGTTTTTAGTATAAATTCAGGCCATTACTTAAAAAAATTGCTCATTAAAAAAAATATATATATATATATATATATATATCATTTTGTTGACCACATCATATAATGGATGTGATCTTTTTGAAGTTTTATTTTTCTGTGTTGGCTAGTGTGCAAAGCCAAACAGACATTTTCGTCTGATCTTATCCACTGAGGGCTTGTGTTTTTGCATGTTCAAACCCCTTTTAGCCGTGTTTACATGCTCCAGAATTTCAGCAAAAACTATCAAATTTAGAGGTTTACTTCATATCTTCAAAAAGTGTGACCACCCACTGTATGTGGGCATAGAGGGAAGGAAGCTTTTCAGGAATGAGCCTGTGACAGAAAATCAGCCGTCCAATTATGAAGCCCTGCATGCTTTTGTACCGAACAATAAAAGAGGTCTGGGCATAAAAAGCAGTTTAACTCAAGTGTTTGTCGCAGCCAGACAGGTTGACATTAGCAGACGGAGACAGAATCCCAGGCAGCTGAAGATTTGAAAAACAAATGACAGCTAGAGTCTCCATTCCAGTTTGTCATTGCATTCCCTTCCAGCATAGCCATCTGTGCCTTTCCTAAAATGCACACTTCCCCATGGAGTTTACTGTAGTTGCTCTCTCATAAGTTTGGGCCTCCTTAAAAAAAGAAAAGAAAAGAAAAGAAAAGAACACTCAAGTGCCAGAGTAGGCTTACATGTCACTTAGTTTGCCTAGGCAATTGAGACAGCCTCTGCCTGTGGAAGAGACTGGCAAATCTTTAAACTTAGTTGAGAGAAAGTAAACTCCAATCTTTCTCTAACCTCACATCTGAGGCCATTAGGAGCCTCCTTAAAAAAAAAAAAAAATCGTTAGTGGTTTCTCTCAAATCCCTGTGGTTCATAAAATATTCACCTGTGACTGTGGATGTGCCCCACCAGGTTATTTAAGGGCAGGGACAGAGATGCCTCCTGAGGCCCCTGCAGGTGTACACAGTCGCACGGCCTCAATTAATCTCTGTCAGCCCTTGGACAATGTGACCTATACCTGTCCCCCCTCATGATGGGATTTAATGGGAGTAGGTGGCTTTGACTTGGCCGCCACCGTCCACTCAATTTATGGATATCCTATAGAAGCTGCTGTGTTGAGTCTGAAGGTGGGGCGAAGTATTGATTTAGTGTTCTGGAATACAGGCATTAAATCAGCTATTCACAGAGTTAGTTTAAAAGTCTATTACTCCCTTGCTTCCGTGTGTAGTTCCCACCAAGGATGAGATGGAGAGCTGAAAATAATGTTTGAAATAATTTAATAACCTGAAATCTCTATTCTCCCCCCCACCCCCCCCCCCAAGTGTCTCAAAGCAGGCATGTACACCCTCTGAGCAGCATTAGCTGGAGCCACAGTGAGGCACTAGCTGCCCGCAGTCATTACAGCGGCCTGCTAAGCAGCCACAAGAACACAAATAAACAAGTTCAAGGAACGAGGTCAATGAATTAAGTGAAGCCCGTGTCATGCCTACACTGTCTAATGCTGTCTGAAGACATTTAGCTCAGGCCATGCCTGAGCAAAAACACCCCCACCCCCCCACCCCCTCCCTCACATATTAATGCACACATCGAGCACATGGTGTTGACAGTGGAGTAATGAATGTTTTTCTTTGCGCATGGAAGGTATACAGCGTCCATTATCTAACGCAGACAACACCCAGGAACCCCCAGGACCTCGCTGGAAACTTTGGGAAGGAGAATCAGAGGACGTTTGGCTCCGTAACGATGTATCAACACCACGTGTTTTACTCAACACACAGTAGAATTACATCACGCTTGTCACTTGAAAAAAACGCTCCGGACACCATCACATCCCGCTAATGGCCTGCCTGTGGAAAAGGCCGTGAGGCAGACAGCATAACGATGGCAAGAAATAAAAAAAAACAAACGGAAGCAGCATGCACTGCATCATTATCTCTGGGTCTCGCCCTCTGCCGCTGCCTTGCTCGAGGTTTGTACCCACTGTTCGCGGTTGCACAGTTGGTGCTTTGCAGTCCCACGGAAGACAAGCCTCATGACCAGGCGGTTTCGGATAACACTTCACCTCGCGTTAGCATCACAGCTAGGATTTGAGCAAGAGGTTGAGATACTCAGCACAAGGCCTCCGTCGACGCATTGCCCTGGAACAACGTTTTAGCATGTGGGTGTTTTCATGCTTATGCATGTTGTTGCTTGTTTGCAAGTGCTTCGGTGTGTTTTTTAAGTAAAGAGAATAAGGAGAGAGGGATAGATATGCAGAGACGTGCAGGGTTTTATAAAAACGGACAGTGGATTCAATGTGTGTGTGTGTGTGTGTTTTCTAATCCACTTATGTTTGCACCCTTAGGCTATCACAGAGTGAAGTTACAGAAGGGAGCATTGCATTAGGCTAACCTGCCAGCTAATGCCTTATTCAGGCAGAGAGCCCCAACATAGCAAAATGAATCACTCACTCTCAGAGAGATGAAACACATAAATACATCTGGACCAAATGGGCTGCTCTAAATGGGATTACTTTCTTTGGTCACAATCTTGAAACCCATTGGTTGTAGAATAAGGAAGGACTGAAGAGAGATGGATTTAGTTGCAGGCCGCCTCGTAGTTCCTTCACCTCTAAAGGGGGGGGGGGGGTCTGTCATAGCCGAAAGGTAAATTAACTACCTGTTACTGTTCCATCTGGCCACAAGTTCCAAAGAGTGCGGAGAGTTGTGCACTGTGCAACCTCCCTCTTGCACATAATTCATATTTCCAGCTAAGCCTGAGAGGTGATTTATGATCCCTCCCTCACGCCGCTGACACTGGCCGTGCAGCCCATCTGAAGACGGACAGCGTCTTCTCCGTCCTGATTAAGGAGAGAATAATTCATCGCCGACTCACTGAACATGGGTGTCACCTTTGAGAAGAGCCGGATCTCAGTGTTCATCAGCTAGTGGAGTCTTTGTCGCCTGCAGTCATGCTGCTGGACACGATTTTGTTTGTATTTGAGCGTAATCAAGACTGACAATACTAACACTCACAGACACACTTGACTTATAAGACGATCAGGGAGATGAAAGGTGCTTAGTCGGTGTTTAACGGCTGGATGTGTCGCTGCAGTGTAAAGCCGTAGATCTGCTTGGATGCCGAGGTCAAAGATCCCCTAACATTAGACCACGAGCAGTGCAATCTCTTGCATAATTCAGCTACATTCCACATTAGTATGGATATGGTATTTTCATAGGCAGTCGGATCTCTAAAAAAAAAAAAACCCCATTGAGTCCGTCTGGAGGTCAGAAGGTCTGCCGAGTTGGAGACCAGGAAGTAATCTCAGTCATTTGCCCCAGGTGAACACTATCAGATGCACCTGTCATTGCTGAATGGAAGTGAGACTGGGGACACATAAAGCTAAGAAGAGCTCAGTCTGGTGATAGGGATATAAAGCTTTCTCTAACCCTCAGGCTAGATTTTCTAGTAGGGCTGAAGTGGATTTCTGAGGAGAATTAGGGCCTCTTAATCTCTTTTGTCAATGTTCCGCAGAACTCAGCCAGGAGACAATGACTATTTCGGAATGAAAAGGGACTGATTTTTCACATTAAATTCAATAATGGCTCTCCACAGTTTAATTATTTAGTACCACAAATAACAGAAAAATTAGCTACTGTCAGAGCTGGTAAAGTCGCATGACGCAGAAGCACACGGTGCAGAATTTTTTTCCTGAGATAAAAAAAAGGTTTATAGGGATATCTGTCGTTTATTCTTTGTTTTAACATCGTGAAACTTTTTAGCTTTTGGATTCTTCCTTCGGCAAGAACATCACGTAATGTCACCGCACTGAATCCGAGCACGCACTTTTTTTTCTTTTACTTCCCCAAAATGGAACCTATAGGAGAATACTCCATAGTCCTGAGCATCCCCGAAATCTCCTCGTGCAGTCTTTTGCAGATGCTGCGTCTCAGCAGTGATTAGCATGTAGTACTAGGCGGGCGTCTTGGAGACAGACCAAGCTGCAGCCCATAGGGAAAGAATGGAAGCGATCTCCAGTAATCCCGGATCATCCAGGCCCTGATTGAGGTAAGAGCCTGTGCATCTCTGTGCATTACCCATCCTGTTTAGCTACCCAGACACATTAATGCCAGCCGTGCATGGGAAACAATCAGGGCCCGCAGAAATAATCCTTACCCGAAGCTGTGTAAATAACTCGGCACGGCTCGGAGGGGGGTTACGATAGCAAAGTCACATAGCGAATTGGAGGAATACAGTTTTGGCATTCGCTCTTTGCTTTTGGCTAACAGAGCTTTGCAGCAAAAAGCTACTGGAAATCACTCGGTGTGCATCAGCAATAACGCTTCTTTGAAATGATCCAATTATAATACAAACAGCTGTGTGTATGCTGTATTTATATGTGTGTGTGTGTGTGAGTGCATGCTCGGGCATGTGAATGTTTAAGGGTGTCTGTACTTTTTTTTTTACACTCTGTCAGCACTCTGGTTTGACAGAGAGCTGTAAGTGAAAAGACAGGGCAATATTACCGACTGTTTGTTTGGCACGTTTCCCCCTGTCGCTCTGTCACTCTGGCTCAGCTTCAGAGCCTCTGACTGAGATGCTCTGACGGCTCCTCTGTCACATCGGCAGCGCAGCGGGAAGGCTGACTGATGGTCAGGACAGGCAAGAGGTGCAAGCTGGCGGGTGGGGTAGCAGCAGAGCACGGAAAACCATGTGTGGATTTTGTCTTTATGTGAATAAGAAAAAAGGGGATGGGGGGGAATGAAAAGTGTGACTGTGGTGAGGCGCAGCCAGTGTGAATGTACATGCATGCAAGGGAGGGAAGAAAGAGATGCCTTCAGCTATTTCTGTTTGTCTGCTTCTATGGTTTGTACTTCTGAAACTTCAAGCTGCTTGGATCATGCTGGAGCTTTAGCCAGTTTTTTCCAAAAGAGAGAGAGAGCACCAAAAAAAAAAAAAAAAGCCCTCTCCTCCGTGGCATGACCATGGTTTGAGTCGGGGGTGGTCGTCCAGGCCCAGTGCTGCTGATCAATTAACGACAACACACACTTCTAATGAGCAGCCTAACCTTGAGGAAAGCCGGCAGCGGCGGGCCTCGTGTGGGAAACAGCACAGCTACCAGCCGGCCATCTCCAGCTTCATGTGTTATTCATACAGACAGGGCACTGGTTCTGCAGGGTTGCAAACTTTATATCAGTGGAAAAAATATTTTTCAAAAACTTATAGAGCAAACTGTATACGTTAGACTTTGAAGGCGCGTTACGCAGTCTTACAGCTATCGTCCTCTGTTGGCAAAAGAGTAAGCCCTGAAGCAATGCTGACATATCCGGCAGATAGTATGGAAACACTGACGTCAGTTTCTGACTGCAGCTGAGATCAAATGAAAATGTGAGGTTAAGAGAATGTCACCATGCAAAATACCGTGATAAATACTGTAATAAAATCCTGCTTTGTCACTGTCATTTCCTGGCTGGCAAACAAGGCTTTTTCAGCTTTTGTAGCTGAATCCCACACATTGCACCATCCATCAGTGAGCTGAAAATGCCAGTGGCTGGGGGAGTGAAGGCAAAACCCCAAGGGGGGGTGAGAGCTCCACAACAGAAGGTTGGGCCTCAAAGTGAGTTCTGAGAGTCAGAAATCTGAGCACCTGGCTGAGCAACCGTTGAGTCACTGGTGTGAACGGAAAAACCATTTCAATCATTTGAAGGTTTTATATTACAATCATTTCATACATTTTTGGTGCATTTTGTGCCACTCTTGCTTTCAGTCATGTGTCATTTTTGGAGTAAAATAAGAGGCTGATAAAAAAATGACTCATGGAACTTTTGTTTTAACATTCACATTCTACTGTTCCAACTAGCATGAACTGGTTTAACTGGAGTTTGACAGTTTTGTCTTTAATTGTCTGTGTTTTTTCCCAGAGTCCACAGCAGACCAATTTAATAAAATAGAGATTCTAAGCTGATTAGAAGAGTTACTGTGGTTGCCCGTCACATGTTATAACATGGTGACTCTCCTTGTTTCTCTCTATGCCACTAAAATGGAAGCAACGAGGGAAAAATATTATCGCTTAAAGTTTAATCATTTCAATTTTACATGACTGCAATTCCACACCCATATCCTGCTCCTCTTAACAACAGTAGAACATTTGTCCAAAAAGAGAAGGGATGATTTAATTTTCTTTGTAAATCCAACTGGTGTTTAATTTCTTTTTATTTCGATATGATGCTGACAATACAGAAACTATCCACTACACTTTTAAAAACTTTGGCAATAATGTGCCAGTGCAAAACCATTATTGGAACATAAATCAAGAAATTCCTACAAGAGAGTGTCAGTATTTAGCAAAGGCAAAAAAAATGCAGACTTCTGCTAGATTAAGAGAAATCAATCTCCACTTTGCAAATTGTTTTGCATTTTAAATATGCTGGAGCTATTTGTGATGTTTTTTTTTCATTTGGCTTTAGAGAGTGGGATTTATGTGATTTTTAATGAGACAAAAAGTACTTAATACAGTAAAAAAAAATTGAAGTATAAATTTTAAATATTTATTTTTACTTCATAGATCACATCTCGTTTAACGTCTGAGTCTATTTTTGGAGGGGTCAACTTTTGAGCCTGAACAACAAGAGGTGTGAATGTCATCACGGTGGCAAAAAGATGAGTTGAACGCAGCTAAACAGATAGAGATATGTACACACACATTCACGCACAGACATACTAAGTCTCATCTAAGAAGACAGGAGAGAGTAAGCCCTGAGGATAATGGGCAGACAGCACTGTGTGTCTTCTTTCATTTTGGCAGTGAGAGAAGAAATGAGAGTTAAGACACTCAGGAGACACGTTCTTCAAGTAGACAGATCGCTTCTACAAATACACCCGGTCCCCTGTGGAGGAGCGCATTCCTCAGAGAAGACGCTTCTCTAAAGTTATTCAGTCGAATTTACCAGAACATCACAGGGAAGGGAAAGAGGGGGAGCAACAACCGCCCTCATAAACCTGTCTTTACTTAGAGTATTGACTAAAAATCCCACACAATACCTAAAAAGCAACAGGAAGAGTTCAGTCTTGCCGCCTTGGGATTACTTAGCAAAATAACACATTTCTCCAAACCCTTGAGAATGATTATAATTAGAGTCTATTGTACACGAGTCATTGAGAAAGTGGGAAATTCATTTGCAAGAGGGATGGTATGCCAACCGTTGGCCCGTAGCTCCTTTCCCTCCACCCTCCTCCAGTATGAGCACTGATCCTCAGTTTGTTAATGCAGCATCAATAATTGCTGGAACATTTTTTTCCTTTATTTTTGGGGGTATAAAAGCTGCTGTTAGGGACAAAACACCACCAATTTTCTCATTTTCTACTCCCCACTAGATGGAGCGGAGTCTGTGATCTGTCAGAGCAGGACTGTAATTATCATCCATTTCAAGAGGAATCTAAAAACTTGGCAATCAGCATTGCATAACATGAAACATTAAAACCTTAGATTACATAGCGTAGCAATCCATGATAAATGCATTTTTCCAAATTTTGGATAATCACGCCTATTCATTGCTGAGGGTCGTTGCAATTGGATGTACTTGTGTTATTGGCTGGAGTAATCAGGCCCATTCCACTGTGATGTGCAGAGTCAGGTTTGGAGACCAAAAAATGACTAACACAGTACTGTGGTGGAACATTTATTGGTAGAAAATAGTCCACTGGCCAGAAGAAGTAGAGCAAAGACTGTGAAGTGGGCCAAAAAGTTATGCTGAGTTCAAGGGATACGGGAAAGTGGGGTATTGGGATCTTATTCCTATAATTTGGAAGCACTTGTGTCACACGGACTGTTACCGAGCTGCAAGCATCCCACTTGGCAGCTCCCACTGTAATTTACAACAGGTAAATCTGACCTGACATAGCAGCATAAATCTCACTGATATATTTACAGCTTTTGGCTCACATTAGTTGCACCAGTCTTGTTTGTAAAAAGTCTGTCACTCATGACAGTTTACATTTATCCAAACGGACACAATGAGTGATACCAAAGACACAATGAAAAGTGGATGTGACTGATATGGATTCCAAGCAGTGCAATATTTTTAAGAAAAATCTGCCACCTGATATGTAAAGCTGCTACTGTGCAGCTACTGATTTTCAATGTTTTTTAAAGAGGAACTAAAGTTGTGACTTTTTTTTTTAATAAATCAAACCTGCAATGTTACATGTTACTGTGCCAGTGTCAATGAATCAAGTTCTAATCATGAAGGTTGACACTCTCATAAAGTGTCAATACATTAAGTCTCCTTGCCAATAACAAAACAAGGAGGCCAACAGAGTGACAATTTTCCTGCCAGTAAATGAACACATTACATCAAGTTTTCAGAACACGCCAATTAGCCAATGAAGTGCTTAAAGAGAGCAGCTTTTTTAGAAGAGTTTCAAACTAAATGTAACATCAGATATACTCATGTGAATGAACTCAGTTTTTGTTGAGTAAAATAATGGTATCCAATGTCAGATTGGTTCACGGTCAGTCTCACTATCAGGGAAACGTTAGTGACAGATATATGTTCCAGCAGCCTTTATTTCAAATTACATATTGTTCATTTTATTCTTCTCAATCTGTCCTAATTTTAATCCAAGTATTTTGGAAAGTATTGTGTAAGTCTACATTAATAGTCTTTCTTATTATGGTTGATGCAGGTATGTAATGAAAAGGCAAAATTGAGTTCCAGTACCAGCACATAACATGGCACAATATATGCCACAAGTCACTTAACTCTGCACCCACAGGGCCTGGAGGCTAGATACCAGCGCTACGGATCATCAATCAGATCAGAGATGCGAATCTTCTTCTGGTTTGCTCCAAGGTCACACTGTACAATCCTGGAAGACTCTCTTCTCCAGGACACAGCCCTTGAGTTTGTCCATTCATCAGCGGTAACCCTGGAGCAGGCCAGCAGACAGGCTCATTCAGCCATTCCCCCATGAAAAAGCCCCAAAGTCACACAGGTGGTAAGTTAACGACGGACTTTTGCAAAACTGTGCTACGAGGGAGGATGCCCCAGAAAACTTGCTGAGCTCATTCCCCGGTTGAAACGGGCATCTTTAAATGAATATATATATAGACTGACACAGCTAAAGGATGCACACAAACTGCACCCTGTTTCTTGCACCTGGTTTACAAAAATGAAGTGTCTCCTTTGGGTGTTTCCAAGTCTTGAAAGAAGGCCGGGACAGCAAAGGGCCATTATATTAAATAGACTGAACTCTCTTCTTTTACGCTTTCTGGATGTAAAAATACAACACGCACATGCTGGGAATGTTGCACTCCCAGTTAAAGGTCTCCATAGACTTAGCATTACTTGTAGCTCCAAAATAACAAAGACAAATTCATCTTGACAAATGGGCCGTTCTTACGTGGACCAAAAGGTCTCTAACCTGAGCTTTATGCCTTGGTGCACATTAATGAGAAGCCTCTCGTTAGAGCGAGTTCTCTCTGTGTCTGTTTGTTCAGATACACGTAGTCTCACCAATGGAGCTCGGCCACAGAGCTCATGCAGCTGCAGACAGTGTCTCCGCTGTGTTCGAACAGTGGACAAAAGGCTCTCTATCCTTCACACAGCCTCTAAGTAGCCCTCTCATCTTCCTGCTCCTCTAATCTCCGTCTCTTCTTCAATCTTCCTTCAGTCAGCAGCTGAAGACAGATATATTGTTACTCAGGCATTACAAACTTACTGCCCTGTTATTTCTTCCTCCATCTTGTACTTTTTCCATCACTGTTACTCTTTGTTCCTACAGCTCATTCTGCCTCTCTTTCTGCAGCAATCATTCTCTGTCTATCCCTTCGCTTCAGCTTCCTGTAGACTCTGATAATGAGAGTATACGGTTTTGCTTCCCTGCTCTCGTTTCCTTTGCGAGTAGCATGCTGCTTTGCCATTGCGATAGGGGTTTAAATCCTCCAGCGCAGCCCGCCAGCACCGCTGCAGCTACCCACTGGGCCGGAATAAATCCAGGAGCCTCCAGTCTCGCCTCTGAATGGGCCCACACCCCTGAAAGCGAGCCCAGAACAAACCCCCCCTCCCTCCCTCCACTGCATCAATCCAGCAGCAATGAACCCAAAAGGCCTTCCTCAGGGAGGTTTAGCTTCACTCCCTCCGTTGCCTTCACAAAGGATGATTTCAGCTGCCTAATCAACTAGAAAAAAACCTTGTGCCCTCCTCCCAGTTCCTGCTACAACCACTTCCCCACCTCCTCCTCCACCATGCAAATTTCACATGCCAGTGATTTTGTTTTTCATAACACGAAGGGAGGGGGCGATTGCTCCAAACATTTTCTCCCAAGCATATTTGAAATGTCAACATCATTAAGAGCAACTGTCAAATTTAGTTGACAATGAAAGGGCCCCTACCTACCTAATCATTATAACCTAATGCCAAGTATTCAAAAATTCCGGCAGAAAAGGTTGTTTTTCTGTCAAAGCTCTACAGGTTTACATTCCCATCTGCGTCTGCGTCGGCTCAAACACCTGTGGTACTGATCTCAGCGACAGAGTCAGGCAATTACTGGCCATTTTTATTCATGCCTCAGGCTAGGTCAAAACTCAGACACCCGCATACACTCACGCAAGCTATGCCCTTTTCCTTTTTCTTTTCCGCCCCCCTCCCCAATCACAACCCTCTATTCCCCGCCAAATCCCACCATCAAAATCCCCACAGGCCTCCAGCTCTTGTCTTGCACCAGCAAAAGTTGGAGGTCAGTCCTGAGTCAGGTGCCCAATGGTCTCGTCAGCTCCACAGAGGCAATGCTTTATATCTCAGGTTCAGAGCTACACAAGCTGCAGCCGGAGCCAACAACACAGAGCATACCGTTCATAACATTCACATTTTATACAACAGTTAGACAGATTCGTTTAGGGATATACTTGAAGAATAAAAAATAGATTAGTGGAACTGATATCAGGAGCAGTGTCAGCAGCAATAGGAACATCAGTGATGGAATTAACTCTAACAAAAATGGAATTAGCATTAAAATCCAAATTTGAAGTAGTAACTTTAGAAGCAAGACTTAACTGAGACTATGCTAATAGCAATAGTATTAGTAGTATTACTGCTGGGGTTGGGTACTGAGTTTAGTAATAACACGGGTACCAGTCAGATTGTGTCACTACTGCTGACCATTGATCCATGTTATATCAGTCAGAGTCAAACTTCAGTAAATTGCATTTCAGATATTAGAGAATGATAAAGACTATACTTTAACCATGCAGTTTGTTCAAACCATGGTGATTTAGGACACTGGAGAGCTGAAAGCAGTCGCAACACTTCTAAGAAGGCCAGCAAGATAACACTCGCTGCTATATTTGTAAAAGGGAAATGCCAAGCTGGACAGAGAAACACATCTAATTATAGGAGACACCCAATTAAACACACAAAATTATATACAACACTTGTCTAAAGTTATATATCTATAACTAACTGATATATAAATAACCTTTGCACACAAGCCAAAGAAAAGCAGTCAGTCATAACATTTTAGATGCTGAAACAAGGGAATGTGGGCATTTTTGCTTAAAAATCACTAACAGTTACTGTAGATCCTTATTACCTTTCTGTTAAAAGACTTATCAATAAATCGACTGATCCTTTTCAGCTGAAGTCCATACAATGGATTCTACTGATGCCAAGTGACACAGCAGCAGTTTTTATTGCATTTTGTAGCACTTAGTGATTCAGCAGATGTATTCGTATCTTAGCATTTGTACATTTAGCGAAACAGCAGAATGAGCATCGGTATGAAACGCTAGCACTAAGAGCAGCAGGAGTACCAGAAACAAAAGTAAAGATATCATTTGAAGTTGTCATAGTGGCATAAAAGGAAAGCAGACACATTAGCTTGAGCATGAGCAGTTCTCGTCGTATATGTTTTGGTAGCATTAGTACAAAGCAGTAGTTGTGACAGCTGTAGAAGTCATAGTAGCAGCAGTGAGAATGATACAAATTTTTGGGATCTGTCGTAGCAGCACTTGCTGTAATACTATTTAGTATCTGCAGTTATAAAAGTAACAGTAGTACTAGTACTGGTACTACTAGCAGTATATGTATGTGGAGTTTATGGCAGCAGCTGTATAAGCACTAGTAGATAGTTGTTTTTACAGGCATTTGTCATGGCATTTGTGCACAAAATAAAGGAGTAGAAGTAGCAGTAGTGATGTAGTAGTAATGGCCTAACGTAAAAATCTTTCAGTGACACGTACAAAAATATACATTCAACATATGAAAAGAGTGCACTGTTCCTTTCACCCAAGCGTGTATGTCTGTCAGTATTTGTGCATCAGTGTGCACTTTCCCGTACATGGCTACAAGTTTCGTCGCAGGGGTTTTCTTACACATGTGCTGCAGTAAGCAGTCCAGTAAACAAGCAATGGTAGCATGCCCCCAGACCTAATTAGTCTGAGCAAATCAACTTAATTAGGCAGGAGACCACTTTGCTGAGGATTTACATTAAACTACCCCAAAACACACTGGCCATTCCAGGATTTGACAACTTGGTAGCTTCAATTACAAAGTAGGTACAATTTTCAATACCCCCAAACCCCACCCTCACCCATACTATGTCAAGTCAACCGACTAAAGCTTCTATGGGTGATTTTACTTATGCTCTCACTTCTTTGCCTCCACAGACTCCCCCTGCTTTGTACTGTAATCCCTCTCCAGCAGATTCTTAATTAAACACGGACAACACATGGGGTCAAAGACTTTGCCCAGGCAGCAAGGACGAGGGAGAAAAAGGAGGCTCGTACACGTGTCGGACTGTGCCACGGAGCTCGCTACTCAACCTCTCTTCTTTTCTCTGAAGACAGAATAAAGAGGGGTTGACACATTTGACAGGACTCCTAATCTGCACCCCTTACTAATTGCTCCACCCACCCTAAATGCACCCATGTGTACGTAAACAGGCTGAATACGGGACACACATACGTACCCACATTCACACACAAACACTGTTTAAGTCATCTGTTACTGTCCTTGGCTATAGCCTCTAAAATGAAGACGTGACTGACTCTATTACCATAAAGTAAGCACTGCCGTAAATCACTTTCTGGAAAGTGAAGAACTCTCCCTCTTCTCATCTCCCTTGCTCATTCTCTCTGTGATTGGCAGGTTTAATTAACAACAGGTCTTACAGCCCGGTGGAAAGTGGGTGACAGAGTTGGCGATTGGTAGGGGGGGTGAGAGTGTGTGTGTGTGTTTGTGTGTAGGGGGGGAGATGAATGAGGAGATGAGAAAACAATACATAGCCTACTTTTGTGTGCATATAATTAGGGATGTCTGGGACTC